>CM056598.1:23084163-23684163 GCA_029721355.1 Tegillarca granosa | reverse complement strand
TATAAATAGCAAAACTCTAAAAATGGCCATTTTGGGTTTATTTATGTACCGATTTTGTTGAAATTTGAAACATAGAAAATAGATGTCGGGGGGATTAAACATAAATAAAGGGTTTTTCCGTACAATTTTTCGTTTGTGCAATAATTACATAATATCCAAATAAGGTCTATTTTTAGCCGAAATCTTTGAAAATCTTTTTCTCTGAAAGTACATGGTCAATTGAAATGATATTGAGTGTGGAAGGTCCTTGGGTGCTATAGATTCAAAATTATATCCAACATGTCTGTCAGAAATCCAAGATGGCTGCCGTTACTATAAATAGCAAAAAACTAAAAATGGCCTTTATGGGTTTATTTATGTACCGATTTTGTTGAAATTTGAAACATAGGAACTAGATGTTGGGGGATAAAACATATATAACGGTTTTTTTTCCATACGATTTTTCGTTTGTGCAATAATTACGTAATATGCATTTGAGTTCTATTTTTAGCCGAAATCTTTGAAAATCTTCTCTGAAAATACATGGTCAATTAAAATGATATTGAGTGTGGAAGGTCCTTGGGTGCTATAGATTTAAAATTTTAATTTTATGTCTGTCGAAAATCCAAGATGGCTGCCGTTACTAAAATAGCCAAATTAAAAAAATGGCCATTATGGGTTTATTTATGTACTGATTTTGTTGAAATTTATAACATAGAAACTAGATGTTGGGGGATAAAACTTATGTTATGGGTTTTTCTGTAAAATTTTTAATTTTTGCAATAGTTATGTAACATGCAAAAAAGGTCTATTTCAGCCTAAATCTTCTCAAAGTACATGGCCAATTGAAAGGAAATTTATGATAAATAGTGCTTGAAATAATAGAAAATAAGGATATTGCTAGTGAGTTTGTTTACATTTTACTGATTGGATATATTTAAAAAGAGAAAGCAAAGAACAAAATTAGGGTGTGCCAGGTGAGCGATACAGGCCCTATTGGGCCTCTTGTTCCAGAATGTCACGGTATGTGTCCCTCCTGAGTGTCATAAAATTAGAAAAACTACAATGTTTTCATAATTTCGTGGAAAATATCGAGATTAGACACTTCTCTAACTGCCAACAGAATGGGTTTTTCAACTTTGTGCCTTGAAATAAAATTATTCGACATAATGTGATGTACACGAGTTTCAACACCATTCGGAAAATGGCACTAGAAGAGTTTTTCTAGAAAACTGCAACTTTGAACACGATTATTTATGTTTACAGAGCGAAAAAAATGCATTCTAATGGGAGAGAGATAATCCATCAAAGATTTGAAAATTTAGAATGCTGAATTTGGTCTTGTGTGTTTTCTTATTTTTTTACACTACTGGGACCACCCCTCTCTGAATCGTAAACAAATATGGAGGACGTTAGTTGCCAGCGGTGTACATTTCGCTGCCCCACGAATGCTCAGCAACGATAACCTTTTTTAATAAGGTAAAGAAGGGTTCTAACAGCCGTGCATCACAAACGGAGTGGACACATATAATGAGCGTGCATTAATTGTGGTGAATCTTACAAGAATAATTTATAATTCTGTATACAATTATTTTTCAAATATAACCGTTCATATAAAATAGGAAACTGCTGAATAATCACACTTTTTTAAAACATCTAGATAAGACGTCTCAATGTATGTAAATGAATGAATATAAAACATCCATTCTCTCTACTTTTATTTACAAGTATCCTATTTCATAGTCAAGGGAAATCAAAAACATAAAATGTCTCTGCAAAAATTAATCAGTTTCCTTGAGGATAATCAGTCTTTTCCCAGGGCACTCTTGTTTTCTCATCTGTTACAGGGAGATCTCAGTGCCTGAGATTTATACACAGAGGTTTAAATCCTGCTCATTAGATTCCAGTTTGAAAAAATTTGTCAGTTTGAAAATGCTTTTCAGTTTTGCTTTATGTAATCCGGTGTCCTTCTCCATCTCAAAACTGGCTTTCTTCACAAGCTAAATGAAAGACTCTTGACTCGGGCATAAAACACCATTACTACTCTCCACCTTCTCAAAACTCACTACTGTATAAAATCACTAGCCTAGCTAATACTTGACTTGTCATTTAAGAATCATCTTAATATAACTGAAATAATCTTGGCTGGGGTGTAAAACACCTTTACTTCACTCCACTATCTCTGAACTGAAAGTCTTAATAAAAGTGAAAGAATCTCGCCTGGGCATGAAACACTATTATATCCCTCCATCATTCAAGAACATACCATTCAGTGTTAAGTGAAATAATCTTGAATGAGGCATGATTATTTAAACTTCACTCGTCCATTTCAAAGCTGACTGTCTCAATATACATTTACTAGTAAATGAAAAGATCTTGATTGGAGACACTGGAGTGCAAAACAACATTACTGAAGCTTCCAAGAACTGACTGATATAAATAAAAAAATGACTTTTAAAATCACGGTGGAGTAAATCAAAATTACTTTACTTCACTCTCTAAGAAATGAACATTTCAACGAAAGTACCAGTCTTGTGTTTTTGTTGAGTAAAGCACTATTACACGACTTCACCACTTCGGAATTGACTGTCTGTTTACAAGGAAAAAAACTTAAGTGTGATGTAAAATACCATTACTCCACCCCACATTCCCATAATTGACAATCTGGTTATAAAACATCATTCTTTCACTCCACCATCGAAGAACTGGCTGTCTTGATATCAATAATTTTTTATTTCAAATAATTTCTATTTCAATTATTTAGAAATTCATTAAAAGATTACATTTCATAGTAATTTAAAAAGATTTGGATGAAAATAACAAACAATAAATGTATAGACAGGATAGAATCATCCTGCATAATAATCAAGGTACTGCAAACCTTCTGGAAGTTTTGAATATTTGTCTTCATTTTCCACTTACAACTGGCATTATAAAGATTTTATATGAATAAAATCACCGAAAGTTTAATTTCAACTAAAAAAGCATAACAATAAGTACTATTGAGTGACATATTAATCACTACTAGTTTTACTTTTCTGTCATGCTGAAGAAGATTAACCAAAAATATGAGAAATTGTACCACTAGCAAATACTAATATGAAATTCAAGAAATTTTTATGTTTTATTTTCTTAAAATTTGTGCGTTACAATCAAAATGTATGGAAATATTGAACTGAATTTACAAAACTGATGATATTCTATCAATACACATGTAGTTTATTTTATAAAAAGTTAAAATTTTAATTAAAAATTAACTTTGGGATTAGTTAATGATCCAAACTTCGAATAAATTATCATCATTATCATCATCATGACATGTTGCTAATTGATTTTTTCTAGTTAAAATACTACTACTACTACTACTAATAATAATAATAATAATAATTATTATTATTATTTATTATTATTAGAAGTAGTGTTATTATTTTTTCAATACTGACTAAAGTGAAGTCGAAAATATTACGTGAAATAATTGCTTATGCTGACTTTAAGTTGACTGTTGTAGAGATTTTTTAATAATATAATAGTTACAGAAAGAATCTTCATTCCTCTGCTAACAGACATCATTTTGATTTTATTTCTATAAGCATAACAACTAACAGCAATACCTGAATGGAGAAATGATGTTTTACACCTTAGTCAAAATTCTTTTACTTATGGATTTGAGATGGTGGAGAAAAGAAGAGTACCCTGAAAAACTTCTGATCTTTAGCAAGTACAAGCTGACAAACAACTTGATTAAGATCTTTACCCAGTGAGATTGAAACCTAGGTGGTGAGAGGTGCTTAAGGCAACTTTTACACCAAAGGCCTTTAAACCTGGTCATTGGTTACAGACTTCAGTCATGAAATCACTGCCAAAATTGGCAAATTTTGGGCATACAATTTTTTAGTGTTATGCACCCATATTTCAATAAGTTTTTAGTTTCACCAGGAATGCTGATACTTTTAAAAATCACAAGAATTCAAACATTATGTTTATGCTAACATTATGACCTAAATGCATATTTTAACAAGTTAAGCAAGCATTTTTGTTACCATGGCAACCACACAGAAAATTGTAAAATTTTACCTAAAAAAAGACCATTTTACAGTAAAATCAGATGGCCAACAAACACCGAACTACATATAATGGCACATATCGTTTCTGAATCCTCAAATATTCCTTTTTTTCTTTTTTTAATTCCATTACCTTGTTGGATATAAATTTATTTTTAGAAATTTTGAAAATGTATCAATCATGCTAAAAGAAAATGGCAATGTTTGCATGCAAAATGTGGACCTGGCATAGGAAGTGGATTGTGCAGCTTAAGTCCTTATGCCAGAAATAAAGTGCGATAATCAACCAACTCAGCTAAATTCTTTAGCGAACCTCAGAAACTCTTTCCTTGGCAAAATTGTAAAGTACTATCTATTAACAAATTTAATTAAGCAGGGTCTGAGTAAAGTCCCTGAGTTTTTTTATTCACTTCTTTTGATCGCCCCACATCCAGCCTTATTAAGACTGAGGTCTGCCACCATAAGGCAAATGCGAAATTTCAAAACTCATCATTTTACTTTATTTTCTGAAAGAAGACAGACAGTATTATAAATCAAACGCTATGCAACATATGCTAAATAGTAAATGAAGATATGCATTCTTGGCTGTCCTATGTTAAATCGACATAGCAATCCTTGGCAATAAAAAATTGATGGCAATTTGTGCAAACTCAATTAAAATGAACATCAAAATTAGTAAAAAGTATAAAACAGGTTGACATAAATCAATTAGGATTTGCAAAGAACGAGTAAACTATGGAATATTTTATGAAATTTTCAATTTTATAACACTTCTTAAATTCTCTTGTTTTTCGTTAACAATAAAAAATAACTAAAATACAAGAGATGCTCTAGTTGTCTATTGATGAGCCAGACAGTTATCCAGCTACTAAGCTATCATGCTAAAGCCTATGAGAAACGTATTTTGTCCTCAAGTACAAAATTTCAGATCTGGAAACACAAACCATGTTAAATGAACAATGAGTAATGTAATTTCTGTTTATCGCAAGTATTACATGGAACTAAAGTCAGAAGTGTGGAACTCTTGCTAACTAGAAATCACATATAAACAGTTACATGGCTCCCCAAAATAATAATTTTATTTCAAAACGTAACAAAACAAAGAGGGTTTATTTAAAATTACTTTATACCTTTTAACATGGCTACGGTTGGCGAATTCTTTGGTCTAAAATGATAATTCCAACCTATTATGTATAGGTCGCTCAAGAAAACCGTAAGTGTTTTATATGCACTACTTTTGACCGCCTCACATTCGGCCTTATCACGACTGAGGTCTTCTACCATAAAGCTCATGCGAAATTTCAAAACTCATAATTTTACTTTATTTTCTAAGAGAAGACAGTGTTACAATAATAATGCTATGCAACATGATGCTGGTTTTTTTCAAAAAGTGTCGAAATTGCTTACAATTAGTTCATAGGCATGCATTCCATAATGTAGTCAATTCACAATAATATGGGGTAATTTGGCAATTGTTCCCAAATTGATCAAGCCCATTTCAGTTTAAATGCTTTTGACAAATGGTTTAAAGCTCAATAGTAAATAAAGATATGCATTCTTGGTTTTCCTTTGTTAAATCTTCATAGCAATCTTTTGCAATAAAAAACTATTTTGTTTCCAAATCGATAGCAATTTTCGCAAACCCAATTAAAATGCACATCAAAATGAGTAAAAAGTATAGAACAGGCTGAATTAAAACAATAAGGATTTGTAAAGAATGAATTAACTTTGGAATATTTAATGAAGTTTTGAATTTTTATAACACTATCTACTTATGTTTTGTTGTTTTTCGTTAAAAATAAACAAAACTAACTGCAATACAAGAGAGATGCTCTAGTTGCCTTTTGATGACCAGTCTGTTATCTAGCTATTAAACTAGCATGCTAAATCCTAGGGGTAACTTATTTTGTCCTTGAACCCAAATTTCAGATCTGAAAACACCAACAAAAGAGTAATGTAATCTCTGCTTATCACAAGATTTATATAGAGTTAATGACAGAAGTGTGGAGTGGAGTAAGCAATAAAGTTCATCAAAATTTCCTATATCAAGGCAGCCAGTTTGGGGATAGTGGGGGAATTTAGTATCGGTACCTAGAGAAAACCACTGACCTTAGTCAAGCAAACTAAGGATTATACCCTGGCCCTGATTAACTAAGGATTATACCCTGGCCCTGAGAGGGTCAGGTGGAAGCATAGAAATTCAGTTACTAAAGGGAGGATAAAATCTAAACCTGTTATAACTGTCTGGAGTTTGGTATGTGCAATTCTTGAAAGTTGAAGTTAATTGGAAGAATACCGTGTGTATCTAGTGATGTAGTTGTCTAGGAATTAACCTTTAGGTCATCTTGTACAAAGGTCAACTTTAAGTAAGCACTGAAGTAAAAGAAAGTAAGACAATATCTGATATGGTAAGAACTTTCCCCAAAAATGTTGATAAATTATACCTGCCCCACCCCATTTGAAGTCTATTATACACGTTGCAGATTCGTCTTGAAAGGTGGTCCTGTTGTTCATGTGGTAGAGGATCCTGTTCCCGAGTTCGAGTCCCCGTTCTTCATTTCTGTTACATAAGTATGATCTAAATACTTCAAGCATACATAAACGTTTTCGTGAATGAGTATTTGAATCAAAAATAATTACCGCGGATATTTAGTTTCACGTTCTTTAGTTAGAGAAGGCCATACATTTGCATAATTCATTGTTTTCATTTCTTTTTTTCTAATGCAAATTGAAGGATGTGTATTGGGCATTCTAAAAACTGAACTAAATCCTGATTTACTTAAACAAATTCCGGCGGAATTAATAACGATATTCTATAGATTAGTATTCATAATATCGGTGGTATATTGTTTATTCAAAATACAAATAAAAAAAAATATTTCTAAAATAATATATTTTTAATTTATCCTTCAATTATTTTATTTTTTTCTATTTTGATTCGTTTACTAAACTAACGGATTTTAAAATCGGATTTAAATGTCGCTGACTGATTTATTTACTCTGGTATGTGACCCGGCGCTTGGCTACTAGCTAATGAGTAATCAACTGTTCGACTATTTGTAAGCTTTCCTACAGCTCGACCCACCTGCATTAAGATCAATGCGCACAAAAATTCCAAAGCAAAAGTTTTATCACATTATGGGTTTAAAATAAACTGTCAATTATAAAGTATTTTCTGACATAGAAAACGTTTAAAACAATTATTCAAATTCAAAATATTGAGTTATACACGCAAAAGCACCGAAGATTTAATTGAACTTGCGAACTGATATCGGAGATCTAGTTTTTTTTTTCTATCATTCATTCATAAATTTATCATTTCCCGCTAATTAAAATAGTTCTCTTCTCTCTACATTAAGATCAATACGCGCAAATATTACAAAGCGAAAGTTTTATCACATATGCGTTTAAATTAAATTTGCATTTATTAAGTAAAGAAATACTAGTATTTCAAACTTTTTTTCGAATGACAAATATTGCAAAAGATCTATACCCAAAAGCGACGAGGATTTATTTGAACTTGCGGATTAATATCTGAATCACGGGCTTTTTCCAAAATTCCTTCATAAATTGACCCTTTTGACTGCTAAGGTTCAGAACCAAAATCCATGACCAAAAAATTTAATAACAGCGTCTTTTCTTCTACCAGAAGAAAAGGGACCATCTTTTATTTTCAATGTAGAAACAGTGACCATTTGTAACTTACAATACGCGCGTTGTTATACATTACTAAAGAACCCACTGAACTTAAAAGCTGCATTAAGTTTACCAATTATATAAAACAATAATTCTAAAAATATTTTTATCAAATTGTTGTTATTACTATCTGTGCGATTTACATTTTTATGTTCATTCTTATTAGCTCATAAACAATGTAAATCCTTAAAGCTTAGAACAACTCGTTTTATGTTAATTATCAGCTAGGAGCATGCGCGCATGTCCTACATGTAAGTTAACACTGGCGTGGACAGAAAAAAACGTGCTCACGCGAGAACGATATTGCTCCATCGAAAATAACTAGATTTATTGATAACAATATTATTTATACCTTCATGCAGTCATAAATTATACACATAAATAAACGTATTTATTTACCGTATCGCTGCTTCCGTAGTCAGAAACCATTCTTCTTTGCTGTGTTTTTTTTTCATTGCCTCGTTTTCGATAAAAAAATTTACGTGATCAATCGTTAGATTAAAATAAAGAAGTATAACAACTGCTGTGCTACCAATATGCAATAAGTAGAATACAAGAAAGGCTGTTCAAAATAGAAGAGTATGACATCAGAAACAACAGAATCTGTTTTTCTAAACCCAGCAAAAAGAATAAGCACCAGAAAAAAAAATTATTTTTTTAAATCAGCATTTAAAACATCGGTTCACTAAACTATCAAATACAATATTTGGGACTGAAAGAATGTCGTGTTTGATAATTTTCGTACACATTTTAATTATAAAGACAGCTTAGTGTTTTTAGATAATAAATAATTTGATTGAAACTTTGACAAGAATTAAAAATTATGTCGATGAAGATAATGATGATAATAATTATGCCAGTATTCACGACACAGTTTATGAAGTTGAACGCGAGGTAGAACGTAATTTTTTCAAATGAATTCATGGTAAACAAGTTTAAATATTTTCCAAAAAAAGTTTGTAATAAAACAAACATACCAGTCCTTGTCCATATCAAAATCCCAAAAATATGTGATACACGTGAACTTTCATCAAGGAAGTGAGGCCGGGTGCTCCGGAAGGGTAAGCTAGCTACATCCGCCACGTGCAAGTCAATTTTGAGAATGCAAGGAACAAAGAACTATGGTAAGTCAAAAACATCCAGTATAAGTTGGGATACAGTGACTACATACTTATCAACAATATTGTGATGACGGCCATAAAACTTTTTAAGGGCCCTGATTAGCCTAGGCTTGCAATATCCTTGTGTCAACAATTTAATTGTAAGTAATTTGCTTCGTTGCAGAAAGTTCCCATAGTGGGAACAAGCTCTACCGTACCATATTAACTGTGAAACATACACCATACGCAGGAGAAGCAGGGATATTACTGCAAAGAAACGGAAAGTTGACAATAGAAAAAATGAAGTCATCACGTTTGTCGTATAGCTTCAGATGTAACCTTTCATGGGTGTCATAATTGAGGTATAAGTCCAAATATGAAGCAGAACATGGAGAATCTGTCGTGTCTTTTATTTAAATCTCACTTGGATAGATGACATTCACATATTCTCCAAATTTGTGATTATTTAGAGAAAGAACGTCATCTATATATCTGTATGTGTAGTTGAATGATTAAGCGACAGTCTTTTTTCAGATTTGACAAGGTTCTGTAAAAATTCTGATTCATATGAATAAAGAAACAAATCAGCAAGCAAAGGTGCACAGTTTGTGCCCATTGGTATACCGATTGTTTGTTGAAAGATAATATTGCCAAACACAACAAATATGTTGTCTATCAAAAACTCTAACATTTTGTTGATGGTATCTTCAGTATATTTTTGTTTGCAGTCTGTATGGTGTTTTACAAAAATAACCAGAATCCCTGTTGAACACTAGATATTTATATTTTGGTTTACCGTTTTTGTAAAAGAATGAAAAGTGAATGATTTGTTTTAGACGTTCTTTCAATTTAGCATGAGGGATATTGGTGTAAAGGGTAGAAAAATCAAAAGTTTTTATACTTTTTACCGAAGATAGAGTATAAGAGACAAAATGGTCAAGTAGTTCTTTAGAATTTTTGAGAATCCATATTTGGTTGATGCCAGATGTAGAATAGACTCTATCTGAATAAGTCTGAAGGCCATCTTTGACGACTGTCAAAATTTGTGTTAGAATTACTGATAATGATTTAGTAGTACATTTAGAGGAACCTGCTATAATCAAATAAAAGGATTTATGTAATCATCTAATATTTACCATAAATTTATACCTAAATATGCGAATAAGTTATACTGTTGCATTGTAGAAGTCGATCAATCACTCATAAAGCATTATTTATCATCATCATCTGATGTAAGTATTATTACCTGCGTCGCCAGAGGCGAAAGCAGGTCTAGTAATGGCTTAACTCCGTCCGTCAGTCCGTCAGTCACACCTCAACTGTACATGGTTGGTATAATTCATAAATCCTATAATCTTTATCCCAGTAAACACAAAACATAAAAGTCCAAACTAAATTAAATTTCATCCAGTTGTTTTGAAACACCAGTGCACTTCCCATTTTGGTGACTTTTGATGATTTTTTGGTAAACTTAGTGCTTGTAGAACTCATTTTTCACAGATAACATATTAACGGTGCGAAGATTGTGTAATCCTTAACTCCTATGAACTTTATCAAAATTAAATAATATTTCATCCAGCAGTTTTTCACACATAAATTATGAGCAGCTCCTGTTTTGGTGACATTTCATGATTTTTATTAAAACTATTGCTTGTCATTTTTAGCAGAAAAGCATATGAACGGTGCATAGTTTGTTTAATCAATAAGACACATATGTTAAAATTTGATAATGCTGCTGTATGTGCTTTCATTATACTCACAAGAGCAATAAATGTGTAGTTAAACTCGTTTTGTCAAAGTATGGAAGTTAAAAAATAGTAGTTGAAAAACAGGTACTTAGCAACAACACATTTAAGAACAAGATACAACATTATTTTTGAGAAAAAAACAGGCAATATGTTAATAATAATGCATATTGAAACACTGATTATAAATGCACTAACTTTAGTTTCATGCCATTTAATTTTTTAATGTGCCAATTGTCATTTCATAAAATAGAGAAATTAGTCTTTATTTGCAAAAAGCTTGATATTTGTAATTACCACATTATTTTCTTTGTTTATTTACATATTGACTTTTGCAGAATAAATAAAAATAATCACATGTTTACATATGATTGTTTTATCATGGAAAAACACCAAACTACCCTGCTTTCACATAAAATAATCACATGTTAACATATTAATGTTTTATCATGGGAATACCAATAAATCAAACTACCTTGTCTTTCTGCTAATTTTACAACAGTTGTGAAACCCATCTAACCTAATAATGCTGTTTATACAATGTTCATGTAGCTACTATGCTCTTCTTTACTCCCAATTTATTCTCACAAAAATGGCAACCGCGAATCGCTTGATGTAGATGTAAAAGTTTTTTTTATGATTCAAAACTTTAATTTCAACACCAAATTGGTAAGATATAATCAATTCATTGTGTGTTGGTGACCTAATATTGTTTATACATGGTCAGTAAATATGATACTTGCACTTGAAAGAACATTTATAAAACAACAGTATTTGGTACATGTGATTAACAGCTATTGCAAAATCTGTAGTATAAGTATTTCTGACTATTCCTAGTTGAAAACATCGCGTATTTCTTACATTATTAACTACTAAAGATATAAAATTTCTCAATATCGGAGATAAATACCTGTGATAATAATGCCCTGGCGACGCAGGTTGGATCCCGTATGGGTCTTGTGATATTTATATTTAATTTTAAATTAAAATAAAAAAAAATGAATAAAATATAGATATATATTATTTAACAGGATCGGTTAAGAAAAAGTATAAAAAGGATACATTTTGATGTTAAATGTTTATTTTAACATGTCTATGTTGTTAATTATCTGTTACCTGGTATTTGCAGTCTTATCAAAGGACAGCCTTAGCATAAAAAGGTAAAGCAGCCAAATTTATGCATTTGGGTGATAATCATAGTTGTTTAAACTCTTTCAATGAATTTTTTTTTTCATTTTTTTTTTCGTTTAAAGTCTTACGAATTGACTTGATTTTATGAATACAGATTTAAAACACGATAAAACTGAGCCAGCCTGAATAAAGTTACTATTTGTCCTATTGCAGTGAATACATCATGTTTTCATTTAATAGTACAGACACTCCTTAAATGTTGAAACATGACGATTTTCTTTGAAAAGTGTATATTGTTTTCAACTAATGAATATTAATTAGAGATATAAGATTTTATACAAAATAAAAATTTTAATGTACCCTAAAACCGATTGCATAATATTTTGTAATTCTTATGAAATCAACACACTCAGTGGATGCTTAGACACTATGACGCGGTAAACAAATTCAGCTATTTCCGCGCGAAACATGTTTACCTAACTGGTTTAACTCAACTCTTAACACCTACCTTAATTTTGTTTGATGTTATCTTCATTTAATTTAACAATTTGGCAAAACAAAACTGTTATATGGTATTGTCACATGGTGACATAATTCATTTCATTATACAATTATAAAATTAATTATTTACATAATGAATAAATTATACCATGGGGTTAAATCATTGCATTATTTGCACTAATAATAATAAAAATGATAACAAGAGATTGTGACTAGGATACCAGTTACGTATGATTCTCCACCATCCATAATCTATATATTGTCTTAAATATACACCTGCTAATGAACTGATCTCGTAATGAATCTAAAGTATCCATTACTAATAATCGAAAGCCGATTAAGAGAGAGGACGGAAGACAAGTAATTGTAAAGTTTACATCGAATTGTACAATTATAATTTGAGTCATATTCATTTCTAATATTCACTTTCATTCCCTCATACCCTACAGTTAAAACAACCTTTTTTTCAAAGAAACCAATTTATCGCAAAAGTCCGACTCTGTATGTGTAAATTTATCATTCGAAATTTATGTAAATTTTACAAGTTCAGTAAATCAAAGTAATGCATTCTATCTTCAGTCATAGGCCATTTCCAGAAATTTTGCAAATACAGTTAGCTGGTGTATTTTGATTGAACAAGCATTCAACTTTAGAGCGAGACCAAAAGATATCTGCTAAATATTAAACGCGACGCCAGCGTTTTCGAGCGTACAAGACCGTCCGTTTAAATTAACCTGTTGTGGAAAAAGAACTTTGGATTTGAGCGTCAGTAGTTGATTAGGCGTCAGAGGTTCAGTCGCATGAGGATCGTATAAGTTGTTTGTAGTTAAAGGTAGACTTTTAACAATAGCTGTCGCCTCGCACATAAAAGTACGCAATGTTTTATCGTCTAATTGTGTTCCAGACTGGTGCATAAGGGATGACAGTACATTTCTAACATCTAATTTGTCGTTCCCATACGCCTCATAAATGAATCGCTTATGGAACGTTTTGTTTAAAAACAATGTAGTCGCATCCGTTGGCAGTCATATATCGCTGGATTTCAGAATCATCCAACTCTTGCAGAATAAATCTAAACTCTCTTTCAGCTCTTATAAATTTCGTCCATCTGTCTGACTGCAATTGTCGCACAGGTCCTCGTGCTGAAATAAATCGTCTCAGGGCATCTTTGAAAAAGCGTGTGTCAGGAGAGTTTTCAGTTTCGAATTTTAATTGCTCTACAGCTAATACATGTAAACAATATACCTCTTTTAAATATCTTTCGGTTCCTTTTTTCTGATTTTGAACGCTACTTCGTAGTTTCCGACAAGTCACGCATTTGTAAATTAATCTTGAAACATTAGAACAAATTCCGATTACCCAATAGCCACTGGCGATTATTTCATTTTCTGAAATTCCGCAACCTTGATGTTTAACCTTATTGTAGAAATGTCTTATAATAAATTCTGAGAATTCTTAGGAAGAATGACAGGATGCTTAAATATTCTAGTTGAATTCCTCCACCAACTAGAAAGATTCCAGGTGACGACGCAGCACCAAATAGATGAACCTTCATTCAATGTTCTTTGGGATCACCAGACATGTGTTCCTTGTCCTGCCATAAGAATCAAAGCAAAACTATGTGTTCTGGATTAACTTGAAAAATTTGTTCTATGGCGCACACGAAAGCTACGGGTTCCGTTTTGAATCTTCATAAAACTCCTATTAGCGTGTTTGTAAGATCAGGACCTTTTAGTAAATGGTCATTCAGGAACATGTCTTTGTATTACGCGCTACAGTCGAATACCGCACGTATTTTTCGGGTTTCTTTGGAAGGTATACACCGCCGTGCGGTATGTGTCCACGGATGTCCATCTTATTGTCAGTTTCCGTTCTCGGTACCTTTCCATCGTTGTCTCTAGATAAACATTCATAAAGTCGAAATAGTAATCACAAAACTGTTATTAATGCGTTCCTAAATTCGGCATAGATTCGTTAATCTTTAACTGTTTGGCCTATGTTTTTTACCTATCAAACTTTTAGGCCCCTAGTGTCACTGATGAGGAATGATTTTCCGAAATGTGCACATCTGGCACATCAAACTTTAAAAGGTATTTGTTATATATTTTAAATGGCATTTTATTTTTACTATTTGCATCATATACACCTTCTTCCATAGTTTTCATGATTTTAACAAATACGCGGGATAACGGCGAATTATCATTTAATCATTCGCTGAAATCTAGTCACATCACCGTAATAACTTTCTTTTACTTATTTCTAACGCAGAATCTTACGGTGCCAGACCTTTCATTTATGTATGTTGATACCTTACAAGTTACCACTCTGTGACTTATTCCAATTTTGTCATTTTTGTAATTTTCTTCACCGTTATGATCGATAATTCCGATTATGCCCCAACCTAGGTTAGTAATTTGGGCGTAAGGGACATCTTCCGATGGAGCAATGGCGTTACGTGGCGCTAAGACTATGGACATTTGTAGCCTATTAGCAGACCAATTTCACACTAATTTGGTGTTATCAGCTCGTTGGAAATTGGCTCCAGATACAACCATTTTTTAAACATTTCTGATAGAGACATATGTTTTCTTTTCGTGGGAATCATATCCCTTATGAAACATCTCGACATCCTATTGTCGCTATTATATTACCGAACCATAAGTCCTTTTACCTTTAACGGTGCATTAGCTTGGAAAGTAATAAGTTCACGTTTATTCCTTGTACACCCAAACTTTCCCTTGTTGGTTCAAAATGAATGAAGGGTCTGACTGTGTATATAACGAGGCATATATCAAATATTCCTTCCCGGGAGTTTCGCAGAGATACATGCACGGGTACTATCGTAACTTTTGTAGCAATCGCTGGAGCAGCGCACGTAAGTGGAAACTGCTGTTGATTGTCCGCACTTCCTATCGGACACGTAGTTCGCATTTGCCAAATAATTAGCTCCAGTTACGCTAGTTTTCTTAATTGTAGCTTCAGACGCAAATGTGGGCCCCGTTTTTAAAATTGACGTCGAATTACAAGTTTTAAGTTCGGTAGACAGATAATTTCCTAAAGGAGGAAGTGAAGGTTTGTGATCGTGTTCGATATTTTAGACTTAAAATTGGAGAAAATAGTTTCTACCTTAAATTTGAGTTTCTTTTCGGTTAACTTTAATTTTTTTTTTACCTACCTTGTTCTCAGAATTGATTTTAAATAACTCCCGTTTGATGTCTGATCTTCATCTTTCTTCGGTAAATTTTGAGTTCATATTCCCTTTTTAGCTGCCTTAATAATTTGTCTAATACTTACAGTTGTTGGGGTTTTTTTTAAAATATTTTTACAAACATCTTGATTTATAAAAGGGAGATTCAAAACCGAAACATAATTTAAAAACAAAATAAATTGGAAAGTATGGGGCGTGGAGATTTAAAATTTGTCAGTATTTAAAATATGCGGTTTTGCATTCACATAAACACATAAATCCATTTAAATACACAACTCTGCGAAAGCCCATCAAGTAAACATATGATTTAAAATATGTATCTCAGAGTTCTAATATACAAGAATATCACTTTACTAAATCGTCGCTATAGTCTGCAGTTGTCTGTTCCAAATATACAGCTGTAAACTATCTTTAATCAATTGTTCCACTGGCGGTAATCCGTAAAATTTAACGGTACTCCCATTGGCAATTTAGTTTTATGTCACCGTATAAACACAGCTGCAGTTCCTCGAGATAAGTTGGTAATAAAATCCTTTTCTAATTAACTTTAAAAGAATCATTTTGTAATGGTTCACCGAAACGGTGGAATTTTCTATATAAATTACATTTCAAAAATTGTTTTCTCTCTATGGTAAAGAATAAAATTCCCCTTTAAAAATGGAAAATCTTAATTTGGCGTTGAAATTTCCTCCTTACTGAAAGGAGTTTCGCTGTGCGGCAGCAACCTTGGAGCTATCGATTGCTGTTTGGTAATGATACAAGCATCAATCTTGAAATCCACAAAGAAATCAGTTAAGAAACATGAACTGAACTACAGATAAGTTATTGGTGTCGCATAAAGGTTCAAAGATTAACAATAAGGCAGAATGGTTCGCAGCCTCAAAAACTTATTGCAAATCACATATAAAATTACTCTTCTTTTACCGATATATTTAATATATATACGTAAAACTGAAATACATGTATATGAAGATAAACCCATAGCAAATATGGAACATATCGATTTTACCTAAGTCTCGCGCTTTCTATCTGGCAGGACCGCGCGCAAAACAAATTCTGAAACGCTATTACATGTATAAAAAATCTAACATTCATTAGGAAAACTTGGAAAGAAATCATTTACTACTCACAGTTTATTACTTTCATTCTATTTATTCCCTTACTCTCAAATCAGATTATTTATTGAATAATATTAAACACAAAATTCAAGAATATGTAAAAAAAAAAAAAAAAAAAAAAAATGAGTGAAAATGTTTTTCCTCCTTATCTTACAAAACACACACACACACACACACACACACACACACACACACACACACACACTTATTTCGCATCCCTAAACTAAATTACAAAAATTATAATAAATAAAAAAATCAAAATTAATAAATTCGTAATTGATGTCAAATTTCAATTCATATCGCAGTCTGGGTGTTTGATCAAAAGTGAACACGTGACTTTCGGGAAAGTGACGAGAAATGCCACGAGATATGAATTTAAAGTAAATACAAATAATAAGAGAGATAACTCTTGCTATCAAGAAATCGCATAACTACAGTTACATGAAATTTAACATTTTTGTTTGTTGGTCACTTTATTTTACAAAGTTCAGTGTTTTATTTTATAGAAATACCATGGAAATATTCCGTTCCCATGGCAAGAATTTAAGTATCCAAACTTCTAACATGAATGGTTACCACAGCATCATTGTTCAAGAGGTAACTGTAGTGAAAAATCTAAATTGAACTTACGACTCAACTCTTCAAGTAATAGTTCCTTTAAAGTGTGGGGGGATAGGTAGATCTATTACTTAAACTTTAACCCCTATTCACTGATATTTCATTGGTCAGTTAATAATCCGGGATGGACAGATTTATAAAAAAGGAGAATTTCGAAAGTTAGGGAGGAAACATATTTTGGTGTGACCAGTCAAATTTCAATTAGATATCGTCATAACCAGTCGATTTTCCGTTATATACTTGAGAAACAGTAAAGGAAAACTGTTACACAGAAACATTATGTGATGTAAATATAATGCATTTTAAATATAATATCACCAGTTTTAATGTATCTATTTTATACTAGAATATATTGTTTTAAAAATTACAGTTGTTGTTAGCACGTGGTTTACCTAGTTATAAACGAATATATTAGGATGGACTTAAAATAAAAGTTGTTTTGGAAGGTCGAATGTGTGTGCCGTTTTAAGTTTATGCTTACTTTTGGAAGAAAGTTTTGCTAATCCATTGGCATCTGTGAACCTTAAATTTATTTTACCATTATGACTGCAATTGATAATACCCAGGCAGTTGGAATGTTGCAATCTGGAGAACCAAAGGACAGTTAAACAACATATTAGTGTGTACCAAAGTGTTGTGTCACGGCTGTGGAATCGATTCCAACACACTATCAGTTTCACAGAAAGGCCTCGTTCAAGTCAACAAAGAGACCGTTATTTTGGAAACTTGGCTCGACGAAACACATTTGAATGTGCTGTGCAATCAGTGCAGACAAGTTGTTGGAAGCGGATTACTTGTCTAACAGGGAAAAACAAACTTCATCGTTTTAATCTACTTGGTTACAGACCAGCTGTTCGTCCTGTTATGACACCACTTCACCGTCTAGCCAGACAATTGGCTACCAATTGGCTACTGCGTCAGTGGAATCAGATACTTTTAATGGATGGATCTTAATTTTGTGTTGACTTCACGACAGGAGAGGGCATGTTTGGCGTATGACTTTGATTATTTTTTCATTTCGGCATGACTTTTTTAGAGGTTATTCGTTGAAGGTATGGAGTTGGATATGTATTGATGGACGTACCGAGCTTCACGTGTAATTGTGGGTCTCTTACAGGTGCGGGATATAGAGATAAATTTTTCATCCTATTGTTAGACCTTTTGCTGGTGCTATCGGGCCAAAATTCACTTTGGTGGACGATTATGCACGACCTCAAAGAGCAAAGATTGTGGATCAGTTTCTTCGAGATTAGACAATTCAACACTTGGATTAGCCGAGTCGATTTCCTGACTTGAACCAAATAGAGAACAGTTGAGACATCCAGAAACAACACATTTCGAAACACCCGCGAGTTCATTCTAATAGCCAGAAGCAAACAACTGTGCTGCTTATGAAATGGCCTTAATCCAACGATTCGCCGCTTGATCATATCTTTTTCAAGACGATGCAATGCTGTCATCCAAGCCCATAAAGGACATACTCGATATCGATGGCATTATTCTTCTGATAAGAATATTTCTAATTTTTTCGATCCTATTGAATTTCATTTTGTTTTTCCGAAGATGTCTTACTCTTAATCCTCAGATTATTACCTGTGAATGAATTCATGCGAAAATCTCATGAAATTTTTATTAATGTCTTGAGTTTATGAGTATTGGATATTGTTGAATAAACTTTCCACAACTGTAGAAAAAATGTAATATCTTTTTTGTCGAGTATAAACATGTATTACAATATCGAGTTGACCCGTCGAGCTTTTACGATTTTTAGGATTTTTTCATGAGCTTATAAGAGTGAAATTAAGAAAATGAATTGCATAAAAACTAATATATATATATATATATATATTAGAAAATTAATATCTTTTCAATAAATGGGTAAACTCTATGCAGTTTTAAATGCTTTTAAGAGACTAAAATTGATGCATGTATCAGTGGATTTTGGGTTTAGCATAACTCTTTTAGCGGATGTATTCATTTCTTGCCAATTCGGATTTTAGTATCGATCTGAATCATTTAGGGCATAACAAAAATGACAAAAATGCCAACAATGATCGCCTGCATAGTAATAAAGATGGCTTGTGATTTTTAATTATTATACATTTATTTTCGAGCTTCTTCCTGCATCAAATGATTTTATTTTTTTAAATTAATAAATTTAATGATGTCTCAACATCTAAATTACAGTTTAAAAAGATTTTTTGTTTATTTTACTCCGAAGCAATAACGAGAAGTATCTTACTAGGTGAAACGTAAAATAGAATTTACTTTTATGTCAGGGAATTTGTTCCCGAGCCTCAGCAGTCAAAAGGGTGATTTATGAATGAATTTTGGAAAAAGTTCTAGATTCAAATATCAATCAGTAAGTTAAATTAGATCCTCGTCGCTTTTGTGTGTATAGCTCTATTGCAATATTTTACATTTAATAATTGTTTGAAACGTTTTATGTCAAAAATACTACATTTGTATATATATAACAAATACCTGCTAAATTTTGATGTGCCAGATGTGCACATTTCGGAAAATCATTCCTCATCAGTGACACTAGGGGCCGAAAAAGTTGATAGATTAAAAAACATACGTCAAACAGTTGCAAATATAATCGCATGTTTAACTTCAACGCATTATGTGATACAGCGTTTGCTTTGGAATATAACGATAATTATTTTAATAAGCGGGAAAGAATGGCCTTATGAGTGAATTTGAGAAAAAGCTTCGATATCAATCCACAAATTCAATTAAATCTTCGGCGCTTTCGGAATAAAGCTATACTGCAATATTTTACATTTAATCGTCCGAAATGTTTACTTTATCAGAAAATACTTTATAATTGCAAGTTTGATTTTAAATGCATAATGTGATAAAACTTTCGCTTTGGAATATTTGTGCGTATTGATCTTAATGCAGATAGTAGAAAACAGGGTCAAATGGTAGGAATGCTAACGAGTAGTCAAGCAGTTGATCACTCGTTAGCTAGTGTTCGAGCAGTTCATTCCTCGTTAGCTAGAAGCGAAGCGTCGAGTCGAATATCAAAGGCTAAACAAATCAGATAAATTAATCAGCAACTTTTGAAATCTGGTTATAAATGTCGCTGAGTTAATAAATATAAATATCAAAAGAAATAAAAAATCTAAGGATAAATTATAAATATTTTTTATATTAATTTGGAAATATTATTTATTTATTCGTTTTATAAATAAAATTTTATAGAATATCGTAAATATATAATACAAATACCAGTTAAATTTTGATCAATTTCATCGGAATTTGTTAAAGTAACTCCGACTTCAATTCGGTTTTTAGAATACCTGATACACATCCTTCAATTTGCACTGCGTGTTTATGGTACTGGAAAAATAAAAAAAACCATGGGATTATGGTCTTCTCTTTATCAAAGAACGAGCAACAAAATATCCCGGGTAATTTTTTCAGATTCAAGCACCCATTCACGAAAAAGTTTATGTGCGCTTGAAGAAGCAGTCAGGTGATTATTTTATATATCATTTGTGCAACAGGAAAAGCTAGTCATTTCGGACCCCCCAACTATCTCGTCCCATATTTTATCGATTCTCCCTTTTATCCAAGGGAGCCTCGGTGGCCGAGTGGTCTAAAGCGCGCGTTTACAGATCACAGTGCCTCTCACCGCCTTGGTTCGAATCCCACTCGGGACAGATCCTAGTGTGAGAAAGTTTGTCCGTTCGCTTGCCGAAGATCGGTGGTTTTCTCCGGGCACTCCGGTGTCCTCCACCATCCCAGAACTGATCGCCTCGAAATAAGTGAAAGATTCTTGACTTGGGCGTAAAACACCATTACTCCACTCCACTCCCACTCCCTTTTATAAAATCGTCCCTACCAACTTGCCCTCAAAATAAAAGTATTATTTTATATATTATTATGTTTTATGTATTTGTACTAAAAATCAAAACAGTTTAAATTCAAAATGCAAAAATAAAAACATTGTTTACTTCTCCCTGCAATATTTTTGTCTTTCATCCACTTTCTCAAATGATGCACAAAACTCTGACCAAAAACTACAGTTCTAACATGTGGCATAATGGGAAAACTTCTTTTGTTCTTATTTAGGTATACACTACAGAATTAACAATAAGTATCTAAGAACGGCGATTTTTTATAATCCGAAATATATGAAAAGACCACGCCATCTGTGAAAATTAAGTAGCAAGTCAGCAAGGCGTAATTGCAACTGAGAACTAATCTTGTCACTTTAATTGACTTAATTATTTTTCCGCTGATGGAATGTTTCGTCCGAAGCTTTGGCTTGGATTATATATGCAGGATTACGGCTAAGTACAGGTGGAACAGGTACAACTACATCAAATATATTATTCCATTATAAAACACTTGGTTCTACTTAATAACTTAATCAATTATGGTATAACTTTAACCTATTTACATGTGTGTGTTTGTATGTGTGTGAACAAAGTAAATCCTTAATTTTCTTATATTATAATTTATCCTATTTTATTAAAAAAAATTAAGCATAATTGGCGAAAGGGGCAAGTTGGTTAAATTAAGGGGGAAGTTTGAAGGAGCGAGTGTGGTTATGCGGCGAGTAGACTAGAATTCGTGATAGGAAAGGGGGGAAAAGGGAACCCGAACTCGAGACCTTTCCAATACTAATGGGATCCTCTACCGCATAAGGAACTAAGCCACCTTTTAAGATCGGCGTGCCATGTGTATAAAAGGCTGCAAACAGAGTAGGACACATATGATTCGTTAACATTTTTGGTACCTTAGAGAATCATGGTCACAAACCAAGGTAACCATGTCATATGTTACCTCAGTTTGTTTACTCCAGTGTTTACTGAAAGTTTACCTTTGTAGAGGATGAGCTAAAGCTTGACTCCTAGACTACTACATCACTAGAAAATCCAACATTGTTTCTATTACTGTTCAACTTTCTAGAATTGCACATTCAAACTTTAAGACAGTCATGACGGGTTTAAATTTTATCTTCCCCTTAGTAACTGAATTTCTCTGCTTCCATTTGGCCATCTCAGTGCCAGAGTGTAATCCTCAGTTTGCTTGACTAAGGTCGGGGGTTTTCTCTAGTTACCAGTTCTCCAATTCCTCCTCTATTCCCAAACTGTCTGTCTTGATATAAGAGAAGGAATTTTGATGGGCATTAATGCTTATTCCACTTAACACTTCCGTTATTAGTTCTAGGTAGATCTTGTGATAAACACAAATTACAAGTTTTATGTCCAGTCTATATGGTTTGCATTTCCAGATTTGAAATTTTGGGTTTGAGGACACAGTATGTTAGCATTTAGTATGCAAGACTTAATAGCTAGATAACTGACTCAGCAGTGATTTTTTTGGCTTAATTCGGGGCCAAAATTCGGCCTTATTCCCAATCGCAAAAAGACTGAAAAATTTCCAAATTTGGACAGTAAATTCCCAATCGTATTGAAAATTTTATTTTTCGGTATCTGAACCGGTGACTAAAAATATTTTCAAATAAAATTATCGTCTAACGATCTCAAGCGCACAAAACGACAATTATTAACCCAAATGTATTTTAACTGATGAAAAACTGTGATAATCAGTAGACCAATACTTTTTTAAGGGCGATAATCATTTTAAAACGTATTCATGAAAAGGATTTACGAACTGTCGGAAGTCAAATAAAAAACGTGAACAACAGCATTGCTGCAAAAAATGTCACACAATGCGAAGTAATATCTCAGAAAAACTCCTTAAAAGATATAAAAAGCAGAAAAATTAAACATGTTTCGCAAGAAGTCTCCACAACAATAAATAATTATCATAGTCGACCAAATTATGATAGTGTCCACGAACTTACGCAGGTGTAAAAAAATAATTTTGAAACTGAAAGTATAACAAAGCAATATATAGAGGACATACAATGTGTAATAAACAATTATAAACAAACACTAGTATTTTAATGTTTAACATTACACACCTGTCGTAATGTGTATTATCTACATTTTTCTGGATATATAGAGGGATAGAGTAGATGGGAGAGCGAGAGATCATTAGATGTAACAGAGAGGGGACTAGAAATAAATCTAAAAAATGGCTGTTCAATATTTCACTTAGTTTGACCTTTAAAATAATAATATTAATAATAATTATATAAATGGATATAAAGTTTTTAGAACACAACCTGGACTTTTTAATTGTAATACAATCTTATAGTAGAGTGGTGTAAGATCACTAACGTATATTATTTGACTTTTGGAATGTTAATTTTAATAAATCTTTGGAAATGAATGTATGAGTTATTTGTGTTGTGCAACATGCATTATGATGCTGTGAACAGTTATCAAGTCGAAATATCATTGATAGATTAAAATAATATGATGCCCAAAAAATTCTTGCTATTAATTGATCAAATTTATTTTCCTGAAAAAGTAAATAAATACATTTTGATTTTAAATGTGAATTTATTTTAGTATAATTATCTGGCACATCAAAATTCAACTGGTATTTGTGTTATATATTATATCATACAAATCATATATAGATCTATCTAAATTTCCCTATTTGTCTCAAAATGAAGAGAAAATTCCCAATTGCACAGGCCCTGGCCCCATTCCCAAAAGTGGTAAAAAAAACAACTGCACTGGCTCATCAATAGACTATTAGAGCATTTCTCTTGAATTTGTGAAGTTCTTAAATATCATCAGCTAACGCTTTTTTCATTTTCCTTTCCCCTGCTCTTCATTTTAATTTGGGGACCTATATTACCAAAAACAGATTGTTCACACAATCGTAAGCAATAATTGGTATTAAATGTGGTAATATTTATCTTTCTGAATTATAACCTTTACATAAAACAAGCTGCCAAATGCTACACTGGGTATTTACGACCAATATAGACTTGATTAATTAATCGAAATGAATACCAGTTTATTGACTGCATAACTTATTAACTCATAATAATTACCTTACTTCTATTTGTAACTCATTTTGTTTGTTTTTAGTCCAAAATAAAAATATTGGTATCTAGCAATAACCAGTTTTAAAGAACATTGGTGGAGAAATTGTCTTAAGTTCCTCTTACCATGTAGGTTTGAATCCAACCGGGAACAGATATCAATCGAGTTGTTTTTCAGCTTGCACTTGCTAAAGATTAGACGTTTCCTCCATCTCAGAACCGACCATCTCAAAAGAAGTGAAAGAATTTTGACTAAGGTGTAACACACCATTACTCCATTCAAATATTGCCACCAGTTGTTATGCTGATAGAAATGAAATTCACACAATGTCCGTTAGAAGACACATAAATTTTTTTCCTGTTTTATGTGAATAAAAGCATTCCTAAAACAGTCAACTTAAAGTAAACATAAGCAATTAGTTCATGTTATGTTTTCAATTTCACTTTAGCCATTGTTGAAATGATAATAACACTACTTATAATAATAATAATAATAATAATAACAATAATAAGAATAATGTAAAAAAATTAATCAGTAACATGTCATTATAATAACGATGATTTATTCGAACTTTTAATCATAAACTAATCTCAAAGTTGCATTTCCTCAAAATTAAAGATTTAAAGATTATGTTTTTTAAATTTTTTGATTTCAAATACATCTCCCTCAATCACTATTTATTGTAACGATAAAATAATGATGATGTTTGATCATTTATTTTATTCATAGCATAATTGGGGTGTTTTAATTACTTAAAAAATAAACTACATGTGTATGAATAGAATATCATAATTCATCTTTTAATTCAGTTCAGTTTTTCATATATTTCCATTGCAACTCAGCAGATTTTAAAACAATAAAATTTAAAAATTTATTAAGTTTCAGATTAGTATTGGCCAGTGGTTCAATTTCTAATAAGTGTTCGTGAAATCTTCTTCAGTTTGACAGAACTGTGAAGATAGTGATTACTATGTTACTCATTTCTACTTAATATTTTCTTAAGCTTTTTTGGTGGAAATTAAAATGTCAGTGATTTTTTTTCCTACGAAATTTTTTATATCAGTTGTAAGTGGAAATTTAAAACAAATATTAAAAACTTCAAAAAAGTTTGCTCTAACTTTGACTAAAATTGGTCTAAATTATTAGGATAATTCTATCCTGGCTATACATTTGTTGTTTGTCATTTTCATCTAAACCTTTTGAAATGTTCATAAATGTAACCTTTAAAACCTTTAATGAACTTCTGCAATAATTGAAATAGAAATTATTTGGAAAAAATAACATTGTTTTATTTTCAGACAGCCAGGTCTTGGATGGTGAAGTGAAAGAATGAGATTCATTGAATTATATCAAGATTGTCAATTATGGGGATGTGGGTTGAGTAATGGTGTTTCACATCACACTCAAGTTTTTTTCCATTGTAAAAAGACAGTCGATTTTCAAATTGTTTAGTCAAGTAAAAGTGTTTTACTCAACAGAAGAGCAAGACTGGTATTATGGTTGAGATGTTCATTTCTTAGACAGTGGAGAAAAGTAATTGTGTTTTATTTCACAATGATTTTAAAGTCAATTTTTTTATTTATATCAGTTCTCAGAAGCTTCAGTGAAATAATGGTGTTTGCACTTCAGTGTCTTCAGTCAAGATTTTTTTATTTGCTAGTCAATTGAAACTGTCAGCTTTGAAATATTGGAGTGAAGTTTTAATATTTATGCCCCATTCAAGATTCTTTTACTTAATTCTAAATGGTATGTTCTGGAATGGTGGAGTAAAATGATGGTGTTTCATGCTCAAACAAGATTTTTTTTCACTATTAAGACTTTCAGTTTAGAGATGGTGGGGTAAAGTAAGGGTGTTTTATACCCCAGCTAAGATTATTTCACTTGTTTCAAGACGATTCTTGAATGGCAAGTCAAGTTTTAGCTAACAATTTTAAACAATAATAAGTTTTGAGATGGTGGAAAGAAATAATGGTGTTTTATTCCCGAGTCAAGAGTCTTTCATTTAGCTTGTTGAGTAAGTCAGCTTTGAGATGGAAGACACCAGAGTACATAAAATACCGAAAAACAAACAGACAAATATTTTTCTTACTGGGATCTACTAAACAGGATATGAATCTATGTGTGTAAATCTCGGGCACAGAGATCTCCCTTGAACAGATGAGAAAACAAGTGCCCTTGGAAAAGACTGATTTTCCTCAAGGAAACTGGTTTACATTTGCAGACATTTTATGTCTTTGATTACCTTGACTATGAAATAAGAAACACGTAAATAAGAGTACAGAGAACCGGTGTTTTGTGCCCCATTTAATAACATTACATCGAGATGGTCTGTGTTATTTAGATGTTTTAAAAACATTGTGTTCAGCAGTCTCTATTTTAAACTGTGCAAATGAATTGAATGTAATATTGTTCATTAGGAACATCATTAATCAGATTAGCACCGTTTTGATTTTTCTTTGGAAAACTGAATGCAGCTTTAATGATGACGAAATTGGATAAACTGTGACTGAAAACGCTATGGTTTAGCTATGGCAAGCAAATTGCACAATAATTCAAGAAACCTACACCAACTCCGTAAAACCTGGTTTTGCTGTCGTAAAACCTACTTTTACGGTCGTAGAACCAAGTTTTGCGCCGTGAAATCTACATTTGCGGTCGACAAACCTGGTTTTATGATTTATTGTGCAATTTGCGCCTTAAAACTATGATTTACGGCCGTCAACGCAGGTTTGCAAATTTTCGTAAATATAACTTTACCGCGCAAAACCGGGTTTTACCACAATTATTGTGCATTTTCAAAGAAAATGTACATTTGCGATCGTTAACAAAATATAAGATCGCAAAACCTGGTTTTACGAATATCCAATCAGTTAGTCAATGAAATTGCTGGTTACAAATGACGTCGTGGCATGGTGATTGATGTGTTGTTCAAAAATTGACAAAAATGGATAGTGCATATGCGTGTGTGTTATATACTGAAGAAACAGAAAGATGAGTAGAATAATCGTAAAGGGTGGATAAGAAGTTTCCTCTCAAATTCTGAACGGGTTATTCACTTCATAATAAAATATAGTGTTTTTAATAATACTTTTTTACGGATCGTTTTTTAAGAAATATTATTATTTAAAAGTTTTTAGCTCACCTGAGCTATTGCTATCCATCTTCGTCCGTCTTGCGTCGTCCGTCGTGCGTCGTGCGTCGTGCGTAAACTTTTCACATTTTAACCTTCTCCTCCAAAACCACCGGGACAAATTCAATGAAACTTGGTTATCATCATGCCTGAGTGAAGCTCTTTCAGATTGCACAAAAGAATGAGTTATGTCCCCTTGGGGCTCCATAAGGGGGGAAATAGTGAAAAAAATTAAAATCTTCTACTCTGAATCTACAAGAGATACCTTAGTTATTTATAGCATCCTTATGTCATCAATTAAAATCTTCTTTTGCAGCTGTGACCTTGACCTTTCAACCTATGGTTTGATCAATCTATCAAAATGATAATTGTAGCAATACCTACAATATTCTCATATACATGCCTATACAAAAAGTAATAGTTTTTAAGATCATTAGCAATTTAAATCTTCCTCTGCAGCTGTAACCTTAACCTTTGAACATATGACCTTGTACTATATATGAAAATGATCGTTGTCGCAATACCTACAATATTCTTATATACATGCCTGTACAAAAAGTTAATAGTTATCAAGATATAGTGACAAATATATTATTTTTAGCAATTGCCCCATTCAGTGTCTTACAATTTCCCCATTTTGAGCCAAATAGCTACCATTTGTGCAAATCTGAAAATCGAACCATATATCAAAGTGATCGTTGTCGCAATACCTACAGTATTCTGATATACATACCTGTAGAAAATAGTTTTCAAAGATAATTAGCAATTTAAGTCTTCTTTTGCAGCTCTGACTTTGACCTTGAACATATGACCTTGTAATATATACTCAAAATGATCGTTGTCGCAAAACCTACAATATTCTTATATACATGCATATACAAAATGTTTGTAGTTTTCAAAGTATTTGGCAATTTAAGACTTGTTTGCAGCTGTGACCTTGAACTTTTAACGTAAGACTTTGTACCATATATCAAAATAATCGTTGTTGCAATACCTACAATATTCTAATATGCATGCCTATACATAAAGTTAATAGTTTTCAAAGATAATTAGCAATTTAAGTTTTCCATTGCCTCTGTGACCTTGAAATTTCAACATTTGACCTTGTACTATAGATCAAAATGATCGTCATGTCAAAACCTACAATATTCTGATATACATGCCTATACAAAAAGTTAATATTTTTCAAAATTATTAGCAATTTAAATCGAACCATATATCAAAATGATCGCCATTTTAATACCAACAATATTCTAATATACATGCCATACAAAAAGTTAATAGTTTTCAAAGATAATTAGCAATTCAAGTCATCTTATGCAGTTATGACCTTGACCTTCCAACATATGACCTTCAACAATATATCAAAATGATTGTCATGTCAATACCTACAATTGTCTAATATACATACATATACAACAG
The DNA here is from genome assembly GCA_029721355.1 of Tegillarca granosa. Classification (NCBI taxonomy): domain Eukaryota; kingdom Metazoa; phylum Mollusca; class Bivalvia; order Arcoida; family Arcidae; genus Tegillarca; species Tegillarca granosa. The sequence continues at coordinate 23,655,528 of CM056598.1, read as the reverse complement.
TTAATAGTTTTCAAAATAAATAGCAATTTAAATTTTCTTTTGTAGCTGTGACCTTGATCTTTCAACATATGTTTTCAACCATATCAAAATGATCATTGTCGCAATACCTACCATATTCTCATATACATGCCTATACAAAAAGTTAATAGTTTTCAAGATAATTAGCAATTAAAATCTTCCTCTGCAGCTGTGATCTTAAACTTTGAACGTAATGACCTTGTACCATATATCAAAATCACCGTTGTCGCAATACCTACAATATTCTGATATACATGCCTATAAAAAAAGTTAATAGTTTTCAAAGATAATTAGCAATTTAAGTGTTTTTTTTGCAGTTGTGACTTTGACCTTTGAACATATGACCTTGTTTCATATATCAAAATCATTTTTTTCGCAATACCTACAATATTCTTATGTACATGCCTATATAAAAAGTTAATAGTTCTCAAGATAATTAGCAATTCAAGTCTTCTTTTGATCTGTTACTCTGACCTTTTAACATATGACCTTGAACCAAATATCAAAATGATCGTTGTTGCAATACCTACTATATTCTGATATATATGGCTATACAAAAAGTTAATGGTTTTCCCTAATAAGCAATTTAAATCTTCTTTTGCCGCTGTGACCTTGACCTTTCAACATATGACCTTATAGCATATTTCAAAATTATTGTTGTCGCAATATCTACAATATTCTAATATACCTGCCTAAACAAAAATTTACAGTTTTCAAGATAATTAGCAATTTGAGTCTTCTTTTGCAGTTTTGACATTTACCTTTTATCATATGACCTTGAACCATATATCAAAATGATCGCCATGTCGATATCTTCATTATTTTAATATACTTGCTTATATAAAAAGTTAATAGTTTCAAAGATAATTAGCAATTTAAGTCTTCTTTTGCAGTTGTGACCGTGACCTCTGAATATATGACCTTGAACCATATATCAAAATGATCGCCATGTCAATACCTACACTATTCAGATATATATGCCTATACAAATAGTTTATAGTTTTCAAAATAATTAGCAATTACATGTAAGTCTCCCTTTGCAGCTGGGACCTTGACATTTTATCATATGACCTTGAACCATATATTCAAATGATCGTCATGTCAATACCTACAATATTCTGATATAAAATTTTTGCCTTTAGATTTTTAAAGTTAAGATATATTATATACATACCAGTTAAATTTTGATGTGCCAGATGTGCACATTTCGGAAATTAATTCTCATCAGTGACACTAAGACCGAAAAGTTCGATACACAAAAAAAATATAAGCCAAACAGTTGAAAATAATGAATCTAAAGTTTCAAAATTATATAAATCCAAATCCAGCTAAGGAATGCTTTGCATGAGGGAATAAACCTTAGTTTTAAATAAGTCTTTAAGATTGTAGAAAATTAAAGTTTCCGATAGGAATTAAATTTTGATAAAGATTTCTTTGTCAGTTTATATTTTTTACCAAAAATAATAAGATAAAATGATAAAAAGAATTGTATTATAATAAATAAATAAATAAATAAATAAATAATTAAATAAAACAAATAAATAAATAAATTCTTATGACAATGATAATGAAAGAAATGAAAATAAAAAACTAAATGTTATTTTTCATTTCAAATTCATTTTATTCAGCTGTTAAAGCTGCATTAAGTTTTCCAAAGAAAAAAATAAAACGTAGCTAATCTAATAAATGATGTTCCTAATGAACAATATTACATTTGGTTCAACGATAAAAGCTCGAATAAATACAGAAATTACAGTATTTACCCAGCGAGATGCAGCATTTGGGATTTAATATTAGAACATGGTTACGTCATCAAAACCCGGGTCATTTAAACACAACTTTCAAAATGTTGAAATACGATTAATTAATCACAGAACTTCTTGAATTTGTCATTTGTGACTTAGTAAGGGAAAAATAACACCATTTCAAATACATCTGGATATTAATGAAGGACAATTAATGCAATCTGTCATGTTTCACTTACGATTCTAGGCTTTTCCATACATCCGTGCGCATGCTCCAAGCTCATCTACCATCGTAGAACACTGACCAACCGGTCAGAGGATTCCGTTTATTTACAGCTAAAAGAAATGAAATTTTAGAAAATGAATGTCACGAATCGTGGTAAGAAGATATCTTTTTATAAAAAATATCTTTTTAGAAGATCAAAAAAATTCAGAAATTTGGTAAACTTAATGCAGCTTTAATCAATGGAGGGTCAATTCTTATTTTTTTTTAATGGTTTTAAAACTTACATTTCATCAATTAAAGTTTTTGATATATTTATATCTATACGTGACCACCTTACTTTTGCAAAACAAGTCATATTTGATAAAGGAAATTTGAATGTTATTTTAAAGATAATTTACCATAAACAATTCGAGATGGATTAAGTTTTACCAGAAGCCTGTTACGTTGGTAAAAGTGTTGTAAATAAAAGCATATGTATATCTAATAATAAATAAATACCTCTGTCAAAGTAAATCTTTGAGATTGAGAATAATATTTTATTTAAATTTAAAAAGCTTAAATGTATATAGTTTTATTGAAGTTGATAATAGTTTCATAAATCAGAGTCTAGAGTAGTGTTGTTTTAAAAAAAATTAAATGGTTAAATGGTAAAGAAGGCATTTGTTTCTCAAGAAAAGAAAATATTTGTCACGTTATTCTGCTACAAAAAAAGATTAATGTCAAATAATGAAGTTCATACAAATTGGGCATCGGTTTCTTTATTAAAAAATACAGTTTTGAAAAGGGGGTAGTCATTTTTATATATCAATTTTTGAATTCAATTCAGGTGGTTTACTTAAATAAGACGCGATATAATTAGTTACCTCTAATAAGTTACAAAAACATCTCAAGGATGCCATCTGCTTAATGGATGTTTTGTTGTTATAAGGAATTGTTCAGTAAAAAAGGGGTGTTGACATTTGCACACGGGCGTAAAATTGAGAAGTTAGAAGTTAATTTTGATTTGATAGCATTGGATTTTCTTGGAAGCGCATATCACGTGACCAAAACGGACGAGGGTCAGGGAATGTGAAATTTGGTCACTGTGACATGCGTCTCCCAAGAATAAACATCTAAAACTAATATTGTTTGAAATTATTTTAGTTAAGCAAATCAAGCGAGTAGCTGAGCTATTCCCGTAACATTCAGCACAACAGATTTTGGTGGAGGCAAGGCCGGGCATTATATCTTATGACTTCAAAACCAGGAAATCCATTCAGAGATCCCTTTGATCAATCGACTCATCAGAGAGCCGGAAGTTACCATTACACATTCTACACCGGAGACAACTGAAGGAGATACTCAACACATCATAGTGCAAGAAACAAATAAGGTACCATCAAACTTAATTACCCTAAGTTTTTTATTAGGTTGATTCTAGACCTGAAACCTGGATAAAAGAACTAGAAAGGTGGAAACTATTGCACAATCTTAGTGATGATCAGGCTTGTAACTCAGTGCCATTTTACATAAAACAGTCTGCAAATACTTGGTATGAAGGCCTACCAGCAGCCGTTCAAACTGACTTAAATGCTCTTATAAGAATGTTGCAGGCTCGTTTCACTCTTGAAAATGATGATGACTTGCTGACAACACAAGCATCATCTGAAAGTGCTCTTGAATATATTGACAGAGAAAGGAAAGGAAACTCAAATAACATACCAGAAAATTTATTGTTGAAAATTGCCATTAAGGGATTCCATGTATCATTAAAACCTGCTATCATTCACAGAAATCCCAAAACAATGCAAGAACTAAAGGATGCTGCAACTATTGCAGAAAATGTGTGCAGGCAAACTTTAAAAATGCTCCACAATGTAACGCTGTCCAAAATGAGGAAATCCAATCACTCAAAGACACTATTCAAGTGCTAACAAAAAAATTAGAAAATTTAGGCAGGGAAAAGTATGCCCCCCCTTTCAGGAAATTTTGACTCTAGAAGGCCTAATACTTCATAAAATTTCAATAAACGAAGATCTTTTGGCAACAATCAAAATTTTGTACCAAACTCAACTTGTTCTGCTTGTGGCATACCAAAATGTTCAGGTCAAAAGTCTACCTGTTTTGCTAAGGACAAAACGTGTAATAGATGTTTAAGAACTGGTCATTTCCAACAGCAGTGTAGAAGCACAAGGGATTTTTATGGGAAATATTTGTGTAGACAATAGGTAATTGCGCCCATTTTTGGACGGCTGTCTGGGAATGGGTAGAGTGGCAAGAAAAATTGGTCTTTAGAAAGTGGTGACAAAAATCTGAGTCATGAAGAATATAGAGTAAATTTGTTAACCTCTATGGATAAAAATAAAATAATTAAGTATTAAGGTTTTTAATGTAAATACATCATGTCCAATTGACACTGGTGCTAACATTTCATTTGTATAAGAGGCATTTTGAAACAAATTAGATCAGAGTAAGCTTAAAGTTGTTAGTGCTGGAACCTCAAATATATATGGAGTAGGGGGTGAAGGTCACCATGTTTTAGGTAAAGTCAGTCTTTCATTACAGTTTAAAGGGCTAATTTTGAATTATTCATTTTTAATAATACAAAATCTGCAATATCCTTTGATTCTAGGAGATGACTTTTTACCAACAAATCGAGCCAATATTCATTACCCCTCTCGTACCCTTTACTTAAACGATGGATCCGTTTAAGTCAATTTAGTGACCATTCAAAATACTAAGGCTAGAACTAAAAGAAAAAAAATTGGCAGCCAATACCATAAATAATGTCCATGTAATTATTCCAGCAAATTTAAATAATAAGACAGTTTTATTAGAACCAAGTCAAAAGGTTACAAGATTTCAACCTAGTGACAGCCTCTTGCGTATTAAAACATAACACAAATCAGGCTGTCTTGCAAGTTATCAACCCAAATATTGAATCTATTTGTTTGCCAAAACGTGTTCTAGTAGCCCATGTAAGTGAAATTGACAATGACAGAATACAGGATTTGACAGTTGACTCAAGTACTGGCAATGAATCTTATGCAAATACACTGTGTTCAATTAATAAAAAAATCAAAGGGTAAAAATAAAAAGAAATCAAAAATTGAGTTTGATTTTAGTAATGCAGATTTAGCTGAAAATGAAAAAAGTGAATTTCAGAAATTTTTACATAGATGTCGTGATGTATTTGCAATAGATTTATCTGAATTAGGACGGACAAATGTACATTATCATGAGATAGATACAGGTAATCATTCACCTATTATGCAAGCTCCTTATAGGGCATCCCCTGCTTTGAAAGCTGAAATTGAAAAACAGGTTGAGGAGATGAAAAAACATAACATAGTTGAACCATCTACATCTCCATGGTCTTCCCCTGTAGTTCTTTGTCCAAAGAAAGATAACACTTCAGATTTGCTGACGACTATAGAATCGTCAATCTTGCATCCAAACAAAAGTCCTGGCCACTGCCACATCTGAGTGATGTTTTTGATGCGGTAGGTGAAGCTAAAGCTAAGATTTTTTTTCTGCCCTTGACTGTTCGAACAGTTTTTGGCAAATTCCGCTACAGGAAAATTCACGTGACAAAGCAGCTTTTTGAAATATTCTGGGGTCTATTCTTGGACTCGACTTCCATTTAGCTTGTTCAATTCTACACAAAGCTTCACAGCAGCTTTGGCAAAAGTTCTCCATGGCTTGCAATGGAAAAATATCATAGCTTATGTTGATGATATAATTATCTTCAATTCAGATTTTAAGTCTCACTTACAACATTTGTCTGTAGTATTTGAGAGACTAAAAAAAGCAAATCTCACATTAAAATCCCAGGCAAGTGTCAGTTTGCCGTCAAAAAGGTAAACTTTTAGGCCATATTTTATCTAAGGATGGTGATCCTAGTAGATGATGCCAAAATTAAGCTAGTGCGTGATTATAAGGCACCAAAAAGTCAAAAGGAAGTCAGACAATTTCTTGGTCTCTGTAATTTTTATAGAATATTTGTATAAAATTACTCAAAATTGGCCCTACCTTTGAATAGATTACTAAGGAAAGAACAGAAATTTGTTTGGAAGCAAGATTCTCAAGATGCTTTTGATAAGCTTAAGCAGGCCTTAACATCTGCACCTGTACTTGCTTATCCTGATATGTCTAAACCCTTAATTTTGACATGTGATGATTCAAATCAAGCTGTTGCTTACATTTTGGGACAAAAAGATAATCAAAATAAAGAACATGTTATTAGCTATGGGGGTCGCGCCTTAAGAAATGAAGAAAAACTGTGGACAATCTCAGAAAAAGAGTGTCTAGCAGTACTTGAGGGAATTAAGCATAATTCAGTTTATCTCAAAAGCAATAAATTTTCTGTTTATACTTATCATAAGGCTCTTATTTGGCTTCACAAAACAAAAGATACCAGTGCTAAACTTGAAGGTGGCTCTCCAATTGCAAAATTATGATTTTGAAATAATTTACAGAGAAGGCAATAACAATTAAACTGCAGATGCTTTGTCTAGAATGCCATATCCACCCCAAAACGAGACAAATACTGAAAATAATGAAATAGATGACATACCATCCCCTTAGTAGGTGTTGCAAGTCTTGACAGTGACAATGATAAATCATACAAAATAACCGAGATACCATTTGAATATGAAATAGAAAAACCAAAAGTGGCAGCTATAAATGACAGGCTCATAGACCTAGATAATGTATCTGAGATAGCTAAACTTCAAAGGAATTGCCATGAGTTAAAAGACCTCATAAAATACCTGGAATCAGGGGACCTCCCTGGGGACACAAAGCAGCCTGCCCCATTACAGCCACTTCTTATAGGAGAAAATTTTGAAAGATGGCATATGGATATTCTTACTACTTTACCAAAAACAAAAGAGGGCTACCAACATATCTTGCTGGTTGTTGATAGCTTCTCTAGGTGATGTGAGGCTTTTCCTTTAAAAATACAGGAAGCAACAGAAGTTGCTGATGTTCTCTACAATGAAATAATTTGTCGCTATGGAGCAATGAAAACATTAGTAACAGATAGAGGTCAAAATTTTGTCTCTAAACTAATACAAGCATTATGTGAATTATTTCATGTAATTAAGCATCAAACTAGCAGTTACCATCCCATGAGTAATAGTACATGTGAGAGAGTTAATTCCACTATCTCACAAACTTTGCGCACATATTGTGACAAAGATCAACAGAATTGGCCAAAATTATTATCTAGTGTGATGATGGCTCTTCGGATGCATCCAAACACTGAATCCACTGGTTTTTCTCAATTTCATATGCTTTTTGGAAAGGAAATGAATATGCCATGTGACATTGTTTTACAACCCAAAGAATCATTGAGAAAATCTGCTAAAGAGCATCTAGACCAACTTATCAGCCATTTAAAAGTTGTATACGATATTGCATCTAAAAATGTTGAAACAGTCCTAAATAAGTCAAAAACCTATGATCAAAAAGCAAAAGAACCAGATTTTGAAAATGGTGAACTATGTACTTCTCAAATGTATGGAAGTTCCAAAAGGGTTCTCTCCAAAATTACATGCGAAATGGGAGGGACCATTCTACATTCTAGATGCTTGGCAAAATAACACCTACAAACTTAGACGGTGCTCTGATCATAAGCTTATCAAATCTCGAATTCATGCCAACAGATTAAAACATTATGTTGACCCTAGAAATTACTGAAATAATGACAATACTGTCAATAATGGCATGAATGGTGACATCGAGAGTACAAATGACAATGTCACAGATGACAGACATGACAATGACATGAATAATGACATCAAGAATACAAATGACAATGGCACTGAAGACAGACATGACAATGACATGAATGATGACACAAGTGAAACACACACTTAAGTTGATCCCAATGCCGGTAATGATGAATTTGAAGCTGAAAAGTTTGTTGCTAAAAAGCGAAGAAATAACAAAAATTACTGTCGTGTAAAATGGGTCGGGTTTAAACAAACAACTTGGGTCCCTGAGTAAGATATTAGTGAAGGGTTATTGGTAGATTTTGATAAAAACACACTAAAGCTGGAAAGGCTAAAAAAGAGTACAAAATTCCTGCTTTGTAAAATCTGAACAATTACATAATTAAGTATACCTACAATAAATCCTGTATATTTTATACCTAGATGAACATTGAGATGGTCTTGAAAATTTAAGGTGGTCTTAGTGAACAGGTTCTTTCAGCAGGAAAATTATAAACTGTATGATAAATTATTACTTAAAATTATTGGCAGGTGTTCTTTATATACAAATAAATTAATGCATGTGGTCCTTATAAACAGGTAACTCCTTCTTTAAGGTTTCTCATAAAATGTTTTAAAGTGAAGGAAATAAATATATAAGTGGAACATAATAAAATGAAAAGAGAAAATCGATCTCAAATTAATATGGATTGAAATTGTATGAATTTAATAATCAGAAGTAAAACCTATGAATTTAAAATTGGTAGAAATAAATATGTGTGCATAAATGTTCATTCAAACTTAAGGCTGTGTCAATTGCTAAATCCACATTGACTACATGATTACACTTTAAGATTTAAGTCTAAAGTCAGTTATAAGAATTATTTCTTGTTAAAAAATTAGTGCTATAGTGTAAAAAGACGTCTTGCACAACACCTTGACTTTCATTGGTCTAAATTTTATGTTGTAGGAGATCAGAATGGTACCCAGAATCTCTTTGGTCAGTATCTTACTGTGGATCATATTAATGCGCATGGATCTTACAAGTGCAACTAACCAGCCTATTCTTCGTCTGAACTATGGAGTAGTGTTTAGGATCTGTCCATTTTGGAGAAGATGTTTGGTATCACACTTTCCAAATAAAACTACCAATCAAACAGATTCATAAAGACATAAATAATGTAAAATTGGATCCTTTAGAGAGAAATGTCAAAATTTCAATGAAATGATAGGAGAAATCATTCAGATTCAGAGACAAACTGTGTATCAGTTAAATGAAACTGTTGATAAATAAGATCATTCCAGTAAGAACCCAACCCAAAACCAAATCTTCAACAAAATCTAAAAGAGCTATTTAGGATTCATAGGCAGTTTATCTAAGACACTTTTTGGAACTGCTACAATTGATGATGTAAATACTCTAGCCAGACACATAAATGCTTTAACGTCTAGAACATATGAGACATCTAGAAGCTATTGCTAAACATGCTGATCACGATTCTTCTTATCTAGCATCTGTTGATCAAAGAATTTCACAAGTGGAAAAAGAGATAACAGAAAAACATAACCAAATCAACTTTTTACACCATTCTGTGTAGATTTTAAGATTAAATCATTTGCAACTATTATGTCTAATTTGTCCCTGGCATATGCAAAAACACATCAACAGAAATTAAAGCTGCATTAGGTTTTCCAAAGAAAAAATTAAAACGGTCCTAATCTAATTAATGATGTTCCTAATGAACAATGTTTAATATGGTTCCACGATAAAAGCTCGAATAAATACAGAAATTACAGTATTTACCCAGCGAGATGCAGCATTTGGGATCTAATATTAGAACATGGCTACGTCATCAAAACCCGGGTCATTTAAACACAACTTTCATAACGGTGAAATACGATAATTTAAACACAGAACTTCGCTGAATTTGCCATTTGTGACTAAGTAAGGGATACATAACATCATTTTTAAATACATCTGGATATTAATGAAGGACAATTAATACAATTTGTCATGTTTTACCTTCGATTCTAGGTTTTTTCCGTACATCCGTGCGCATGCTCCAAGCTCATATTACCATCGTAAAACACTGACCAACCAGTCAGAGGATTCCGTTTATTTACAGCTAAAAGAAATGAAATTTTAGAAAATGAATGCCACGGGTCGTGGTTAGAAGATATCTTTTTTTAAAAAAATATATTTTACGAAAATCAAAAAAAAATTAGAAAATTGAAAAACTTAATGCAGCTTAGGAATTTATGATTTAGTTCAAGGAAAGTTATCTCTCTTGTTAATAAAACCTATAGTTCTTAAAATCACCATCAACCAAATTCAAGATTTGTTAAATAAACAATATCATGGTTTTAATATTTTACAACAAGAACCAAGTCACTTTTATTCTACAAATAACTTTTATATACTCTAGAAAGGGTTCAAATATTTTTGTTTCACTGAAATTGCCTATAGTTTATGTTCAAATGCAAAATTTTAACTTTTACCAAGTTTTAACCTACCCAGTTCCAATAAATAGGTCAACTCATGCATCACAATTAATAAATTCCCCAGATTATATTGCTGTATCAGCAAATTCTGATTATTATATTAAGATGACAGGTATGGAAGTTAATAAATGTCAGAAAAATAACAATTTTCATTGTCCTATTGATAAAAACATCTTATCATCTCGAAATGCCTGTTTACTTTCATTTTTTCAAAATCATGTGACTAAAATAAAATCTACTTGTGAAGTCAGATATTTACACAATGAAATTAAATCACAAATGATTCATTTGAAACAATCATTGGTTCTAATTTATAGATTAAATAAATTGTATTTCAACTGTGATGGAAAAGAATTAAAAAAAAAAACTGGATGTTATTTTTGTATTATTTCAGTTCCATGTAAGTGCTCAGTCACAGCAAATAACATTTACTATCCACCATTTTAAGTCATTGTCACAAAGCTGATCAAATTACTACTGTATATCCAGTCAATTTGGCTCTCATGCAACAATTTTTTGCTACTGATAAACTTTTACAAATAACAGGTAATACATCCTTTTACAAAGTTCTAGAAATTGATATACCTCAATTTAAACTTTATAACCATTCATTTTCAACATTTCTTGTAAATGATAATAGAAATCACCTCAATTTAACTAAAATGGCTGAAACTGTAAAGCAAGATGTAGTTATATTTCAATATCTATATGAGCCACTCCTGGAAGGTCAAATTTATATTAAAAATCTATGGCCAGATTTAGATGGAGTTTTAAGTTTAAGTGCCACATGTGTTGCAGGATTAACATTTCTGTATTGTATTTGGTCATTCTTTCAAATTCGTAAATTAACAACTGCAATTCTTATACTTGAATACTTGACAAACAGGTCAAGTTCGATCAGCCACTTTACCTCCCTTTGTATATCAGCTTCAATCCACGCCACGTACTAGTAATTTCAATGTATCGTTTTTACAGGAGTTAACTTTAAGTCACATTTTAATTGCTATCATTGGCATTTTAGCTACAACAATTGTTATAATAATTATTTACAGATTTAAAAAGTCAGATCATTTTACTTATTTACTTATGGAATTAACCACAGGTTCTTCATGTTCAGTTGTCACTTTGGCCAAGTTACCACTTTGTCCTTCCTTCTGGTCATTTAATGTGCCACCATGCATTGAAAAATTAGAAATGGTTGTTTGTTTTAGACCCCAACTTCTTATAACATGGGAGAATTTTTCGGTAACAAATAAACCCACTTACTTAAAGTCTATAAATTAAAACTGTTGCAAACCTTTCAATATTTCAAGCTATACAATTAGAAATAACATCTCATCCGTACCGTGCCTACCTGTTGATTTCTCACCAAGGTCATTATAAAGAACTTGCAATTTGATCATCAAATATTTCCTATAAATTTTGCTATGCCACAAACTCAAACAAGTTCTTTTATATTGTAAGATTAGAAAATAGTGAAACATAAATGGTTTGGAAAGATGTGATAATTCAGTGAAGGATTCAATATTCATGGATATAGTAGCAGATCAACAATTGTGGATGTGGATATATGGATTCTGTAGCATTATGGATATTACTATGGATTAATAATAGTGTTTTCAATTCAAGGACATGATTTTAAACTTAAACAGTAGTGCGATTCTTTTCAAGACATTTCAAACTTTGAACTGACACTTTTATATTACATTTTCATATTTTTGCTTTTAGTTGCCATAAACATCGATGGTAAGTTTCATTTGGCCACATACTGTCACTCTGTCCTTGGCTCCGGCGCTTGCTACCCTTGTTCAGTTTGACAGTCAAAATTTTACCATCAACCGTCATCCATATTTTGTCAACACAAGATTTAATTTGTATATACCCTGTATAGTATTTTTACTTATATACATTGAGTAACTTTAATTGCATATTTTCATGCATATAATCAATTTTTCTTATATTTTTATGGCATGTGTAATATATATATATTCTTTTTAATTTCACTACATATACGTTCTTTATATTTTGTTTCATTTAGATGTACAACCACACTTTTTTATCTTCTCTGTCATCAGAGGCAAATGTTTAGTTAACAATATACCATGAAAGAGATTGTTGTAAAATCTGGCAGCAAAGTTACAGATTTGGCTAACATTGCATACAACAAGTTACAACACCTTTATGACGTTAAATTAGTTAACATCATGGCTGATATTCCAGATATCTGCACACGATTAAAAGACAAAACTATTGAACCTGAAGAAAGCATTTTCCATTCTTCAAGTGACAAGTTGACTGTAAGTAAAGAACATTCATCTAGACATTTTGTGTAAACTTGCATCTATTAATTGCAAAGCTTTTTTTGTTACGGTTACCACCATGCATTTATCAAAATGGAACTATCATAGGCTTTCATTACGAAAACCTAAAACGAAATTTTTACAATATGTTAATCAATATCATACCATGCAAAAATCTTTAAATGAAACTCTTGGGTAAATAAACAAATTTATTATTGGATTAAATACTGAAGGTCACTTGGTAGCTCCTTTTCTTCATAATTGTGTACACAAATTTAAACTACAAGGCAAAAGGCCTAAATATCGTTATGATAAACTTCTAGATGGTGTGCATCCATCAGACGAATTAGCTACGGAATGGTGCACATGTTTTTCCAAAGCTATTACTGCTAATGAGGCAAATTTAACCTCAAAAATTTCAGTAAAAAGTAGTTGCTGTACATCTGAATAATTGTTATATATATACATGTATTATGTTAACAGGCATTATCATGGCCATTGATGAGGTATATATTAACACCATTGATGTTCATACAATTTTGCTTAAATTGTTGAGTTTTGTTTCCTTACTTATTTTAAAACAAATTAATTTAATTATATTAGCTACCAATTTAGATTTTTTTTTTCATATTTTCAAGCAATGTTCAGAGGTATTTTATGAAACTTTGAGGGACCAAAGTTTTTTAGAACATATGGAGGTGTTACGTGGGTAAAAGTGTTGTAAATAAAACTATATGTATATCTAATAATTAATAAATACCTCTGTCAAAGTAAATCTTTGAGATTGAGAATAATATTTTATTTAAATTTAAAAAGCTTAAATGTATATAGTTTTATTGAAGTTGATAATAGTTTCATAAATCAGAGGCTAGAGTAGTGTTGTTTTAAAAAAAATTAAATGGTTAAATGGTAAAGAAGGCATATGTTTCTCAAGAAAAGAAAATATTTGTCACGTTATTCTGCTACAAAAAAAGATTAATGTCAAATAATGAAGTTCACACAAATTGGGCATCGGTTTCTTTATTTAAAAAATACAGTTTTGAAAAGGGGGAAGTCATTTTTATATATCAATTTTTGAATTCAATTCAGGTGGGTTAATTTAATAAATAAGACGCAATATAACTAGTTACCTCTAAAAAGTTACAAAAACATCTCAAGGATGCCATCTGCTTAATGGGTGTTTTGTTGATATAAGGAATTGTTTAATAAAAAGGGGTGTTGATATTTGCACACGGGCGTAAAATTGAGAAGTTAGGAATTAATTTTGATTGGATAGCATTGGATTTTCTTGGAAGCGCATATCACGTGACCAAAACGGACGAGGGTCAGGGAATGTGAAATTTGGTCACTGTGACATGCGTCTCCCAAGAATAAACATCTAAAACTTAAATATTGTTTGAAATTATTTTAGTTAAGCAAATCAAGCGAGTAGCTGAGCTGTTCACCTAGCAATCAGCACAACAAGTCAATGAATTCATGGACTTCTGGTTTTACTAAATAATCGATCATCCGCAATGTAACCTGTTATATTTTGTGTTAAACTTAACTTCAATAGAGAACTAAAACACAATTGTTCTTGATGCAACTGACTATTTAATACTGACTAACATTACTATATACATAATGCTAATAACAGGAGTTTCCCAGGTGATTAAGGCACTGAACTTTATTGTTTATTTAAAACACATGATCATAATATCATAACACCCCCTTTGTTTTGAAAATAAAAGTTAACTAGATGTTAAAGTTATTTGGCATGTCAGAAAATAAAGACCTACTAACACTAATAAATCAACATGTATAATACTACAAAGATATATTGATTATAAATTTAGAACAAATTAAAATGCATCTGAATCAGGGATTATTATGCCCTCGCGCACTTCAGATTTTTTATTTTCATTTTATTTTTTAATATTTAAGTAACATAATCCTTTAATCTTGTAGGTGGTTTTACCTCTCTTCCTGATATGGTTATGTAATTTTCTGAACTTGAATATTGACTATTACACAGTTCATGATTCTCATCGTTAATTTCTTTGTTTTCCTCAACATCATTTAACCTTTGGAAAGTTTCTTCAGTTTACATTAAATGTTTCATGTTCCTTTGGTATTGTCGACCTGTTTCTGTTGATTCCACTATATATGACCTAGGTATTGTTCCTTTTGCCTTTACAATGGCAGGTTGCCATCTGTTATCCTGTTGTATGCGGACATGTTCTCCTTCTTTTCATTCTTTTAAATCTTTTGCATTTCGATTGTAATAATGTTCTTGAATTCTTTTATTTTTAATTGCATTTTGAACCTTATTGGTTGAGATCACTTTTGATTGTAACTGCGGGTTTGTTGATGGTATTCTGGATCTGAATTTTCTGTTCATTAGTAACTGAGCTGGCGAACCCATATCATCCAGTGGTGTGTTTCTGTAGTTTAATAAGGCTATGTACGGATCACTGCCATTCATTCTTGCCTTTTCTAGCATGCGTTTGCATATTTGTACAGTCTTTTCCGCAAGTCCATTGGATTGACTGAGGTATGGACTACATGTAGTATGTTTAAATCCCCCAAAATCTGCAAATTTTTTGAATTCTAAAGAGGTATATTGTGGTCCATTATCACTACGAACTTCTTTCGGTATACCGTGACACGCAAATATGGACTTCATATGTGTTATAACTGTTGATGATTTGTTGTTTTCTAATTTAGCTACTTCAAAATATTTGGAGTAGTAATCACACATAACGAGATAATTCATATTGTTCCACATAAATAAATCAGTTCCTACTACTTCCCATGGCAAATTTAAAATATTTGGAGTAGTAATCACATATAACGAGATAATTCATATTGTTCCACATAAATAAATATAATACAAATACCAGTTAAATTTTGATGTGCCAGATGTGCACATTTCGGAAATTCATTCCTCATCAGTGACACTAAGACCGAAAAGTTTGATACATAAATAATATAAACCAAACAGTTGAAAATAATGAATCTAAAGTTTCAAAATCGTATAAATCCAAATCCAGCTAAGGAATGCTGTGCATGAGGGAACAAACCTTAGTTTTAAATTAATTTCAAATTTTAGTGGACTGAAAATTTTGCTAAATGGTACATTTTCTGACAGCACAAATTACTGCCTACTGAGTTATGGATACCCTCGGGGAGGTTTACTCCACCAGCAGCAGTACCCGCTCAGGGGTAATAAATATAATACAAATACCAGTTAAATTTTGATGTGCCAGATGTGCACATTTCGAAAATTCATTCCTCATCAGTGACACTAAGACCGAAAAGTTTGATACATAAATAATATAAACCAAACAGTTGAAAATAATGAATCTAAAGTTTCAAAATCGTATAAATCCAAATCCAGCTAAGGAATGCTGTGCATGAGGGAACAAACCTTAATTTTAAATTAATTTCAAACTTTAGTGGACTGAAAATTTTGCTAAATGGTACATTTTCTGACAGCACAAATTACTGCCTACTGAGTTATGGATACCCTCGGGGAGGTTTACTCAACCAGCAGCGGTACCCGCTCAGGGGTAATAAATATAATACAAATACCAGTTAAATTTCGATGTGCCAGATGTGCACATTTCGGAAATTCATTCCTCATCAGTGACACTAAGACCGAAAAGTTTGATACATAAATAATATAAACCAAACAGTTGAAAATAATGAATCTAAAGTTTCAAAATCGTATAAATCAGTAAATCAGTTCCTACTACTTCCCATGGCAAATTTTGAATATTTGATACATTCAGCGTTTCCTTTTGATTGGAATTTCTTAGTTCAAGACATATCGCACATTTGTTAATTAAATCCGCTATTTGTTTGTTGATTCCTGGCCAGTATAAGTTATCTCTTGCAAGTTTTCTGCATTTTTCAATACCCAAATGACCTTCATGCAGACGTTTTAGCAATTCTGGTCTTAATACTTTTGGTATCACAAGTTGGTTTCCTTTCAGAATTATTCCATCGTATTCTGAAAGTTCATCTCTGCAATTCCAGAAATCGGTTATATCATTTGGTAGTTGAGATTTATTTTCAGGCTAACCTGACTTTATTACGGAAATTAATGAGGACATAGAGGATTCCTTTTCTGTAGCACTCCTTACTTCTTCTAGTTTTGCATCTGTTTTACATCTATTTCTTCCTGTAATTCTGTGTCCACACTGTGTGTTATATATGCCCTTGACAACATGTCAGCTATCAATAACTCCTTTCCAAGTTTGTATTGTAGTGTGAAATCAAATCTTTGTAATCTTAACAACATCCTTTGCAATCTCGGAGATGCATTTGATAAAGCTTTCTTCATGATCATCTCAAGAAGTTTGTGATCACTTTCGACAATAACCTGCTTTCCATATATGTATTGAGAAAATCTCTCTAAAGCAAATAGAACAGCTAGAAGTTCTTTTTCTATCTGTGCATACCTAGTTTCTGGATCTGTTAGTGCTCTGGAAGCATAAGCAATTGGTTTTCCTTCTTGTAATAGCACTGCACCTAAACCTGATTGTGAAGCATCACAGCTTACAGTCACTTGTTTTTTCACATCATAATACTCAAGTACAAGTTCTCTTGTCAAAATGTTTTTAATCTCAATAAATGAGTCTTCCTGCGCTTTATCCCACGTAAAATCCACATTTTTTTCTAGTAATTTCCTTATAGGTTCTGTTATTGTTGACATATTTGGTATAAATTTTGATAAGTAATTAACTGTTCCTAACAGTCTTTCTACACCTTTTTTATCTTGAGGTGTTTGCATTTTTATTATTGCTTTGACCTTTTCCTGATCCGGTTTTAAACCATTAGATGTTAAAATGTGACCTAAGTAACGAACTTCTGTTATTCCAAATTCACATTAGTCCTTGTTGAGTGTAAGGCCTACCTTTTGACATTTATCTAGTGCTGTTTTCAATCTGGTATCATGCTCTTCTTTTGTTGTCCCCCATAATAAAATGTCATCGATGTCTGTCTCAATCCCTTCAGTACCCTCAAATATTTGTGAAATTCTCTTCTGAAACACTTCTTGTGCACTGTGTATACCAAATGGTAATCTGATGAAACAATATCTACCAAATGGTGAATTGGAGGTAGTGAGTAATTGTGATTCCTCAGTTAATTTAATTTGCCAGTACCCATGATTTGCATCTAATTTTGAAAAATATTTAGCTCCATGCATTCTTGTTGTTATATTTTCCAATGTAGGAAGTTGATAGTGTTCCCTTTTTATGGCAGTGTTCAGATGTCTTGGGTCCAGACAAATTCTTAACTTTCCTGTTTTGGGTTTTTCCACAACAATAATTGAGTTGACCCATTCCGTTGGTCGGTCCACTTTTTTGATAACGCCATCCTTTTCCATTTCTGATAGTGTTTCTTTGAGTCGTTCTCTCAGAGCAACAGGTATTTGTCTTTGGGGGGGGGGGGGGTCACCACAGGTTTAATAGATTCGTCAACACGAATTTGATAAGGGGTTTCTAGGCATCCTAATCCTGTAAAAACTTTGTGATAATCTTTGAAAAAGTGACGATATTCTGGATTTGTTGTTGCCAAAACAACTTTGATAATACCAAGATTTTGAAATGACTTAAATCCAAGTATAGCTGGTTGGTCTGTGTCAGCAATGAAAAATTCCAATGATTGATTATTGCACATCAAATCTACTTTCCCTGCAATCTTTAACTTATCTCCGGTGTAACTGAACAAATTTGCTTTGGTTGATTGTAAATTTTGAACATTGTTCATTTTTTTAAATGTTGATATTGGAATAATGTTCACTTGCGAACCAGTATCTATTTTAAACTTAATTTCAGTGTCATTTACATTCAGTTTTACAAAACATTCATCAGAATTTGTTTGAGTGTCTGTTGCTCCAATGAAAAATGATGCCTCATTATTATCATATTCATAATGTTCATTTTCCTGTAGTGTTAATTCATGAACAATTTTTGATCTGCATACTTTTTTAAAATGATTTGGTTTCTTGCATTGGTAGCAAACTTTACCATATGCAGGACATTTTCTTTTCTCATGTTTATTTCCACATTTTTTGCATTGAAATATAATTGGCCTTCCTTGATCTTGTTGTGTATATTTTCCTTGAGTTTGTTTTTGCGGGAATGGTCCCCTTCTTTTTCTTATTGCATGTACTGTATCCTCCCCATGTATGTTAAGCAACTCTTTTTGTGCTTCTTCATCTGCACGGCATATCTTTATAGCCTTTGCTAGTGAAAGTGCATCATCTTTTAATAGCCTATCCCTTACTTTGTCAGATTTAATACCACAAACTATTCTATCTCTTATCATGTCGTCAGCTAATATACCAAAATCGCAGTCTTTTGCGAGAATTTTCAGTTCCTTGACATATTCTTCCACTGTTTCAGTCTCACCTTGCTTTCTTGTATTGAATTTTCTTCTTGTGATTGTAATATTTGTTTTAGGGATACAATATGCCTGGAATTTGTCAAGAAGAGGTTTTATTTTGTCTGCTTCCCCTTGTTGAAAAGTAAATGTGTTAAAAATGTCTCTCCCGTCTCTTCCTATAATGTATAAAATTGCTTTACACTTGTCATTTTCTTCTAAATCTTTTAAAGCAACATCAAGATAGAATTCTATTATTTTTCTATAATCCTTACATCTTCCACTTAGATTACCATCAGAGGTAAAGTCCATTTCTGAAGGCTGTTTTAAACCTGAAGAATCCATTTTCTTTCTTTTTTTTTCTTTTGTTTTTGTTTGTTTGTTGTTTTTTTTTTTTAGTTCACTTCTGACACCATGTTATATTTTGTGTTAAACTTAACTTCAATAGAGAACTAAAAGATGCAACTGACTATTTAATACTGACTAACATTACTATATACATAATGCTAATACTGAATGCTGATAACAGGAGTTTCCCAGATGATCATATTACTTTTCTGTAAGGCACTGAACACTGAACTTTATTGTTTTTTTTTGTTTTTTTTGTTTTTTTTTTTTTTTTTTTTTTTTTTTTTTTTTTTTATTGGCCCAGACTTAACTAATTTGGGGCAGGGCTGATGCCAGGGTTGGGTGCCCTGGGTTCATCACCCTAAATTTTCAATTTACAGACCACAATATATGTATATTTATGAATTTGGATGCCAAGTAACTGCTAATTTATCTATAATTTGGTTAACTTTTGTTACCTGAGTAGTTATTACTTAAGCAGTATGATACAAATCAAACATTTTAGATGCTGTTGCTGATACTGGATATCCAAACTCACTAACAATATATCAGTAATTTGTAATATAAACTTCATAATATGCTTTTTCATTTGTAATGTTAATATATATGATAATATATGTATATTAAGTCTGGTTTTTTTTTAAAGAGAGAGAGAGAGAGAGAGAGAGAGAGAGAGAGAGAGAGAGAGAGAGCAGCTCTTAACTAATAGACAATATTATAAATATATGATAGACAAGTTTAAACACAAGAATACACTATAAATGTTCAAAAATATTAATTAATAAGCTCCATTTTTCAAGAAAATTACTGATATTATTGTTTTTAAGTGCTATTACTTTTTCTACTTGAAAATAGAACTTCCAACATCTAATTAGTGCATTGAAATCTGGTTTTTGGCTTAAAAATACTTTTTCTGTATATAAAATATTTTGCACAGATTATTAAATGATTAATAAGAATATTCTCATCAACCATTCCCAAAAGAATATCTTGTTTTGTGAAACTTGGTATTGGATAACCATGAAGTAATAATAGGGTTCTAAAATTGTTCCAAATGGGATACACAAATGGACAATCAAAAAACAAATGTTGTATTGTTTCTTCATCAGAGCAACCGAAGGAGCACTTTGAATTATCTACAATTTTTGAAAAATATAAGTATTTTTTGGTAGCAACAATTCTGTGTAGGCATTTATACTGAAACTCTCTCTGTTTGGCTTCAACAGTAGCCTTTATTGGTAACATAAAATTTTTATCCCATATCTGTTTGCTAAATGTACACTCAAATATTGTCTCCCATTTTCTAATACTCGTTACTTCAACATTTGCTACATTACAATTTAAAACCTGATATATATGTCTACATCCTTTTTTTGATTTTAGAATTGTTGAAACTGTTCGAGGTTGGCAGGGTCTTTGGATATTGGGTTTTGAAGTTTTTAAAATGTATTTCCAATCCAATGGTAATGATTTAATTAAACCTATATAATCCAGTTCTGTACCTTTTACATTATATCTTTTTCTTAATTCTTGAAAATCTAAAAAATCACCATTTGACATAATGTCATAAATAAACCTTATTCCTTTATTAAACCAATCTGATATAAAATCTCTTTTAAAGTTAGAATTGAACCACAGGGGCTGATTAATGATGTCCATAACACCATCGTTTTTATTGTACAAGTTCTGTGAAAATTTAAGAAAGGAAGCTAAAACATCAGACCAAAAGGGGTTTTTAACCAAAGGCAGTTTTGTTTTCAAAAATTTAGGTCCCATTTCAAATAATCTTCTGTCGATATAGAAGTTAAAAAATATATTCCAAGAATTATCTTTTAATAAAAGTCTTCTAATCCATGAGATTTTTAAGCTTTTTACAAAGTTAAATATATTGACCATATTTAACCCTCCACATTCATATGTGGACATAACTGTTTGACGTTTAATTTTGTCATTACCATTATTCCATAATAGAAAACGTTGATCAATCTTTTAATTGAACTTTATTGTTTATTTAAAAAAGAGTTTATCTAAAAACTAATTAGTGACTGTCATGAGACCATTAAAACACATGATCATAATATCATAATATAACCCTGTCAATATAACTATAAATCGAAATCAATTTTTTAAATATAGATCTATTTTCTGTAGTTTAAAGTAAAAAAAAAAAAAAAAAAAAAAAAAAAAAAAAAAAAACAAAAAAAAAAAACAAAGAAAAAAAACCAAACAAACAAACAAACTCATAAAGGAAATAACAATGACATTTTTGGTAGGAAATTTTACAATCGAGTCCTATCGGTTTATTGTATATTACTCCAATCGACGGCAAGCTACCTTTCCGTGCTAACTTGCTGTCAAGCTACCTTTCCGTGCTAGCTTGCTGTCAAGCATTCGTTCGAGAAGTTGCGGTTCGGAATAAATATCATATATATATGGGACTTCAAATAATCAGACTTCTAGTCATGTTTTCACATTATATTGGTCAAGTAAAATATTCTATTGCGATTATTTTGGGTCAAATCCGTTGTTGGCTGAAGTAGTATAGTATCCAAACAGAAAATATCTGAAATAGGCTATAATCCGGATATGGAAAACGAGGCTATGTTTATTGAAACCAGAACGAGGCATACGCCATATTGTGAGATTGACAGAGAAGTAACAAATGTAATTTGTATTTTTGCTATTCGGTCAAGTATTCTGCTGCATAGATTACATGTTTTAAAAGGGTAAGGTTTTTTTCAGCAGCGTTGATAGAAATGATAACACATTTATGACATGCCAGTCAAATACTTAAACGAAAATTGAATCTGGAAAAATGTCGAAATTATTAAATGTGCAGTCTATACACCTTTCCTGATGCCAAAAAAAAAAAAAAAAAAAAAAAAAAAAATTATATCACTACACGCCCTTTACCACCAGAATTAATCACCATTTGTTTCATATTCTAAGGGATATCGAATTGCTATCATTATGGTAATTGCGAACTCCAAGGAATTCCAAATTGATTACGTCATTGAAATCTTAATAATGTAGGGTCCAGTTTTCAAGTTGATAACAAGGTAGATTTTCTGTTTTAAGTGAACGGCGATACATATTATACCACAGGGTTAGTCCTGGCTCCAGTTTTTGAATGGCGATGATGTAACAGGAGCCAAATTTTGTCACAATATGAAATATACTGATGTCAAAATACTCTCTTTGCTTGATTTTTATTAATTCAAAATTCTATTAATGTCTCAGGATATAATCATCAGAAGCCAAACCAACATTAAAAAAAATCACAATTAGCTTACATTGCCCAGAGCTAATCCTGCATATTCTCATTGGTACCTAAATTTATAATAAGGCCTAACTTAAAAAATTCTTTGTTTGCTGTTTTCCGACCCATGCTAACCACATGTGGGTAGGTAGGTAGGAAAAATATTTTATTTTATTCTTTGAAAACTTAATCTATTGCACTTTTGAATAAAAAATTATACTGGTCCATTAAATGTTAATTTCAAATATATTTTTTCAATATACCAATGAGGGATACCAAAATTGTGAAAATAACACCATCAGACCAAAATAGCTGCAGTATTGTCAGAATGTCAAATATATATTTATATCCAATGCTTATCAACTTTTTGTTGCAAATTAAATGTGAGATGTTAAACTGTCATAATGCCTCATAACTGACTAGATGAACACCTCCATCTTAAAACAAGAGATGTCAGATGAAAGATGAAATATATACCAGTATTCGAGAGATTTCCAGACGATTTTCTCTTCTCTCTTTTTTCAAACCTGCATACGAAAGACAGATTTCTAGAATGTCAGAAAATTATTCTGAACTCTTTTAAAATAAGCCCCTACCATTAAATTCCACAAATTGTTATTTAACAACACAAACATCAACCATTTATTAACTGCTTAAAGTTTATTCAACTATTGACTTTGGTAACTCTGAATCAACGAATTAGAAATTAATAAAATTGAAAAATCAACAACTGACTAGAATTAAAAACTTAAAAACATAAAATTTTCATTCAATGACACTGTACATTAAATGTCAAAAACCACTAAATATATTTTTAAATCAGATCATCTACAAATTACAGAACTAATTAAAAATTTTCAACATAATAGACTTTATGTCTTACATGTTACTGATAACATACATGTACTTTATTTACTCCTTAAACTCATAAATTCAATCAATTCAACTCTGCCATTTCAAAGCAAAGTAAACCTGTCAGAATCAAAACATGAAATTTAAAAAATTAAGAAACAACCAATTTAATTTAAAAGTAACAATACAATGTCTGATCAAAATAATGGTCCATTATCAAGACTAGTAAGTTCACAAAAAATCAGTTGATCGGATTACGCTTTGGAATGGCTTTGCCACTCTCTTTACAAGTAAAACAAACTGGCAATACAACTCGGAAAATTCGCAGCATCTCTGTGTCTCTCTCACATTGTTAACCAATGTCTTCTTAGTTCCTCCTAGTCCGAGAGATCTGACATCGATTTTATTTTACTTTACGACTTTTGTAAAGTCGATTTTACAAAAGTCGAAAAGTAAAATAAAATCGATGTCAGATCTCTCGGACTAAGTTCCTCCCTGTGTTTCTCCCACGGAAAAACAAAGCGGAACTTCCATACTATCATAGATCAACTTGCTCACATGTTGTCTCGCTTATTGTCAGTGTTATTGCCCTTTAAATACGTATTAAAGCATTTCTTATGTTGTGTGAAAGCTTGCATGTCGCTCTTTTCGGGTTAAATTAAACAAATTAATGCCCCTACATTGGTTAACCATCCGTTATGTTGTATGAGAAGTTACGTGTCGTTCTTTTCGGGTTAATAATCTGCTGGAAGTTTGATGCGCAATTCATATTCCGGTCTGAAACTTGTCAAACGGACGACAAGACTTCAGGTAAAAAAAAAAAAATGGAATTGATGGCAATAAAATTTTTTGGGTCGGGGCATTTCAAGTGGGTCGGGCGGTCAACGGCAAACAAAGTTAATTTTATTTTAGGCCTAATTTGATACAATGATTGCTTGCTGTTTGTGTCACTGTTTTTGGACATTGCATTATGCAAAATTTTCAAAGAAAATCCAGTAAACTTGAATTTAGTTTGGTACAGTACAATACGTCGTTTCGCAGATGTATTCATTTCTTGCCAATTCAGATTTTAGTATCGACCCGAATCATGTGACCACCCTCGAATTTAGGGCATAACAAATATGTCAACAATGATTGACTGCATGGTGATAGGAAAGGATCATAATTTAAACTATTTAACATATAATTTCGAGCTTATAACTGTATCAAATAATTTAATTGTTGTAATTAAATAGGTTAAATGACATCTCAAGATCTAAATAAGAGTTTATAAAAATTCTTTGGTTATTTTAGTCAGGACCAATAACGAGAAGCCTCTTTACTAGGGAAAACTTAAAATAGAATATATGTCTTTAACTATCTTTAAACCGCTTGATTTGAATTTTATTTCAATCATTTTATCTTATATTATACAAAATATACAAAAATGAATCTTTTAAATGATGAAAATCTTGAATTTCAGTCACGCAGATTCACTGTACAGTCATTACAACAGCAATTATTCCGGCAAATTTTTAATGGAATAAAATAAATTTAATATGTTTTTTAATCGTCTAATGATTGAACACTGTAAAAGAATCTAAAATAACATTTTTGTTGGAAAAACTTCAATTTATCATCAAAAACGAGACCTAGCAGTTCGCTGTGTATATGTTTATAAATAAGGCGGTAAAAAAGTGCCTTAAATTCAGTCATGTGGTGATGAAAGTCACGTGACACTTCGTCCGGAACATTGTATCCGAGAAACGCCGTATCTGTTTATAGCGAATCTGAAGGGGGTATTAAAAAAAGTACCTCATTATAAACAATGCTCATTGTATCCAAAGCAGGAAGTCACGAGCTATGAAAATTTGATATGTAACAGCAGAACTACCGGTATACAGATCTATTTTTCCTTAGGCTTGATGTGTTATTTATTATGTAGATGTAGAAGTTTCTTGCTATTTTGGTACATAATAAACCTTTCCAGTGAACTAAGTTTTTCATTTTGTTTTTCAAATTACATAAACTGTACTGTGTCCGTAATTAAAGAAAATCATCAAACAAAATGAAAGATATAAATTTACATTTTTACAAGTTAACACTCCATTTTAATGCTTTTTAAAATGTCTTCTTCAAGTAAAGATTTTGATACTATGACCTCGGAGTCCACTTCAAAAACATCATTAGCATTTACTATGTCAACTTCCTGATTTCCTGAAAATCTATTTAAAATCTGTTGAAGGTCCCATCATCCGGGTCATCGTCTTCATTATAAATATTAAACCCAGCCTTCCCTGATCCATTGGCTGTAAGATAGATATCGTGTTCGGGGGAAAGAAAATCACTTTAACTGATTTGAGGTCATTTATTTGCAGGTGTGATGGACAGTTATCAACTAACAAAATAATTTTTCTTTTTTCTTATAGATTTATCAAGATTTTAACCAATTCAATATAAAAGTTCAAGATTCATCCAAGCCTTTTTATTATTCTGAAAACTGATAGGTAATTTTTTAACACCCTTAAAGGACCATGTTTTATGAGATTCTCCAGTAACAATTGGCCTTTCGTTTTTTAGAAGCCATTTTTAAAACCACTTCTAAACAATAACAATAAATATCAAAATATTTTATTTACAGAAATGAAGCTCAAATTCGACTCAGGTATTAGTTACAATTGATTGCGCAATATATCTCTTAAACAGCATGATCAGTGATCTGGGACTGTGAACAGTTATTCATCTTGACACCTCATTATAAGAGGGTTTATACAAACATGAATTCTAGTAAAGGGACTGTAATTTTATCTCATTCTAAACCATATCGCCTTATCCCCTATCTCATAAGAGATACAAAATAAACATGATAAAGAAGATTTTTTGGGGGGATAATTAATTCCCTCGTTAAAAAAGATGTCTCATTTTAAGCGGTCTTGTTATAGACCCAGTATACTGTATTTTTCACTTGAAAATGAAAATCACTATGCGCATCTGCAATTATCGGTAATTATTTCTGTAGAAAAGTAATTGCCATGGGGATTTTAAATGTTCAAACACAAGACAAATGCACATTTGATGTAAAGTGTCACCAAAACATCACTTCCAGTTCCTGTGTAAAAACGCCAATTTACAATGTTAAATCCCAATGGCTATTAGCAGCAACAGTTTTCTTTCTGCAGAAATATTTTATGGTAGTCGCAGATGTGCATAGTGATTTTCAGTTATGACTAGACTCTAGTAAGTTAAAAATACAGAACTTGATTCAATTTAATGGAATTTTATATGAAAAATAATAAAAAATTCACTGTCAAAAACTCAGTGACACAAACAATAATTTATGAAGCTTGCAGTTTTGTAGTCCTGAAATTCAAGACTCTTGCAACAGCGTTTATATTTGCAGAACCATGATGCCATAAGAACCAGTGCCCTAGGATTCCCATTTCCCGTCTCCCGTACCAAGTGAATTTTGGTTATGGGAAAGTGATTAATATAGGCTTTCTTCTCCGTAGGAAAGTGAAATTCATTACAAAAATGCATATTATTCATTATCCAATGCAGTTTCTTTTTTATATTGACCACTAGTAAATGTTCCCGATGCAACATCGTCAGTTGAAATAATAGCCTTTCCAAATTGAAACCATGTTCTTGGAATTTCCATTCATTCACTGGTAAAGGGAGATAACTTGTATAGTATCCCTATGTTCATATTTGGCTTTATAGTTTCGCATCAAGTAAGTGATTTTTTGTTTTTGTTTGTCAGAACATGTTTTTGTTTTGTTTTTGCTAAGTTAAGCAATGCAAAAGTGAAAGTAAAGTCATGATGGCGTTGACAAAAATGCAGGAAATACTGGATAATTTTTTAAAATCACTGGAATTTGCATAAATGAAGTAAATTATATATATTACACTTTAAAAACAATGCCAAAAATGCCTTACTTATAGACTAACATGTCACATTTCATTTTTCCCTGTTTGTATTTCCCTCCAAATTGCTCTAGATTTTACCTTTTCATTCGGAAGTTTCTAGTTTTATCGTACACACTAATACTCATGTATAAAAAAGTTGTTTTATTTAAACAAAGTTTAATTACCCGAATATTAGTATAATTAGTGCGTAAAAATATATTATCTATAAAAATGTTACCAATTATTTTCCACTGGCAGATTATTTTAATTTCGTAAAAAATGTTTTGTCCGTAACCGCCAAACCGGAAGTGAATGTAGCTTATAGTTTGTCTTAATATGATTCCAACTGATTATGATAATAAATAAGCATTTACAACAAAAGATCTTTATAGGAGACGTCAGCAATGTAGAAAAATATCTCTGGGAGCGAACTATGTCAAGATAATGTAGGTGTATGATTGATTTATTGGTAAATACAAGCTTGAAGCAGGGGTGCCCGAAAATGAGTTAGGTACCTTGTGGTAAATATAGGTAGGGGGGACCCCGTATACGAAACAAGTGCCTGTGTAACAAACACTAAATGAGATTAAGTGAAAAACGTCACTTCCTGTTTTCATCAGAAAAAATGTCTTGGATGTTGAACTAGTGTACCGACAAGATTCTGTCTTCCACGATTTTCTCGGCAGTAAACATTAATTTTAATCAACTTTCATAGAAAATTAAAGCACTTATTTAAGGTATGATTTTATTGAGTTTACTTAAAAACGTAAATACATTGCACATACCTGTTTCAAGTTACGATGCAATGGCGCCAATACACAATGAAATAAATGTGTGAAAACAACAATTTATTGTTTAAATAATTGGAAACAAAAACATCGAAGGATTACGAGTAGTACACAAATGTACTTTTTACCAAAATTGCAATGTTAAACAATTTTCATGAAATTCTGTAAAATACAAGTCGCTTTTTGCGACCTTTTTCTTTTTCAATTCTAGCAACCCAAGGGTTGAGGGTTCAAATCCCAGTGAGGCCATATTTTTTTTTTTTTTTTTTTTTTTTTTTTTTTTTTTTTTTTTTTTTTTAATTTCTGAATTTTATGACTTACAATGGTGCATGGAAGAGATGTTATGAATTTTTACTTTTTAGTGAATTACTATTTTTGAAATACATGTAGATTTAGCTAAAACCTTGAATTTTTTTTTTTGTTATGGATAGGCACTCTGCCATCCATCCATACATCCTTCAAAAGACTTCTTCTCAGACACTACTGGTCACATTTCATTCATATTAGTCAGTAGCACCTTTAGACCATTGCCATTTTCATTTGTGTTTCTACCAAAAGTAGGTCACAGTGACCTATATAGCTAAAAATCAAAACAATAAAAATAATGTTTTCTGAAACCACTTCTATTGAGGCAACATGTTAAGACTTAACCAGGTATTATCAAGTACATTTAAAATATGTTACATATTAAAATATGTTAATGTTACATTTAAACTCAGGTGAGCAAATTAGGGCCATCTTGGGCCTCTTGTTGTATAGACATGTGTATTAGAATATTTAAGGTATTGATATTACAGTCATTTTGATTTATGTTTCAAGTTCATAGGTTCAAAGATCAAAGAAATAGATGCATAAGTATACTGAAAGTGTTACTGGTTTGGAAATATTTCATTGTACTACAGTTACTAAATGCATATTAGGTACTAAAAATGAAAAGTAATTAGATATTAAGCATGGTAGCAGTCCTTAACTTTAGAAAACTTGGGAAGTTTCTTTACTTAATATATTATCCCTTGCACTTTGTAAACAATTTTGGACATTTACTCAGGTGTGCATTAAGGCCCATATGCCTCCTGTTCTGGAATCCAAGATGGCCACTGTTGTTATAAAATGAGATGCAACTTGTCTGCCAGTTGAGCGATACAGACCAAAGTGGGCTTCTTGTTAAGGTACATATGCACATTTCAGACCAGACTTGCAATCTTTGAATATTTTGTTTAACACAAATTTATTGTTAGTTATTACAAACTTCTGTTTTCTTTTTCAGCTTAATTAAATTTTAAGTTTTGACTGACTACTGTTATATCAATATAAAAGAGCTACAAGAAGTTGCAACACCATTCCCATAGGTTATTAAAGTAAAGGAGAAACAGGTAAACAATATCAATATATCCAAGATATATTGATATATATATATATATATATATATATACAGTGACACGACAGAAGTATTGCAACAAACATGGCCGATGTCATTCACATTGAAAAATAAAGTTGAAATTCAAAACA
Organism: Tegillarca granosa; assembly: GCA_029721355.1. NCBI lineage: Eukaryota > Metazoa > Mollusca > Bivalvia > Arcoida > Arcidae > Tegillarca > Tegillarca granosa. Next base: position 23,626,028 of record CM056598.1, on the reverse strand, counting down.
ATATTTTTCATATTAAAACTGTAAAATACCAAGCTTCTAATATTTTGTAATATAACCTTTCTGGATGATAACACTGCGAATCCTCCTTGGAATTGATGCATATAAACTTATGTAGACCTGAGGTAGACGTCGCCAGATATCATTAACTGCTGTGATTCTGTTGATCCCTGTTTGTAATGTCTTCGTGATTCTGTTGATCCCTGTTTGTAATGTCTTCCAATTTTTTATTAAGTTTAATTTTCATACATCTCCAAACATTTTCGATAATGTTTATATCTGGGAATTGTGCAGGCCAATCCATACTTGGTATTTGATTTGCAGTTTTCCAGGCATTGGTCACTCTAGAACGATGAGGGGTAGCATTATCATCCTGATAAATCCAATCACCATTGCCAAATTCCTTTGCAACAACTGGCCACAAGTTTTCATCTAGTAAATCTATATACTTTTCCATCAACTTTCACTAAATTGCCAACACCATTATATGAAATACATCCCCAGAACATCACACTCACCCGGTGGGGTGCTTTCAAGATATTCAAACATTCCGGGTTCCACTTTTCTGTTGATTTTCTCCACACATGTAAAATATTTTTCTTACCAATAACAACTTGGGTTTCGTCTGTAAACAGAACTTTTTGCCACCTGTGCTTAGTCCGTGCTAGTTTGCCTCTATACCACTGAACTCGTTGTTGCCGGTTGACCTTTGATATTGTGATGGACTTCCGAATTCGGCATTTTTAGCTCATCTGGCAAAGCCATGGTGAGCTTATGGAATGGTAAAGTGTGCGTGCGTCCTGCGTCCGGTAAACTTTAATCTTCTTCTCTGAAACCAATAAGCCAATTCAAATGAAATTTGGTATGAAAGGTCCTTAGTTGCTATAGATTAAAAATTGTATCCGACATGTCCGTCCTAAATCCAAGATGGCTGCCGTTACTATAAATAGCAAAAACCTGTAAATGGCCATTACAGGTTTATTTATGTACCGATTTTGTTGAAATATGAAACATAGAAAATAGACATGTCTAAGTTTAAATGTTTTATTTCAAATGCTACCTATATCTGTAATATTTGAAACAGTAAAATCGCGACAGTATCCCAAAACAAAAATTACTGAATTTTCTACCATCAACCCAAGTTAACAGACCATTATCATTCATTATTATTATCCACCCCTTCCGAATGTGCCTGTTTTACATATGATTTTATTATTTTCATAAATCATTAAAAGGTATTTGTTTAACCAAATTTTATTAAGATCTCGATTTACATAAGTTTTTTTTTAATTTGACTATGAGTCGTCGGCAAGTAAGTTCCTGCAAATGCCGCCTGGTCATGTTCAGAGCTCCGTGCAGGACTTAGACAGAAGTTGTTTAATGTTTAAAAACGTTGTCAAACTAGATTGTTTCGACTTTTCTTTTATGCCTGATGCAAAGAGCACTTTTAATGACTTTATAAATTAAGCGTTCAAAACAAACATTTCAAAGATTAAGAATATAGCATGGTTCCTATATTAATAATTAGCTTCCTTTAATATGGTACGATAGTCATGTGGTACGACAATACAGAATTTCCGCTCAGTACTTTCGTTTTCAGTCCCGTCACCTTTTATAATTTACAGTAGCCGATTTCAATCTATGCAAAAATTGTTGCGTCAAAAATAACGCAACAGCAAAACCTAGTTGCGCCATTCATAAAAAAATCGCGTCAAAAACGCAAGAAACACACTCTGGAGAAAACACTGGTGCAATAATTACGTAATATGCAAATAAGGTTTATTTTTAGCCGAAATCTTTGAAAATCTTCTTCTCTGAAAGTACATGGCCAATTGAAAGGATATTGAGTGTGGAAGGTCCTTGGGTGGTATAGATTCAAAATTTTATCCAACATGTCTGTCGGAAATCCAAGATGGCTGCCATTACTATAAATAGCAAAAATCTAAAAATGGCCGTTATTGGTTTTATTTATGTACTAATTTTTTTTTAAATTTATAACATAGAGACTAGATGTTGGGGATAAAACATATGTAATGGTTTTTTCTGTACAATTTTTCATTTTTGCAATAGTTATGTAACATACAAATAAGGTTTATTTCAGCCTAAATCTTCTGAAAGTACATGGCCAATTGAAAGGAAATTTATTATAAATAGTGCTTGAAATAATAGTAAATAAGGATATTGCTAGTGAGTTTGTTTAAATTTTACTGATTGGATATATTTAAAAAGAAAAAGCAAAGAACAAAATAAGGGTATTCCAGGTGAGCGATACAGGCCCTATTGGGCCTCTTGTTTAATATCTTCCCGGTGTAAAATTTTCTGAACAGTCCTTGTACAGACAGGACGAGGAATCCAACTATTTACAGTGTTGGTAATATCTGAAAGTTCATCGCTCCTGCTTCTTCTAGCATGCTGATATAATTTACACCAACTATAGTCACTCAAAATTTTAAGTCTCCCACTTCGATGGCAGTTTTCTACATCCCTGGTTGTTTCAAACTTTTTCAAAATTCTTCCAACTGTGGATCAATGTATCCCCAATAATCTGGCTATTTCAGAATTTTTATATCCTTTAGCATATAAATCTAGCGAAACTTTCTCTTTGTCCAGTGTCAGTTCATTGGCACTTCGAGCCATCGTCTGTTACTTCCGCGTCCAATGTAAACACATGATGACGTCACGAAATTCTGGTGTCAATTAAAAAATATACCCCCTTATTCTTGCCAAATTTCCTGTCGATAGTCAAGTTATTTCTGTCCAAACATTGCAAATGAAATTAACCAAAATACTTCCGTGAAAAATCGGTCATATTGTTGCAATACTTTTGTCACATGGCTGTATATATATATATATATATATATATATATATATATATATATATATATATATATATATTATATCAATAATGAAATAATGGAAAATATTAAACTGATAAAACACATATTTTCACAGCAGTGAAAAACATATATTTTCACCAGTGAAAATATATGTATTTCACTCCGAATTCCTTCACATGCAATTTAGAGGGTTTTTTAATTAGAGTTACTCCCCTTTTTATTATTTCTAACAGGTGCCTTGTAATTGTTAATCGTTGTTAACCATTTGACCAGCGAATAACAGTGTACCTTGTCGATGTTGTTTATTAACATCAACAACGGTCACATCTGAACCTCCACGGCGCAATCCATTGTTTTAATTAACCAAATATGTCAAATATAAAAACAATTCAAACAGTGATATGAAATAAATAGAACATTTAACAGTGAGGTATGAATATGAATTTTATTTTGTCTCGTGAAGTGACACTTCTCACTCCACTCGACAAAATAAAATATCCCCTCTCTCTCTCGCTCTCTCCCTCTCTCTCTCTCTCTCTCTCTCTCTATCTCTATCTCTATATATATATATATATATATATATATCAGGGCTCCGGAAAACTTTGACTGGTGTGTCCGACAATTTTTCAAAGCAACTGTGCAACCGTACCACCGATGCTGTGTAAAGCAAAAAAAAAAAATAAAAAAAAATAAACGTACCACCGATGTTGTAATTGACTATTGACGATGTTTTTTAAAAAGATTTTATTTTTTAATAACAAATAGATTTTAATAAGGATTTAACTACTACATAGAGGTTATTTAGGTACATGTTGTCAGGCTCATGTGTCCACATGATGTCGATTTTTTTACTGTCGATGACGACACAAGGTTTGATGGCCATCTTTGTTTATTGATAATCTTGCATTTTCGTTTTTCCGAAGTTACACGAACTTTACTGAACCTCATTTCGAGACCTCTTTGATTGTATTTAGACTTTTAAAAATTATTTATTTATAAGTAAACAGTTTCCAAAGACCATACGATGCGTGTTATTTGACATTCCGCGTGGAACCTCTTTGATAATAGTCCGACAACCATGACCTTCAAGGATCAACCTGTAATCAGCTGTTTATGGCTTCCGTCTGTCAAGCAATGTGATTACTTAATAAACAACTTAACAACAAAATTAATGAGGGTTCAGACAATGAAACAGAAGGAACGGATTAAGACCATGGATTCTAAGAGATAAATAAACAAAAGCCTAATTATCATATCTCTAGTATTTATTGAAAACGGTTGACAGGTGATAGCAAACAATTAATACTCGAGTAAAATAATGACCGACAAACATATTTATTTATATGTCCGATTAACTGAATTCTATTATTAACTAAAAATGTCCGACAAGTGATTTTTCACATAGGACAAAATTATTTTTTGTCGGACATGTCCGGCAAATATGACCGTTTCTGGACCCCTGATAGATAGATAGATATATATATATATATATATACCAAATCAACTATACAACTATACACCTGGCTATCAATAAGGAATGTTTAGGATGAGTCCAGTACCATGACTGAAATAAGTGGGTCCAAGAACATACCCTAAAAGTCCAACAAGCAAAGTCTGAACTTCATCCTCTTTTTTATTGGTATCCATTCACTTAAAGCTTATTACTACTTGTCTTAAGTACATGTCCTTTTTGTATACATGTACATGTTAAAAAACCTGATTTTAATTTTAAGCTTAAGCAGAGTGACAAAGACTTAAAATTCTTTAGTTGATATTATATAAATATTACATTTCTGACAGGGTGACAGTACATATTTTCACCTAAAGAAAAACATGTTTTTCAAGAGGTTGTACTGTCACCCTGTCAGAAATGTAATATTTATTTTATTATACAGATTTTCTTTGAATTTAACAGAAGGATGTGAAAGATAATTCAAAGATTTTTATGTGAAGGGAACGACTCAAATTTACAATCTTGACCCAGAAACTTTCGAAATGTGTCAACGGCCCTCTTGACGGTCCTTTTTGTTGATGTGGAGTCTTTAGACTCCAGAAGTTTGGACAAATACAACTTGTCAACATCTGCAAACATCTTGTTCCCCCTCAGTCAGCAGACGTTATGTGTTAACAAAGTCAGTGGCAAGCAAAGCTTGCAGAAATGAACATGACAAATGCTATTCAAACTAAGCTTTTAAGCGATTTGGATCACAGACAACGGGAGATAACTCTTACTAAATTTCATAATGTCACATAACAAAAAGTAAAGTTACATAGCAGCACACGTAAAAATATAATGTCACTTAGCGACACATGCCCAATGTGTCCACCAGTGTAATTTTATGTGACAGTAAAAATTGTTTCATAATTCTTGTCCAATGAAAATTCACATTGTGATATTGTCTTCATTCTTATCTTATGTTTAAACCATAGGGTGACATTAAATTTTAAATTCTTATTAGCCAATCAGAATTCAAGAATTTCACAAGAGGTATAATACAGTAAAACTTCGATCGCTCGAACGTCGTTGCCTCGAATACCCTGGATAACTCGAAGTCATCTGTTGGTCCCGACCAATTTCCTATTATATCCTATGTAAATAAACCTCGATGGCTAGAACTTCGTTAACTCGAATACCCCCGCTCGCTCGAACAATAAATATTTTTCAAAAGTATAAAGTTGGTCAAAATTCAACTTCTTTCGTTCGAATACAGTTTTTGCCAGAAGGACATGTGGTCCTAGTCATTGTAAACAAAACACAAGCTGAAGCCATAGTACAGATTTCATCAAAAGTAATAGAGTGGAACGAAATGATTCATCTAGACAGTTACCTAAAATTAATTAATTAATTATTAATTAACCTACTAAGAGAATGTCGATATGCTCAGTTCTTTAATCTCTTAATCCGATTAAGACATGCGGAAGTGTTTGATTGCTATTTTTAAAACACCTCAGTCGCTCGTGCCTTATAATTGCACATTAAGATTCTGGAATTCACGTGACCTTGGAATGTGTATAGTAATGTGTATTATCGTTATTTCCCGTGATTAAAACGACCGGTAATTATTGTGTTTTATATTTTTAGCTCACCTGAGCCGAAGGCTCAAGTGAGCTTTTCTGATCAAAATTTGTCTGTCGTTGTCATCGTCGTCGTCTGCGGCGTAAACTTTTACATTTTCTACTTCTTTTCTGAAACTACAAGGTAGATTTCAATGAAACTTGGTCAGATGCATATATGGGCCAGTGCAATTCAGATTTTTACGTGGCGTTGTCCTGGCTCCCAAAGCTAGGTCAAGGTGACCTATGGTTCCAAAAAACTTAAAAAATCTTCTTCTCCTAAAGCAATGATGGGAGAAAAAATCTGATGTGATATTTGGCTTCTCTAGGGTCTTAAGCTTATAAATTGTTCATTTCGTGAAATTTGGTAAAAAATTAGGTTACGCCTTTTTGCGTTTAATTTTAAAAATTTCATAAAATGGATTCAAATTGTTAAAACTTGACTATATGAATAGATATTGACATGGGGTTTTCAGTTTTGACTTTTTTGTGTAATAACCTTCAAATAGGGGTCAAGGTCAAAGTTCAAGGTCATGACCTAGTTTGTAATTTTTGCAGTTTTAGGCTGTTTTCTTCAAAATTTTAAGAGATATATAATATCAAAACATTGTTAAAATGTTCAGCATGACAAAATGTAAAAAGGTACAAAGTTTCGTAACTGTATGATAATGCATGTAGGAGTTGTTGCCCCTGAAATGTTATTTTTTTGCTAATAAAAACTAAAATTGTGCATTAGCTTGAAAACTATAAACTTTTGTATAGGCATATATGTTAGAATATTGTAGGTATTGACATGATGAACATTTTGATATATGGCTCAAGGTCATATGTTCAAAGGTCAAGGTCATAAGTGCATAGGAAGACTGAAATTGTTAATTATCTTGAAAGCCAACAACTTTTTGTACAAGCATGTACTTTAGAATATTGTAGGTATTGATATGATGGTCATTTTGATATATGTTGCAAGGTCATAAGTTTAAAGATCAAGGTCATACCTGCATAAGTGTACTGAAATTGGGAATTATCATGAAAACTATTATTTTTTGTACAAGCAGGTATATTAAAATATTGAAGGTATTGATATGACAATCATTTTGATATATGATTCAAGGTCATATGTTCAAATATCAAGGTCATAAGTTGTAAAAGAAGACTGAAATTGTTAAATATCTTTGAAAACTATTAACTTTTTGTATAGTCATGTATATTAGAAAATTGTAAGTATTGATATGACAATCATTTTGATATATGTTTCAAGGTCACATGTTCAAAGGTCAAGGTCAAAGCTGCAGATTTGTACTGAAATTGTTAATTTTTTTGAAAACTATTAACTTTTTGTATAGGCATGTATATTAGAATATTGTATGTATTGATATGATAATCATTTTGATTATGGTTCAAGGTCATATGTTGCAAGGTCAAGGTCATAGCTGCATAAGTGTACTGAAATTGGAAATTATCTTGAAAACCATTAACTTTTTGTACAAGCATGTGTATTAGAATATTGTAGGTATTGTTATTACGACCATTTTGATATAAGGTTGAAGTTCATATGTTCAATGGTCAAAATTATGGCTGCATTACCATTTGGTTAATAATTTGGAAATAATTCATATTTCTATAGTTGAATCATGTATATGAGCTATTTAGAAATGAAATGTGACTAGACATTTCTGATTAACTATTGCAGGATTTCCAAACTTAAGGAATTTTGTGAAGTTTTTGTAATTAAGTTCTTTGTAAGTTTTTGGACATTTCCTCAGGTGAGCGTTTAGGCCCATGGGCCTCTTGTTCTTTTAGTTTAAGAAATCAGGCTAATTTTTTTAGCATGACTTTTTAATGTAGAAATGCAAAAGTTATTACCTGTATTTTTCGCTGATCACAAAATTGTTACCAATTGACTGCAATTTATTGTGAAAAATGTCTGTTTTTTAAGCTTTGAACCATCAAACCCTTCTTGGTCATGACTGCTAAAAGATTTTTCGATTTTGATATTTAGATGGTATTTTGTCAGCACATACATACTAATACAGTCAAATGTCGTTACTCCGAAATTGGTTGAATCAAAATTCCGCTTAAATCAAAATGATATAAACAGTCTCGTCAGATTGCTACAGTAGATTCCGCTTAATTGCATAGTCCGTTTGCCAGAAAATTTTATGCAATTAAGCGGAATATGCAAATAACCGAAAATGCCCCTTGGGTACAATTGATTGATAGATACATCGGTTGGGGCCATTTTAGTACTTGTGTAGGCATCATAGTACACTGTATCAACAACAGAAAAATAGTTATTACTTTAAAATTAAAAAATGAAATAAATAATTCAGAATAAAAAAAAATAAAAAATTATTTTATTTAATTTGTATAATGTTTTAAAAATTCTAGCTGATCGATTGACGAATACACCCGGTGAGGCCGTTTTTTTTTTTTTTTTTTTAGTAGACATCAAAGTCGGTGTACTGTAGAAACAGCAGAAAATTTGTATTTCCTTTGACATAAAAATAAATAATTAAAGATAATTGAAAAAAATATTTAATTAAATTAATTAATTAAAATCTCAAGACTTGTAGTATATTTTCTTTACTAAATAAAGATTTAAAATTCTAGCTGATCGTTTTAAACCTCGTATTTACATGGGATTCCAAAATGTGGTATAGGTGGACTTTTCTTTCAGACCATCGATCTGTGTTTAATCCTAGAACATGTATGTAACTGGAACATCTGTTGGTATTTAATTCATTGTTGCTTAACACTCGCGATATTCGTATTTCTTGTTTATTTACTTCTTTTTAAAAACCCACGTGTTCGCACATGGCACTGAGTTATATTGTTCGAGTTATCTCCCTTTCACGGTACGATAATCTATTTTTAAATGTGACATAGAAAAAATCCAGTTGCTTGACAACGTGCACAATGTCCAGTAAATTAAATTTCAAACAGATTTTTTGTAAATAAATTGAAAGATGTCTCATCTTGTTATTTATTTTATACAAAGTTATATTTTAATTGTTTATTGAATCAGTCATAAATTGGAAATTCCCGTTGTTATGTGTAACTAGGTCTGATCCAACGAAATTTAATGAATAAAACGTCACTTCCTTAAGTGAAAAAATGTCTTTGATGTTGAATCTGTATACCGACAAAACTTGCTACATAAAGGGTTTTTCAGCCGTAAACGTTGGTTTCAACCAGTTTATCTTAAAGAGGAAATAATAAATAAAGAATAAAGCATTTGATTGAGGTATGATTTATTGAGTTTACGCTAAAAGAACTGTAAATACGCGTTATCAAACTTGCTGTGGGATAACAGTCCACGTACATACACATTCCTTAACCATGTTAACAAAAACATTAATTTAAAAAAAAAAATGTTTTTGGTTTTATTTAATCTTTGTTTAAAAAAACCAGCACCGAAGTTCCAGGTAAACCATGTCTTGGTTTAGAAAATGTAATTGAAATAAATTTCAGTTTAAAAAATCGTTATTTAAACTTGTGTGACACGGGTACAAATTTTTCACCTGTCATAGCCCTTTTTAATTGGTTTGACATAATTAATTACGTTTCCTGACAAATGCGTATTGACAGACCAATTGGATGACTACTCTACAAAGTGAACACTAATTAACTGGCTTCATAACTCACCTGGTGTTAGCTGTACACACGTTTATATAATGTAAACACCTCTCGATGTTACCTTGCATTGTCGGCAAATATAATTTGTAATCATGAAACTTCAGACCAAGATCGCATAATTTTCAGAATTTTTTATGCAATTAAGCGGAATTTAGACTTTTGTTTATGCATATAAACGGAATTTTTTACATTGTTTAAATAGGAAATGGTTTGGTGCAGAGAAAAATTATGCAATTAACCGGAATATGCAATTAACTGGTATGCAATTAAGTGGAATCTACTGTATGTATTTCTATGCAAATTTGTGTGTTTAAATTGAAATACCAAAATTCGAAATTTTGCTTAAATGGAAGTGAATTTTCAGTCCACATTACAAAATACAATGAAAATTCCAACTTTCCTTGTTTATCATAGTTTGGATTTGTTTATACAACAAGTTGAAAGTAAGCGGCAAAATAAAAAGCAATTACATGTACATGTATTTTATCTTAAAATATTGATTTATACCTTAAATAATTAGTTCTAATCCGTCTCTTGTTTAAGAAGTGTTTAGAGTTACAGAGTGACAGTTTACTTTGAAGAGTCATTTCCAACTAAAAATACACATGAAAAAAAGAAGAAGGTATCCCATGCTATTTTACAATTTTCTCTTCCGGTCAGGTCATAGTAAACTGTCCGTCAGTAAAAGGAAAAATTTCATTGGTGTAAAATTAAAAAGTAGGGTGGTCCGCTACTTCAGTCATTGGTCACAAGAATACCCAATGCTAATAACCCTGCTTAAACTTAATTGATCTGTCAAGTCAAATGGTATACACCATGCCAAGCCATGATTTTAATAATCACAAAAGTCGGACACTAAGGATTACAGATGAAGAAGTTATGAATATGAATAAAGGAAACTTTATCTGGGCCTCGATGTAGTCAGTGTTTAACAAATTTCAATGGAAACTTGTAGATTCTGGTGAAGTTTCCGATTTACTTCTTTATTGTTCAAATCTTTAGTTTGTTGAGCTTTACATTAACATAGAAAAATTTAAAATTATTTTTAATTTCTAATGTTTAATTTAAACTAAATCATAAAATTTTCAATGTCAATTATAGGCATTATAATACGTAACAGCATACACGTGACGTCAATAGAAGAGCGTTTTACTATTAGAGTTATCTCCTGTTTCTCATCATCAGTGATCAAAATGGTTAATTTGAAATTCGGGTAAATCGAAATTTTTCATCTCAACCCTTTAATTTTGAATTAACGAGAGTCAACTGTACATTCATTTTTACTTTCACCTACATATTTAGACCTAAACCAAAAGATACAAAAGATAAAAGTGATCTTCTGGCATAACTGGCAAAACTAACAATACAGCTTAAATTCAGACATTACATTATTTGACTTTTTAATACCTTTACACGTGTTACAAATTTAAAGATTCTTTCTGTCAATAAACACGAAAACCGGAACCTTCGATTATATCTCAATGTTTAATCGCTCCCTTCCCCTTCCCAATTATTTATTTGTCACAATATCTTAAAAACTATTAACTTTTTGTATAGGCATGTATATTAGAATATTGTATGTATTGATACAATGATCATTTTGATATATGAATAAAGGTCATATGTTCAAAGGTCAAGGTCACAGCTGCAGAAGAAGACTAAAATTGTTTATTATCTTGAAAACTATTAACTTCTTGTATAGGCATGTATATTAGACTTTTGTAGGTATTGTGACAGCAATCATTTTGATATATGGTTGAAGGTCATATGTTCAAAGGTCAAGGTCACAGCTGCAAAAGAAGACTTAAATTGCTAATTACCTTGAAAACTATTAACTTTTTGTATAGGCATGTATATTAGAATATTATAGGTATTGCAGCAACAATCATTTTGATATAAGGTTCAAGGTTATGTGTTCAAAGGTCAAGGTCACAGCTACAAAAGAAGTTTAAATAGCTAATTATCTTGAAAACTATTAGCTTTTTGTATAGGCATATATATTAGAATATAGAAGGTATTGCAGCAATGATCATTTTGATATATGGTTTAAGGTCATGTGTTCAAAGGTCAAGGTCATAGCTGCAAAAGAAGACATAATTGCTTATTATGTTGAGAACTTTAACTTTTTGTTTAGGCACATATATATGAATATTGTAGGTATTGCAGCATTGATCATTTTGATATATGGTTGAAGGTCATGTGTTCAAAGGTCAAGATATTAGCTGCAAAAGAAGACATTATTGCTTATTATGTTGAGAAGTTTAACTTTTTGTATAGGCACATATATTAAAATATTGGAGGTATTGTGAGAACGATCATTTTGATATATGGTTCAAGGTCATATGTTCAAAGGTCAAGGTTACAGCTGCAAAATAAGACTTAAATTGCCAATTATCTTGAAAACTTAACTTTTTGTATAGGTATGTATATCAAAATATTGTAGGTATTGCAGCAACGATCATTTTGATATATGGTTCAAGGTCATGTGTTCAAAGGTCAAGGTCATAGCTGCAAAAGAAGACATAATTGCTTATTATGTTAAGAACTTTAACTTTTTGTATAGGCACATATATATATGAATATTGTAGGTATTGCAGCATTGATCATTTTGATATATGGTTTAAGGTCATGTGTTTTAAAGGTCAAAGTCATAGCTGCAAAAGAAGACATTATTGCTTATTATGTTGAGAAGTTTAATGTTTTGTATAGGCACATGTATGAGAATATTGGAGGTATTGTGAGAACGATCATTTTGATATATGGTTCAAGGTCATATGTTTAAAGGTCATGGTTACAGCTGCAAAATAAGACTTAAATTGCCAATTATCTTGAAAACTTAACTTTTTGTATAGGCATGTATATCAGAATATTGTAGGTATTGCAGCAACGATCATTTTGATATATGGTTTAAGGTCATGTGTTCAAAGGTCAAAGTCATAGCTGCAAAAGAAGACATAATTGCTTATTATGTTGAGAACTTTAACTTTTTGTATAGGCACATATATATATGAATATTGTAGGTATTGCAGCATTGATCATTTTGATATATGGTTTAAGGTCGTGTGTTTTAAAGGTCAAGGTCATAGCTGCAAAAGAAGACATTATTGCTTATTATGTTGAGAAGTTTAAAGTTTTGTATAGGCACATGTATTAGAATATTGGAGGTATTGTGAGAACGATCATTTTGATATATGGTTCAAGGTCATATGTTCAAAGGTCAAGGTTACAGTTGCAAAATAAGACTTAAATTGCCAATTATCTTGAAAACTGTTAACTTTTTGTATAGGCATGTATATCAAAATGTTGTAGGTATTGCAGCAACGATCATTTTGATATATGGTTGAAGGTCATATGTTCAAAGGTCAAGGTCATAGCTGCAAAATAAGTCTTAAATTGCTTATTATTTTGAAAACTATAATCTTTTTGTGTATAGGCATGTATATTAAAATATTGTAGAAATTGATATGGTGATGATTTTGATATATGGTTGAAGGTCATATGTTCAAAGGTCAAGGTCACAGCTGCAAAAGAAGACTTAAATTGCTAATTATATTGAAAACTGTTAACTTTTTGTATAGGCATATATATTAGAATACTGTAGGTATTGCAGCAATGATCATTTTGATATATGGTTCAAGGTCATATGTTGAAAGGTCAAGGTCACAGTTGCAAAAGAATATTTTAATTGCTTATTATGTTGAAAATATAGGCATGTATATCAGAATATTGTAGGTAGATCTATTGACATGGTGATCATATATGGTTCAAGGTCATATATGTTCAAAGGTTAAGGACATAGCTGCATAAGTATACTGAAATTTGTTAATGATTTGGAAATTATTCATTGCATTACAGTTACTTCATGCATATTATATAAGCTACTTATAAATGAAATGTGAGTGGATATATTTCTGATTAAGTTTTGTGGGAGTTCTTAACTTGAGACAATTTTTTAAGTTTCTGTACCTAATATATTGTCTTTTGCGCTTTGCAAACAATTTTGGACATATCCTCAGGTGAGCGTTAAGGCCGATGGGCCTTTTGTTTTTAATTTAATAATATTTAACATGTATTTCAAAACCATGTAAAATGAATAATGTTGATGGGAAGAAAACAAATGCATGTCCCCTATAGCTAGTTGAGTCACGTAACATTTTCATTCATGTGTGTGTGTGTGTGTGTGTGTGTGTGTGTGTGTGTGTGTGTGTGTGTGTGTTTGTTTAAAGATGTGACATATAGAAAATTGTATGTTTTGGTTTGCATATCTGGAAAACTAACTTTTAGGTGAACAGATGTAACATGACTCTTGATTTAGTTTAATTAATGTGCATTTATTTGAGTTTTTGCTTAATTGTGGCTATCTTTGAAGTAAACCAAGTATTTGCATTGATTTTATCAAAAATGGACATGTTGTCAATGGGCCGATAACACTATCGAGTTGTCGCCCCCTGATCTGCTAGAGGGATACTACTTCCGGGAGTTCACAGTTGTAAACAACTTGGTTGCTACTATTATGAATCTATTAAATGCCCGGTGTATTAGTTTTAATGCATCGATTCTTTTATGTAAAAAGTTATACATAGACTGGACTGTTGTTTTAAATACATATTTTACTTAAAATTAATTATCTTTACTTGTCATTGAAATTTTACAGTGTTAAAAATCGATTTTATACGATTTGATGATGCATGTGTTGACCTTATCTGGACATGTGCTCAGTTAATGGGAAGGGTTGGCCCATAGAATTTATCCATAATAAAAAGGGAAAAATCATCATATGTTGCAATTTTTTATTGTAAATAGTGAATTTTATACGTAGTAATCGGTCTTGTACACGCGTAACCTGGATATAAGTAATATATGGTTGACTTGGATTTTGGTGTACATATAAAAAATAATAACACTATCCACAGTATTTATTTACCAATAAAGTAAAAATATTACTTAATTCAATAAAATCAAAATGTAATGACTACATACAATTAATTTTTGTATTATGATTCGATTTATATATTCTTTTGTTTTATTATTATTATTATTATTATTTTAAGTTTATGTAAACCCTTGTCAGCACAAGCCATATGTCTAAAACAACATGCAATAATTATTATAATCACAGAGTTTGAAAACATAACGATTGGTATTCAAAACAAAGTGAAAATGTAACAACTAAAACAAACAGAAGCCAATTTATTACTATCGGCAAATGTTTTTGCTGGAAAGAGAGACAGAGATTTAAAATGAAAGCTTATTTTCTGAAAATATTCGAATATAGTGAATGTAAGTGATAATAGAAAAAAAGAAACTCGAAGCAATTATGAGTGATAGAGAGAAAATGCTCGTAGTAATTATGAATGATAGAGAGACAAAGACACGTATTGATTTTAAGTGATAGAGAGAAAAGACTTGTAGTGATTATGAGTGATAGAGAGAAAATACAGCAATAATTAGTGATAGCGAGAAAAGTCAGTAGTAATTATGAGTGATAGAGAGAAAAGGGATTGAAGAGATTATGACTGACAGAATAAAAAACGTAGTGATTATGAGTGATAGAGAGAAAAGGACTCGTATTGATTATGGCTGAAAGAGAGAAAAGGTCTCGTAGTGATTATGACTGATACAAAGATAAATAATTAGTGTTATTTAATTATTTTTGAATTTTTATATTAACAATATTTTAACATGGCTTGCGTAATTATCAAATTTGTTCAAACGGGCTCTTAGTAACTGTGAAATGTGTTCAGATTATCTCAAATTGAATACCAATTATGGTTGTTTACTGTAAACAATTTCCTTCCATCAAATATACAAGTGTCAAAATTTTTCAAGGTATTTTGGGAAAATAAAAACCTTTGATGTATAAAAAGTCAGAATAAGTGTGTATATTAGACCATGTCAAGGTGTGGATATACACAGGTATCTTCAAATACCTGTGTATATTCACCCGTCGATATACATGTTAATTAAAGATCAGTGGTTGTATCCTTGTACCTGAGACGATCTTGTATACATGAAAAGTTTTAAGCATGCAATATATGTTCATTTCCATAGGTCAAGACCTCCCCTATTACCTGATCAAGTGTAAAAATTAAGTCAACATAGAAATCAACTCTGATTGCAAAAAATCGTTTTTTTTTTTAGTTTTTTACACAGTTTGATTTAAATGACAATTAGAGAAAATAAAAATAAAATACTTTTAATAACAAAAAATCTTCAAAGTTCATATATATGACCATTTTACATAAAACAATCGATGTATTATAACTGAAACACCAGACTTTTAATAGATAAAAGATAGTAGCAACCAAGTTGTTTACAACCGTAAACTCCCCGGAAGTAGTATCCCTCTAGCGGATAAGGGGGCCGTAACTCGATAGTGTTATCGGCCCATTTGCATAATGTGTAAGGTTGCAAGATTTGCTCTTATGACTGCCTCCTGCACTATGAAATTCTAGTTTTTAGCTCACCTGACCGAAAGGTCATGTGAGCTTATGGCATGGCGCGGCATGTGTATGTGCGTGCGTGCATTGTGGTGCGTGTGCGTGCGTCGTTAACACCTATTTTCGACTTCTCCTCCAAAACTGCTAGGACAGATTTCAATGATACTTGGTCAGAAGCATATATGGGCCGGTGCAATTCAGATTTGTTCATGGCATTGCCATGGCTACCAAAACTAGGTCAAGGTGACCTAGGGGTCCAAAAATCTTAAAAAATCTTCTTCTCTAAAACCGATGATGAGAGAAAAAAATCTGATGTGATATTTGGCTTCTCTAGGGTCTTAAGCCTATAGTTTGTTCATTTCATGAAATTTGGTCGAAAAATGGGTTACGTGTTTTTGCGTTTAATTTTAAAAATTTCGTAAAATGGCTTAAAATTGTTATAACTTGACTATTTGAACAGATATTGACATGGGGTTTTCAGTTTAGACTTTTTCTTGAAATGACCTTTAAATTAGGGTCAAGGTCACAAATCAAGGTCATGACCTAATTTGTGATTTATGCAGTTTTAGGCAATTTTCTTACAAATTTTAAGAGATATATGAATTCAAAACATTGTTAAAATGTTCCCCATGACAAAATTTAAAATGGTACCAAGTTTCATAACTATATGATAATCCATGTATCAGTTGTTGCCCCTGAAATTTTATTTTTGGCTTATGAATACTTAAATTGTGCAATAGCTTGAAAATTTTAAGCTTTTTGTATAGGAATGTATATTAAAATATTGTAGGTATTGATATGAAAATCATTTAGATATATGGTTCAAGGTCATATGTTGAAAGGTCAAGGTCATAGCTGCATACATGTACAGAAATTGTGAATTATCTGGAAAACTGTTAACTTTTTGTATAGGCATGTATATTAGAATATTGTAGGTATTGATATGACAATCATTTTGATATATGGTACAAGGTCATATGTTGAAAGGTCAAGGTCACAGCTGCAAAAGAAGACTTAAATTGCTAATTATCTTGAAAACTATTAACTTTTTGTATAGGCATGTATATTAGAATATTGTAGGTATTGCAACAATGACCATTTTAATATATGGTACAAGGTCATATGTTGAAAGGTCAAGGTCACAGCTGCAAAAGAAGACTTAAATTGCTAATTATCTTGAAAACTATTAATTTTTTGTATAGGCATGTATAGTAGAATATTGTAGGTATTGCGACAATGATCATTTTGATATATGGTACAAGGTCATATGTTGAAAGGTCAAGGTCACAGTTGCAAAAGAAGACTTAAATTGCTAATTATCTTGAAAACTATAAACATTTTGTACAAGCATGTTTATTAGAATATTGTACGTATTGATATTAAGACCATTTTGATATAAGGTTCAAGTTCACATGTTCAAAGGTCAAAATCATGGCTGCATAACCATATGGTTAATGATTTGGAAATTATCTAACGTACTATAGTTAAATGGTGCATATGAGCTATTATAAATGAAATGTGACTAGACTTTTCTGATTAATTATTGCAGGATTTTCCAAACTTGAGGAATTTTGTGAACTTTTTGTATTTAAGTTCTTTGTAAGTTTTTGGATATTTCCTCAGGTGAGTGTTAAGGCCCATGGGCCTCTTGTTTTTAATTTTGT
This sequence comes from Tegillarca granosa, assembly GCA_029721355.1. NCBI lineage: Eukaryota > Metazoa > Mollusca > Bivalvia > Arcoida > Arcidae > Tegillarca > Tegillarca granosa. The sequence continues at coordinate 23,608,400 of CM056598.1, read as the reverse complement.
TTTTTGTTGATTTTAAATTTCAGTTTTGAAATAAATTTCAGATGTAATTTACAAAATGTATTTTGTACCGTGTTTTTGTATTAGCATGACTTTTGTTTTATCTTGCACTTGAATTGTCCCGTTTGATGTAGTACAATTTAAAGAAGCTGCATGAAAATAGGAGCACTGCAACTTTAATGCATGTGGATTTCAAAATTCTTGATTTCCAAAAATTAGTGTGGTGATGGAGTTGTCAAAGATATCCCAATTTGGTTTTTTTTTTTTTTTGTTTTTGTTTTTTGTTTTTTTTTGTTTTTTTTTTTTTTTGTTTTGTTTTGTTTTGTTTAGCATGAATTTTTAGTTGCATTTTTATTTTCTTTTTTGTTTTTTCTTTTCTTTTTATGATTTGTTGTGCAGAAATCTGTTACAAAGAGCCTTAGTTATCTAATCAGCATGCCTTTCCAAACTAAGAGTGATCAAATAGCAAAGCTGAAAGCCCAAGTGGATCACATGAAGACCCACCTAAGAACAGATCGCGTTAGAGCATCAAAAACAATTGCAGAAATAATAAGATTTTGTGAACAAGCTGAGGCAGGAGATCCACTCATACATGCTGTTAAAGAAAATCCATTTAAAGATAAAAAGAGTTGTTCCATACTTTGAAAATGTTCTTAGAATATAGACAGGTGATTTCACATGACTTTCAAGTACTAAGTTATCACAACTTATTTATTATGACATTATATGTACCAGAGTACATCTGTGTGTAGTATTGGGGAACACAGTTTACTATAAGCTCAACTTGAGTAGTTAAAAATCTGCCACAAGTGTGCTGTTTATATTCATATGATTCTCATATGATCAAAAGTTTAGTGAAGTTATCTTGAAAGAAATGATTTTTTAATGTATTTATTGCGCACTTATTATAGATTTATATTATAATTTTTAGCTCACCTGACCGAAAGGTCATGTGAGCTTATGGCATGGCGCAGCTTGTGTATGTGCGTGCGTGCGTGTGTGCGTCGTTAACACCTATTTTCGACTTCTCCTCGAAAACTGCTGGACAGATTTCAATGATACTTAGTCAGAAGCATATATGGGCCGGTGCAATTCAGATTTGTTCATGGTGTTGCCATGACTACCAAAACTAGGTCAAGTTGATCTAGGGGTCCAAAAATCTTCTTCTCCGAAAGTAATGATGAGAGAAAAAATCTGATGTGATATTTGGCTTCTCTAGGGTCTTAAGCCTATAGTTTGTTCATTTCTTGAAATTTGGTCAAAAAATGGGTTACGCGTTTTTGCGTTTAATTGTAAAAATTTTAAAAATGGCTTCAAATTGTTATAACTTGAAATGTTATCTTTGGCTTATAAATACTAAAATTGCTAATTATCTTGAAAACTGTTAACTTTTTGTATAGGCATGTATATTAGAATATTGTAGGTATTGTGACAATGATCATTTTGATAAATGGTTCAAGGTCATATGTTCAAAGGTAAGGGTCACAGCTGCAAAAGAAGACTTAAATTGCTAATTATCTTGAAAACTGTTAACTTTTTGTATAGGCACGTATATTAGAATAGTGTAGGTATTGATATGACGATCATTTTGATATATGGTTCAAGGACATATGTTCAAAGGTCAAGGTCACAGCTGTAAAAGAAGACAAAAATTGATAATTTTCTTGAAAACTATTTACTTTTTGTACAGGCATGTATATTAGAATATTGTAGATATTGATATGACGATCATTTTGATATATGGTTCAAGGTCATGTGTTCAGAGGTCAAGGTCACAGCTGCAAAAGAAGATTTAAATTGCTTATTATCGTGAAAACTATTAACTTTTTGTATAGGCATGTTTATTAGAATATTGTAGGTATTGACATGGCGATTAATATGGTTCAAGGTCATATGTGTTCAAAGGTCAAAGACATAGTTGCATAAGTATACTGAAATTTGTGAATGATTTGGAAATTATTCATTGCATTACAGTTACTTCATGCATATTATATAGCTACTTATAAATGAAATGTGAGTGGATATATTTCTGATTAAGTTTTGTGGGAGTTCTTAACTTAAGAAAACTTGTAAAGTTTCTGTACCTAATATATTGTCTTTTGCACTTTGCAAACAATTTTGGACATATACTCAGGTGAGCGTTAAGGCCCATGGGCCTCTTGTTAATTTTTGTATGTGATTGTAAATCATCATGGTAATTGTTTCATCTTAAATACATGTATGGGATTTAAGCAACTACATGTATTTATTTATCCTCTGTCTGAATAAACAAAATGCAAATACTTTTCCGATTCTTTTTGGACAGGTACAAATTAATTTATTTACATTAAGTATAGCAGCATATTTTTGCCGGAATTTTTTTCTTTTTTATAATAATTGCAATAAAAAACCAGGTAGTTTTCTGTGAAAAATTTGAACCCAATTCACAAACAATATCAATTGCTTATAATAGACTACAATACTGGTATATTGTTTGCCAACAAAATGCAAAATAAAAATAAACTTTATTAGATTACTTGTAAAAAAAATCATTGCTATCAATTTTAATACATGTACCTTAATCAAAGATGCAAACATCAACAGCTGCTAATAGTAGTATTAATTGATTGGGGTTTGGTCATGGTCGAACTTTCTGCCTAGGGAGGCCTGCCATAGGACCAAGAGTATTAAAATGTACTATGAATGATTAAGATACAAATTGCAGAAATACCTGATACTTTAAAATTAAAAATTAAATTACTAAAATGTTCTATCAAAAAGTTATGACACTGGGTTGTAAGTCATCAGAGGTAAATCTATTAAACTACAAGTCTATTAAGTCAAATCCAGGAAGTATTGTAATACCAGAGTTTGTACCTTCCTATTTTATGGTGATAAATTGAATATTCCATTAGATTTTAATCTTCTGGAACTTTAGTTCTGAGTGTTTTGATCTAGGTTTTCTCTGTGCTGTAGAGGTGTTTTTATTTTTTGTTGTCATGGTGATGCCGTTGATTGTGATGTCATTTATACTGTATTGTGAAATGTTTCAATACTGGTTTTGGCACATTTTCAATATTGATGTAGTGTAGGTGGCATCTAGACCCAGTGTTGATGGTTTTTTTTTAGGTTTGTCTTATGTGATGTAGACACAACAGGTCACAATTACTGTAATATATGGAATACCATCTTTTGTTGTTTAGGGTGGCTGTATTAAAAATTTATGTGTTGATGTACATCCATAGGTTCTGCATACAATTCCAGTTGTATGGTGACACTTCTTTCTATGAAGATGATAACATCCAGAATGTAGGTTTTGGTTGTTTGGTAGTGGTATGTAAAATTTAGATAAAATAAGTTCTTCAGTTTGGTTCCAACTAAAAAAATCATTGATGTGTCTGAGCTGGGTTGTTGAACAAGAGTTGATCTCTGAAGAATTGTATAAGTCTAAGATAGCAGTTGAAAATCTGATTGCTGATTGCTGATTTCAAAATTTAAGTGGTGGGTAAATAAGTATGATTGTCAAATGTATTTGCTGGTGGTTTGTGGCAGGTGAATCTTCTATTTCTTGGCATCTTTATTTTTCTTCTTCATTTTCTTTTTTCATGTGCTGAATATGGTATAGTTCTGCAGTTTTGGTATTCTTGGTAAGTGCTTCCTCAATTTGTGTGTGTTCCTGAGTTTGATTATGCGAGTTGACCAGAATTCAAATAAAATAGGGGTAAGTTTTCATCTGAATTCATCTGAATTAAATATACTAATTTCCATTTTACTAGGAATGGTAACGGCTTATTAGGAATCTGTAATTTTTAATCCCTTTGGTATGATATCTTTCTATATGCAATTATTAAGAAAGGTAGAATGTTTGGTCAGTCTTTCCAGGCCCAGTTTTAAATGGCAGTATTCCCTGAAGTAGGCCATACAGTATTTTCATCTTGAATGTATTTGGTGGGATGAATGTATTTTCAGTCAGTGGTGGCAGTGATTGTATGAGAGGTGGTTCGTTTTTTTTTTGTTTTTTTTTTTTTTTGTTTGGATCCTCTTATTCTTCTGATAGAGGTTTATCTATGGCATCTTTGTATTCCATTTTGTCCTGATGTGAGCTCTGAGTTGAGCCCCAAGGTAAAAAGGCAGATCTGTAGATTTTATTACTTGTGGCTGAGCAGTTAAAAAGTGTTCAGTCTGGATTTATAATACAATTTTGTTTAATGATTAAAAAAGACTAATCTTCAAAAATGCTTAAATTGTTAACAAAATAAATTTCTGACAAGTACATGTTTTTTGGTTTTTGTTTAATAGTTCAATAAATAGTAATTAAACTATTTAAAGTTAAATAGTTTAAATTAATGTAAGAAGTTACATATATTGTATGCATGAATACCTGCACTTACATATCAGCTTTAGCCAATAAACCACTGATAATATCTGACTGGCTTTTTAGTTATCAATAGCTCTAATGACTAGGGGTGGATACTGAAACTTATTCTAAAAAGTACCAAAAAATACCATTTTTGGAAAGATTGGAACAATCGTTCCTAAGGCACCAGGGTACAAACCTGGATGTTGCAGCTTCTTCACTAGGTTCTGTTCATTTTGATTTCTTACCATGCTGAAAAATGTAGTTCAAACATTGCAAGGAACTATTGTTTTAACAATTGTTTCCAAACAGTCTACTCTTATCACTTGTCAAATATTATAATCTAGGTACGTATTTGAATTGCAGAATGGGATATAGTTTTTGTTAAACAACGCATTAGAATACAATTGAAACACAGGGGTTTGGTGTCAGGATTTTTGTGTTTTTTTAGCTCACCTGACCAAAAGGTCAGGTGAGCTTATGGCATGGCGCAGCATGTGCATGTGCGTGCGTATGTGTGTGTGTGCGTGTGTGTGAGTGCATGCATCGTTAACACCTATTTTTGACTCCTCCTCCAAAACTGCTGCACAGATTCTAATGATACTTGGTCAGAAGCATATATTGGCCGGTGCAATTCAGATTTGTTCATGGTGTTCCTATGGCTACCAAAAACTAGGTCAAGTTGATCTAGGGGTCCAAAATCTTAAAAAATCTTTTTCTCCGAAACCGATGATGGGAGAAAAAATGTGATGTGATATTTGGCTTTTCTAGGGTCTTAAGCCTATAGTTTGTTCATTTTGTGAAATTTGGTTGAAAAATGGGTTACGTGTTTTTGCATTTGATTTTAAAAATTTTAAAAAAAAAAATGGCTTCAAATTGTTATAACTTGACTATTTGTACAGATAATGACATGAGGTTTTCAGTTTTGACTTTTTCTTGATATGACCTTTAAAAAAGGGTCACAGTCACAATTCGAAGACATGATCCAATTTGTGATTTATGCAGTTTTAGGCAATTTTCTTGCAAATATTAAGAGATATATGAAATCAAAAGCATGAAAAATTTTAAAAAGTACCAAGTTTCATAACAATATGATAATACATGTAGGAGTTATTGCCCCTGAAATGTTATTTTTGGCTTAAATTGTGCATTAGTTTGAAAACTAATCTTTTTGTATAGGCATGTATATTAGAATATTGTAGGTATTGTGACAACGATCATTATGATATATGGTTCAAGGTCATATAATCAAAGGTCAAGGTCACAGCTGCAAAAGAAGACATCAATTGCTAATTATCTTGAAAACTTTAACTTTTTGTATAGGCATGTATAGTCGAATATTGTAGGTATTGACATGACAATCATTTTGATATATGGTATAGGCATGTATAGTCGAATATTGTAGGTATTGACATGACAATCATTATGATATATGGTACAAAATCAGATGTTCAAAGGTCAAAGTCACAGCTGCAAAAGAAGACTTAAATTGCTAATTATCTTCAAAACTATCAACTTTTTGTATAGGCATGTATATTAGAATATGGTAGGTATAGATATGGCAAAAATTTTGATATATGATACAAGGTCATATGTTCAAACGTCAAGGTCACAGCTGCAAAAGAAGACTTAAATTGCTAATTTTCTTGAAAACTATTAACTTTTTGTATAGGCATGTATATTAGAATATTGTAGGTATTGCAGCAATGATCATTTTGATATATGGTACAAGGTCATATGTTGAAAGATCAAGGTCACAGCTGCAAAACAAGACATAAATTGCTAATTATCTTGAAAACTATTAACTTTTTGTGTAGGCATGTAAGTCGAATATTGTAGGTATTGATATGATGATCATTTTGATATAAGGTTCAAGGTCATATGTTGAAAGGTCAAGGTCACAGCTGCAAAAGAAGACTTAAATTGCTAATTATGTTGAAAACTGTTAACTTTTTGTATTCTAATGTATATTAGAATATTTTAGGTATTGACATGACGATCATTTTGATATATGGTCCAAGGTCAAGGTCATAGCTGCAAAAGAAGATATAATCTGCTAATTTTCTTGAAAACTGTTAACTTTTTGTATAGGCATGTATATTAGAATATTGTAGGTATTGCAGCAATGATGATTTTGATATATGGTACAAGGTCATATGTTACAAGGTCAAGGTCACAGCTGCAAAGGAAGACATCAATTGCTAATTATCTTGAAAACTGTTAACTTTTTGTATAGGCATGTAAGTCGAATATTGTAGGTATTGCAGCAATGATCATTTTTATATATGGTCCAAGGTCAGATGTTCAAAGGTCAAGGTCACAGAAGCAAAAGAAGACTTAAATTGCTAATTTTGTTGAAATCTGTTAACTTTTTGTATAGGCATATATATTAGAATATTGTAGGTATTGATTTGACGATCATTTTGATATATGGTTCAAGGTCATGTGTTCAAAGGTCAAGGTCACAGCTGCAAAAGAGATCATAAATTGCTTATTATCTTTTTGCATAGGCATGTATATTAGAATATTGTAGGTATTGACATGACAATCATATATGGTTGAAGGTCATACATGTTCAAAGGTCAAGGACAAAGTTGCATAAGTATACTGAAATTTGTTAATGATTTGGAAATTATTGATTGCATTGCAGTTACTTCATGCATATTATTTAAACTACTTATAAATGAAATGTCAGTGGAAATATTTGTGATTAAACTTTGTGGCTGTTCTTAACTTGAGAAAACTTGTAAAGTAAATTGTAAATTGTACCAATTATATTGTCTTTTGCCCTTTGCAAACAATTTTGGACAGATCCTCAGGTGAGCATTAAGGCCCATGGGTCTCTCGTTTTGTTTTAAAGATTATTTATTTGTGTTTTTATTACTTGAGGGGTTAATACAAATTCATACATATCGTTAACTTTGGCAGAAATCCATTTTTAACAAACTTCAAAAAATTCTAAAAAATAATATTAGAAACCCCTCTTGGTATTTTAAGACATTATCAACAGCGATATCTACGCATATATCAAGGGTAAAGTAAAATTTTTAATAAAATACAAGTAAAAGTTACCTTTTGTGTTGTTTATTTCATTAATTTTTATTTGTTGAAGTGTTTGATGATCAATAATCATGATGCTGTAAGTAATTCACATCAAGGTCGCCATTTTGTTTAGAAGTAAACAACATGACTTTTTTCATTAACTTCCAACGTTTACGGTGCACCAACATGCCACTTTCTACTTGTTATTGTCTGCAGTCAAATTATTATTATACATCGTGTGTTGCATTATTAGTGGATAAATTTCAGAAAATTTCATTTCAATCAAATATTCAATATTTTACTATGCGTATGTGTGTACATTTAGACATTCGGCAATACAAAGATGGAACAAGTCCCGACTCCTGACTTCCGCAATAACAGTTAAAAATTAAATTATTTTCAATCATATTTCAAACATATTGTAATGTAATTCTTATCTTGGAAAACAGTTTTTTTATCGCATCTGTTGGTTGGAACATTCACATGGTTGTTTTGGAAATTTTCATAACAGACACTAAATGAGAATAAGTGAAAAACATCACTTCCTGTTTTCATCAGAAAAAATGACTTTGATGTTTAACTAGTGTACCGACAAGATTCTTTCTTTCACGATTTTTTCAGTGAACATTAAATATTTTAATCAATTTTTGCTTTCATAGAAAATTAAAGCACTTATGATAGGTATGATTTATTATTAAAAACGTTAATACATTGCACATAACTGTTTCAGTTACGAGGCAATGGCGCCAATACACAATGACATAAACGTGTGAAAACAACAATTTATAGTTAAAATAATTGAAAACAACCAAGTTTCTTCTTAATTTTATTATATCTGTATTTCAAGCGCTCTGCATCACATGCTGGAACTGAGTTTCAGCAAAAACAGCTGTTTTCATATCAACTTAGAATAAAAATTAGGTTGGAGGTTGTCTACACCTTGTATCCATTCATGCTAAGTTAGCTTGAGGTCAGGATTTGCAATTTGTATCATAGAAGTAAAGCCTTTAACATTTGTATGATACTAGATCACAGGCACACAGTGTTACAATTCACTATGGATCATTGGAAGAAACACATCCCTTGTTGGTGCAGCAGGTCAGAACTAATTAAAAACATCTGAATCCCATCATTTCATTGCATGTTATTAAAATTTTTTAGCATCTTCCACTATCAACCAGATGATGTATGTAATTTCAACAATCAGACAAAGATACTTTTAAGATTACATCATATGACAACTATCTTTTTGTACGCCATTGTCCTTCCTGTTCCAATCACTTATGTGTTCACTGTTTATACAATTTGCTTAAGAGAAAACAACACATTATTGTTTATCCAATCTTTCCATCAGTGCTGTCAGCACTTTGACTAAAAGTACCATTGATACCTACATGTACTGTATAAAACTAACACAAAATTCATGATTTGATTCTTATACCAACATCAACAATGAATAAGTTTGATAATGATTTTTAATCTGATGGCTTCAAGAACCCTTGCAGTTTTTAGTCATCACTTTGTCTTTTTACAAGGTATGTATATTAAGTATATTAATTGGATTTATTACTCTGTAGGTTCCACTTTGTCCTCACTATATTGCTGAAATAATCATGCGGGTTAGGATATAAAATTCCTCTGTAGGTGCAGCTTTGTCCATTCGAACACTATATTGCTGAAATAATCATTCGGGTAAGGATTTAAAATTCCTGGATTAGTCCATTCAACTGTATGTGTGAAAATACTGTAAGAACCGCAAGTAATTGTCCTCTGGTGTTTTAAACATGAAGAATTTTATGTCGTAGCAACCAAAAAAAAAAAAAAGTTAAACATTACAGTATTACAATTTTGTTAAATCAGAACTATAACATACCATATAGATAGACCTGGTGCAGCATTTCACTTAATAATATTTACCAACATTTAGCAGAACTTGACCCGTCAGTTTCAAGTAATTTCATTGGATGTTAGAAATACTGTAGGATCCCTGTATGTTATGAGAATTCTGAAAATCGGCAAAATGTGTAGTAATTGAAATATCATTAACAAGATGGAAAAGTAATGTAACCTACAGCTTTATGTTAAATAAATTTGACCGAGATAGTGTCAGTGTTATAATGATGAACCTCAAAAGTCACATATTTACTTGCAAATAAAATGACGTCCTGGATGTGTATTGCTTTATAAATGAATTAGATTATTGATTAACAAACACTGAAAAAATTATTTTAGGCCCGTGCTGCCTTTTAGCTCAACTAAGCTCAAAGCTCAGATGAGCTATTGCCATCTATCCCCATCCATCATCTGTCGTGCATCATGTATAAACTTTAAATTTTAATTTTCTTCTTAACTACTGGGCCATACTTGATGATACAGTATAACCTGTGTATAAAGTCCACCTAGGGGACTGAGCAAAAGTGGACTTAATAGACAGGTGGTCTTTATATAGAGGATCCCCTATATGTACGAGTAAACTTGCAGTGTTTAAAATAGTTAAAAAAAGTGAAAATATGTAGCACCTATTAAAAACTTATTAATATATACATTAATAAAGTTATTTTCATTTTATTTTTTAAAAACAGATTATTCAGAAATAATTTTTTTAAAAAAACCAAACTATTTAAATTTGATAAACTGTACATCAGAAAAGATTATTTGGTTAAACTCTACCTATTATATACACTCGACTAATTGTTTCTTTGTTGTTATAAGTAACAGCAAAGGCGTCCCAAATTAAACAATTATATATAAAACATAATAGGTAACAATGGGTATTTCTACCTTTATATCTGATGGCTTCAGTTGTTGACATGATAAGTATGACTTCATATATTTTTCTTCAAAATTTTATGTAATATCAGTCGATACTGTATTCTTTACTACAGAAGATTTTTAAACTATGTAAGTTACTACATTGTATTTAGTGTGATCAATAATTTATATTAAAATTATTTATTGTCAATCTTCATACATCACAGTATCAAAGAAATGTGGCTGATATTTACTGCAAAAAAATTGGGAAATTATAAAATTTAATAAAAAATTATATTAAAGAAGTGGACTTTATAGACAGGTTCTGAAGTCATTTGGGACTGAAAAAGGTGGACTTTATTCACATTAGACAGGTGGACTTTATATAGAGGTTCATTATATAGTAAAATCCATTGGGGATACTTCAGACTGGTTGCTATAGACAGGTGGACTTTATATAGAGGTGGACTCTACAGCAGGTTATACTGTATTTGGCAGTAATGATGCCTAGATGAAGGACTTTTAGATTTGCCCAAATGAAGGGGTTATGTCCCCTTGGGGCCCTATAAGGGGGAAAATGGTGAAAATCTTTAAAAATCTTCTCCTCTGAACATACAAGAGGTATAGCTTAGTCATTTCATGAACAACATCCTTAGCACAACTAATTTCACAATGTTTTTCACCACTTTTTGGACAGGGCCTGTACAACTGGAAATTTCTCGTCATTTTGAGACAAATTTGGAAATTTATGTTGCCAAATACATATATATATGCATAGATATATATATATATATATATATATATATATATATATATATATATATATATATATATATATATATATAATGATTGGTATGATATAATTAATTATACTAAAATGAATTCACATTTAAAATCATAATGTATTTGTTTCCTCTTTCAGGAAAATAAATTTGATTAATTAACAGCAAGAAATTTTTGGGCATCATATTATTTTAATCTATCAATGATATTTCGACTTGATAACTGTTCACAGCATCATAATGCATGTTGCACAACACAAATAACTCATACATTCATTTCCAAAGATTTATTAAAATTAACATTCCAAAAGTCAAATAATATATGTTAGTGATCTTACACCACTCTACTATAAGATTGTATTACAATTAAAAAGTCCAGGTTGTGTTCTAAAAACTTTATATCCATTTACGTATAATTATTATTTTAAAGGTCAAACAAACTATTAGGTGAAATATTTAACAGTCAATTTTAGCTTACCTGACCAAAGGTCATGTGAGCTTACTGGCATAGCACAGCATGTGTGTGTGTGTGTGTGTGTGTTGTTAACATACATTTTCGACTTCTACTCCGGAAGTTCTGCACAGATTTCAATGAGACTTGGCCAGAAGCATGTCTGGGTCAGTGCAATTCAGATTTTTTCGTGGCATTGCCATGGCTACCAAAACTAGGTCCTGGTGACATAGGGGATCAAAAATCTTTAAAAATCTTCTTTTCCGGAACCAATGATGGGAGAAAAAATCTGATGTAATATTTGGCTTCTCTAGGGCTTAAGCCTTTAGTTTGTTCTTTTCCTGAAATTCGGTCGAAAAATGGCTTTCTGCATTTTTGCATTTAATTTTTAAAATTTCGTAAAATGGCTTAAATTTATTGTAACTTGAATATTTGAAGAGATATTGACATGGGGTTTTCAGTTATGACTTTTTCTTGAAATAACTTTAAAATGGGGTCAAAGGTCAAAGTTCAAGGTCATAACCTAATTGTAATCTTGCAGTTTTAGGTTATTTTCTTAAAAAATTTAAGAGATATATAATATCAAAACATTGTTAAAATGTTCAGCATGACAAAATTTAAAAAGGTACAAATGTTTGTTACTATATGTTAATGCTTGTAGGAGTTGTTGCCCCTAAAATGTTATTTTTTGCTTATAAAAACTAAAATTGTGTATAAGCTTGAAAACTATTAATTTTTTGTATATATTTTGTATAGGCATTTATATAAGAATAATGTAGGAATTGATATGGTGATCATTTTGATGTATGATTCAAGGTCTTACCTTCAAAGATCAAGGTCATAGATGCACAAGAAGACTTACATTGTTAATTATCTTGGAAACTGTTTACTTTTAGTATAGGCATGTATATTGGAATATTGAAGGAATTGATATGGTGATCATTTTGATATTAGATTCAAGATCTTACATTTAAAGTTCAAGGGTATGAATGCATAAGAAGACCCAAAGTGTTAATTATCTTGAAAACTATTAACTTTTTGTATAGTCATGTATATCAGAATATTGTATGTATTTGTGCAAATGATTTTGGCCATATCCTCAGGTAAGTGTTAAGGTCCATGGGCCTCTTGTTAATAATGTAAAGTTGAAAGAACAAAGTGTAACTCACAATTTTGTTAACTTTTGTTTCTAAAAATTAAGGTTGAATTGGAACTTTGGAAGTTGTATGTTGTCTATGAATGTAAAGAGCTGCTGCATTTTGGTGGCATAAAAAAAGTTGGTCTTGTTTTAATTTTAAGTTTGCATCTTGATATATGCATATATGTTGAACTTTTATTATGCTATCTCAAAGAAGAAAGGTACTTTTTGATTTGATATTGATTGCCAAATTAACAGTCACAATTGCCAAATTAATAGTCACAAAATGGCTGACACTATATGTTAAGCTGAAATAATTAAAAATAATTTTGTTATTAGTTACAAAATCTAATGCAGTTACTTAGTCTAAATTTTCAGTATTTTGATATACAGCCATTTACTATCAGAACATCCCGCATTCTTTTGGTAGTGACATGTATAATGATTTAATGTAGGTTGGAGTAAGAAAGGTCCAGATTTGTAAGAAATTATCAATCAGATCTTTTCTAGTTAGTTCACCTGGCCTATTGGCCATGGGAGCTTATGGCATGGTGCAGCGTGTGTGCATTTTGATAATGATTCAAGGTCATATGTTAAAAGGTCAAGGTCACAGCTGCAAAAGAAGACTTAAATTGCTTATTACCTTGAAAACTATTAACTTTTTGTATAGGCATGTATATTAGAATATTGTAGGCATTGTGACAGTGATCATTTTGATATATGATTCAAGGTGTCATGTTAAAAGCAGACCTTTACAAACGCCCGTTTTTTGGCAAAAAACGCTGATTCAAACTTAAAGCCGATTGAAAAGTATCCGGATCGGCTTTTTCCTCAATAATAGTAAGACAAAATCTGATTCAAAATTCTTTAATACTGGCTTGTTACTTATCAAAATTACTCAGGACAGAAAATTATTAAGATTGTTGATAGCATTTGTGTAAAATTTCATCAGAAGTCCATAAATAGTTATGCTCCAGACAAAAATTTTAATAGACAAAGATGATGGTTCTTCAGATTTTTGCTAAGAATGGCAAGTAAATGAACTGCACTGTTGAAATCTGTCAATATCATACCTATGTATATATACAAATTAGGTATTAAAACCGTATGTAAGTTTGTTCAGTCACAAATGCCATCCTAAAAAAATGAAGTAATATGATAAATGTCAGAAATATATAAAATTATAATATGGGTGTGGCAGGCAGTAAAATAACATGATAAGAAGTCTGATTAGCTTTTATAATTGATCAGCTGTAATATATGACTTATATTCTTGTGTAGAGTCCACTGTAGATGAATTAATGGCATTCCCATCAGTTCTATTGTAACGGACAATTTGGTCTGTGGATTTTAAAGGAGTTTTATGTATAGGTACATGAATATTTATTAGGTAAATTCTGAGAACACCATTAGGTAATGTATTGTAAATTATATTATTATTTATTTTACTTCAACACATAATATGATAAGATATTCATTATGATCTGCTACTCTGCAATGAGTTGTATTCACCTTAAAAATTAGCTGACATTTTGTTACTGTTGATAAGGCAGATCTGCTATCACCTTTAACTTCTTTTGAGCTCACCTTGCCAGGGTCAGCTTATGGTAGAGTGTGTCATGGCATGCATGTGTCCATAAACCTAAATTTTTAGCTCTAAAACTGATGCCTCAATTCGAATTAAATTAGGTATGGGAGGTTCTTAGTTGATAAAGATAAACATTATATCCTTCATTATGGCACAACTTGAAAATCAAAATGAACAGATAAACTGTTAACATAAAAAAAATTATTTGAAAAACAAGTTAAACAGTTAAAAAGACCTGTTAAACCCTGATAATACCTTTGTATTATGCACAGCCAGGGTGAGCTTATGGCATGGTAAAGCGTTTATGCGTGTGTCCATGCGTCCATAACTTTAATCTTTTTCTCTGAAACAAAAAGGCCAAATCAAATGAAATTTGGTATGAAAGGTCCTTAGTTGCTATAGATTAAAAAACTTGTCTGTCCTAAGTCCAAGATGAGCTATCGAGATCCATCTTTGTCTGTCATGCATCGTGCATAAACTTTTTACATTTTAATTTTCTCCAATACCACTGAGCAAATCTCATTGAAACTAAGCTACCACCATGCCTTGGTGGAGGCCTTTCAGATTTCTACAAATGAAGGAGTTATGTCCCCTTGGGACCAGGGGGAAATAGTGAAAATCTTTTCCTCTGCATGAACAAGAGGTATACCTTAGTTATTTTATATATATTATTCTCAGATCATTTAGTTATAGATTTGCACAAATGGTAGTATTTGGGCTCAAAACGGGGAAATGACAAGGCAGTTAGTGGGAAAATTGCTTTAAATAATATATTTGTAATTATATCTTGAAAACTATTAATTTTTTGTACAGGCATGTTTATTGGAACATTGTAGTTATTGATATGACAATATCATTTTGATATATTGTTCAAGGTCATTGGTTCAAAGGTCAAGGTTATAGCTGCATAAGACAGCTTATAGTGTTAATTTTCTTAAAAAACTTTTTTATTCGCATGTTTCTTAGAATATTGTAGGTATTTGAATGATGATTATTTTGATACATGGTTCAAGGTCAAAGGCCCAGAGGTCAAGGTCATAACCACCAAAAATGGCTTAAATTGTTAATTATCTTAAAAACCTAACTTTTTGTATAGGCATGTATATTAGAATATTGTATGTATTGATATGACGATGATTTTGATATATGGTTCAAGGTCATTTGTTCAAAGGTTAAGGTCATAGCTGTATAAGAACGCTTAAATTGTTAATTATCTTGAAAGCTATTACTTTTTGAAAATGCATGTACATGAATATTGTATGTATTTTTATGACGATAATTTTGATATATGGTTCAAGGCCATTGGTTCAAAGTTCGAGGTTCTCTCATGTACTCTCTTTTTTATCTAATCAGAGGTGTCTTAAATTTAGCATCAATCAAGGTTCCTTCATAATAAACTTCACACAAATTGAATTAACAATTTAGGAATGCTCTACAATTGCAATTCATTTTTTTTTCTTACAAAACATGGCTTTACATATTTTTAATATTCCATTTGATACATTCTTTGTTTTGAACAAAAAAAAAAAAAAAAAAAAATCATTGGTCAGAAACTACAAAAGTCATTTTCCCTTTTTGTTGTAACGGTCATCATTTATTGAATGTTGCTAAAGATGCCAGTTTGGAATCTACATCAAGCAAGATTCATCCAAACAAATTTTATTTAAATTGGCAAATTGGTTTCAGAGTGTAGTGGAGTAATGATGTTTTATGCACCAGGCAAGACTCTTTCACATATCCAGGTAGTCAGTTCTTAAATGGAAGAGGGAACCAAAGTGCCCCCAGAAAACCACTGACTTTTGCCAAACAAACTGACAAACTTTCTCACACTAAGATCTGCCCAAGCAGCATTTGAATATAGGCACTGAGAGGTACTGTGACCTGTAAGATTACCTTTAAGACCACTTGGTCACCATGACTCCAGTGGTTCCAGAGGATGAGAAGAAAAATAGCATATTTTTAAAAAAGATGATATAAGTAATTTAAAGCATGTCATTGACACCATGACATTTAAGTGACAGAATCTTGACAGGGATGTAAAGCACCATTCTTCCACTCCACTCCTCTCGACTAAGTATTGATATTAACCTGGTTACCAGGCTTTCATGACTACTTTCCTACGTTCAGCACAGTCTGTGCTTTGATTTTGCTTTGATTTTAAATGGTATAGATCTCTATCCCTAAAATATGTATTTTCTGGCTCCTTAAGAAAAGTTAGAGTGATAACAATAAAGGACACCAAAGGTATTGTTAAAATTTCTGATTATGGAGCTGATGTACTTGAAAAAGTTTAAACTATTCTGACCAAATTATGCTTAGAATTTTAGGAAACTGCTGTGTAGTGTATGTGTGTAGAAAATTTGAATTTCTCCAACATTTCCGCCATTGGCTGCTTACCCTGTTCTTAGTCTTTAACTTTACATGCTATCACATTGTCATATATATATCTAATGCTTTTAGTCTGTTATTTTATTTACATGTATATGTTTATTGATATATCCCATTTTGTTTGATCAGTTTTAGGATTGCATCATGAATAAGTTTCAAGAAGGACTACAGCAGCAAAGAAAACTGGTGGAACAATTGAGACTTGAAGCTGCAATTCAGCGTGTCAGAGTGTCTGAATGTATAGAAGATATAAATAAATACACTGAGCAACATGCAGAAGAAGATTGCCTCATTAAAGGATTTACCAGACCCAATGATAATCCATTTAAAGAAAAGGGAGGGTGTACGATTTTATGATATCAGTCAATTACAAATTAATTTGGTATGAAGATTTTAGACTGGTATTCACTTGTCTGAATGATGTTGTAATTATTATCTGTAAGGTAAAACAAGAAAATAAAAAATGTAATTGTATATTGTTTCATATTTTTGGGTATGATATATTGTCTCTCATAAACATAAACATTATATTTATGATTTTTGTGACTTTTCATATGAATGAATATGCGTGATTGAGTATGATGTAAAATGTCTACTAAGTTAAAAATCTTTTTTTTTTTTTTTTTTTTTTGTACTGGATATTTTAATAATTTGTTTTTGTCTTGTCTAATTAGCAGAACATAGTAATATTTATTTGAATTATAAATGTCTATTTTAGGAGAGTTAAAAATCACCTTTTTGGGACTTAAAATGTGATACCACACTAAGCCTTATTTCATCATTAACATTTGAAAATCTAATTTCTGTATACAATGATACATTCAATTTTTAACTTCAAGAAGTTTTGAACAAATGGAATCAGTCACTTTTATAGAAGCTTTAAAGAAAGAAGATTTTAAACATTGATAATCGAGTTAAACAATTTAAACCATTCATTTGAACTACAACAGTGCAATAAAAGCATGGTAATATTCAATTTGTTATATATGTCTTGTCTAAATTAATTTTTGGCCAGATATTTTATCTGAATAAATGCGGAATATAAACCTTGTAATAGTTTGTTTGTTTGTTTGTTTGTTTTTTTTATTTTGTTTTTTTTTTTTTAGCTCATCTGAGCACAAAGTGCTCAAGTGAGCTATTGTGGTGGGTCATTGTCCGGCGTGCGTCATGCGACGTGCGTCATGAGTCAACTTTTGATTGTTAACACTCCTAAGGCCACAATTTAAGTGCAATTTTAATCAAACTTTCTCAGAATGATCCTCTTGACAAAAGCTAGCTCAAGTTCAGTATATGGGCCATGTTGGGTCAATATCTAGGTCACTAGGTCAAATTGTAGAAAAACCTTGTTAACACTCCTGAGGACCCAATTTCAGTCCAATCTTCATCAAACTTAGTCAGAATGATCATCTTGACAAAAGCTAGGTCAAGTTCGTATATGGGCCATGTTGGGTCAGTAAGTAGGTCACTAGGTCAAATTGTAGAAAAACCTTGTTAACACTCCTGAAGACCCAATTTTAGTCCAATCTTCATCAAACTTAGTCAGAATGATGCTCTTGACAAAAGCTAGCTCAAGTTCGTATATGGGCCATGTTTGGTCAATAAGTAGGTCACTAGGTCAAATTGTAGAAAAACCTTGTTAACACTCCTGAGGACCCAATTTTAGTCCAATCTTCATCAAACTTAGTCAGAATGATCTTCTTGACAAAAGCTAGCTCAAGTTCGTATATGGGCCATGTTGGGTCAATAAGTAGGTCACTAGGTCAAATTGAAGAAAAACCTTGTTAACACTACTGAGGCCTCAATTTTAGTCCAATCTTCATCAAACTTAGTTAGAATGATCTTCTTGACAAAAGCTAGGACAAGTCCTTATATGGGCCATGTTGGGTAATAAGTAGGTCACTAGGTCAAATTGTAATAAAACCTTGTTAACACTCCTGAGTACCCAATTTTAGTCCAATCTTCATCAAACTAAGACCGAATAAACTTCTTGACAAAAGCTAGCTCAAGTTCGTATATGGGCCATGTTGGGTCAATAAGTAGGTTACTAGGTCGGATTGTAATAAAACCTTGTTAACACTCCTGAGGACCCAATTTTAGTCCAATCTTCATCAAACTTAGTCAGAATGATGCTCTTGACAAAAGCTAGCTCAAGTTCGAATATGGGCCATGTTGGGTCAATAAGTAGGTCACTAGGTCGAATTATATGAAAACCTTGTTAACTCATATGAGGGGATCCATTTTAGACCAATCTTATCAAACTGTCTCAGAATGATGCTCTTGACAAAAGCTAGCTCAAGTTTATATATGGGTCATTTTGTGTCAATAAGTAGGTCACTAGCTCGAAATATAGGAAAAATCTCTTTTAAGAATAGAAGCTCCAGTTTGCCAAAATCAAGCTGAGTTTACATGATTTTCAGGTGAGCGTCCAGGGCCTTCATGGCCCTCTTGTTTGTTGTTTTGTTTTTTTGCATGGCGCGGCGTGTGTACGTGTAGTGGGTGCGTGCGTCTTTAACACCTATTTTTGACTTCTCCTCAAAAACTGCTGGACAGATTTCAATGATACTTAGTCAGAAGCATATACGGCCGGTGCAATTAAGATTTGTTCATGGCGTTGCCATGGCTACCAAAACTAGGTCAAGTTGATCTAGGGGTCCAAAAATCTTCTTCTCCGAAAGTAATGATGGGAGAAAAAATCTGATGTGATATTTGGCTTCTCTAGGGTCTTAAGCCTATAATTTGTTCATTTCGTGAAATTTGGTCAAAAAACGGGTTACGCGTTTTTGAGTTTAATTGTAAAAATTTTAAAAATGGCTTCAAATTGTTATAACTTCACTATTTGAACAGATAATGACATGAGGTTTTCAGTTTTGACTTTTTCAAGTGACCTAGGGGTCCAAAAATCTTAAAAAATCTTCTTCTCCAAAACCGATGATGGGACAAAAAATCTGATGTGATATTTGACTTCTCTAGGGTCTTAAGCCTATAGTTTGTTCATTTCGTGAAATTTGGTCGAAAAATGAGTGACGCGTTTTTATACGCCCGTCATATGACGGGACATATTATGTTACGGTGCTGTCCGTCCGGGCGGGGCGGGCGGGCGGTGCTGTTAACAATTTGTATTCTGTTCAATAGAGACCACAAACATTTATGGATTCAAATGAAATTTGGTATACAGCTTTACCATGGTAATACCTTGTGCAAGTTCGAATTACAACTTTTTTCGGATTATTTTTGGAGGAGTTATGCCCTTTTTTAACTTAGAAATTTTTGTATGTATGACCATGTGGTTTCTGATCATCAGAGCCTACAACTATTTATGGATTCAAATGAAATTTGGTATACACATTTACGATGTTATTATCTGGTGCAAGTTCGAATTACAACTTTTTCAGATTATTTTTGGAGGAGTTATGCCCCTTTTTTAACTTAAAACACCTTTTTATCATACTGCACAGACACGACAACAGTTCAAATTATAATTAAGCTTTATAGATATAAATTATTTCAGGTTGGTTAAAAAAAAGGTTCTCAAAACATTTCAGACAAAAAATGTATTTGTTTCCTAAAATCTTCCTGCATGCAATGCTTAACACATGAAAACACTGCCATGACCTAACATTATATTTTAAACTTCTTCCTTCCTGGAAATGAATATGAATTATATAGCAGTCTACCACTATCCATTTAGCAATATATTTTTACATACATATATCCTAGTTGTACTTATACTTCTCAGTAAAGAATGGAACAATCTAGAGGATTAGTGACGAATTCATTCGGAACATCCTCTGGATGTGAAATGATAAAGGCGACAACTGTCTCCTTTTTAGCAGCATATATTTGCATCTTGGGGACCTTGAAAATCTTTTACATAAAATCCACAATAACTGTTTAAAGTCGGCGCTATCATCCAAAAACAATTTAACGTACCGTTTTCAATTCGTACCCAGATTAAAGTAACCAATTCTCTACCAAATTATTGGTAGATTTGGCACTTGTCCGTTAGGTCTGTGTCAAACTTTTGAGTGGCAAGTTCTGTGGATGAGCTCTACTGATAGAAATCCTCTAGATTGTTCCATTCTTTCCCGCGAAACCCCTAAAGGTGTCGCCACACTAGTAAATAGTACTACTCGATCAATATAACACGGGTGTATAATGCTACGCTCAGCGGTGCTCTTGTTGCGTTTAATTTTAAAAATTTCGCAAAATGTCTTCAAATTGTTATAACTTGACTATATGAACAGATAATGACATGAGGTTTTCAGTTTTGACTTTTTCTTGAAATGACCTTTAAATTAAGGTCAAGGTCACAAATCAAGGTCATGACTTATTTTGTGATTTATGCTGTTTTAGGCAATTTTCTTGCAAATAATAAGAGATATATGAAATCAAAATGTTGTTAAAATGTTCAGCACGACAAAATTTCAAAAGGTACCAAGTTTCGTAACTATATGATTATCCTTGTAGGAGTTGTTGCCCCTTGAATGTTATTTTTGGCTTATTAATACTAAAATTGTGCATTAGCTTGAAAACTATAATCTTTTTGTATAGGCATGTATATTAGAATATTGTAGGTATTGTGACAACGATCATTTTGATATATGGTTCAAGGTCATAAGATCAAAAGTCAAGGTCACAGCTGCAAAAGAAGACTTAAATTGCTAATTATCTCGAAAACTGTTAACTTTTTGAATAGGCATGCATATTAGAATATTGTAGGATTTGATATGGCGATCATTTTGATATATAGTTCAAGGTCATATGTTCAAAGGTCAAGATCACAGCTGCAGAAGAAGACTTAAATTGCTAATTATCTTGAAAACTTTTAACTTTTTGTATAGGCATATATATTGGAATATTGTAGGTATTGCAGCAACGATCATTCTGATATATGGTTCAGGGTCATGTTTTCAAAGGTCAAGGTCACAGCTGCAAAAGAAGACAAAAATTGCTTATTATCTTGAAAACTTTGACTTTTTATAGGCACGTATATTAGAATATTGTAGGCATTGACATGGCAATCATATATGGTTCAAGGTCATATATGTTCAAAGGTCAAGGACATAAGCTGCATAAGTATACTGAAGTTTGTTTATGATTTGGAAATAATTCATTGCATTACAGTTACTTCATGCATATTATATAAGCTACTTGTAAATGATATGTGACTGGATATATTTCTGATTAAGTTTTGTGGCAGTTCTTAACTTGAGAAAACTTGTAAGTTTCTGTATGTAATATATTGTCTTTTGCGCTTTGCAAACAATTTTGGAGATATCCTCAGGTGAGCGTTAAGGCCCATTGGCCTCTTGTTTTTATTCGTGAAAGCAAAGCTTTCTCGAATATAGCTATCACACGTGTGAACACTTGACTCTTAACCCTTTTTTGAGTCCCTTACAAAGTTCAGCTCTCTCTCGTCCATTGATGAAAGTTGAATAAAGACAGATAACCCAAAGTTAGGCGTCTTTTGCATCTATTCATTCGGTGATGAAATTTTCATGATAAATCGCAACTGTCCTTTGATTAACAATGAATTAATCAGAAATGAATTGGAGAATTGAAAGAGAACGCGGCATTTTCCTGTATCAAAAAATGGAACTTTATTTTGATGACGTCACATTGTCCCCCCAATGAGGCTTAAATAATATGTTGCTTAAAAAACAGGAAAACAGGTTAGGAAGTTAAGCATGAAATCAATGTAAACAACGACCTGTTGACTTCTGGTTTTCCACATGAGTGTACAAATAGGTCTGATGTTTTATTAGGCATCTTTGAATAGATTCCTGTCATATGTCAGTGTTACACGCGAAAAGCCTGACTCCACAGAATTAAGTTATATGTATGCAAATATCCTACAGTGAGTTTATAACTTGTTCTTAAAGATAACCATGTAATCTAACGATATCTGTATATTAATTCTGTTAATCGACTACTGTAAAAATTTCACGTGTTTTCAGTCAAATAAAAACATCGTCACTTGTTTAATGATAAGAAGGGAGGTTAGATCAGGTGTCAGTATTGTAACTTGTTTTCAAAGAAATAAATATGATAAAATTAAATGACTTAACGTTCTAACGCCATCAATTTGCTGGTTGTTATATTTGTTTACATGCAGTGAAATATCGTCCAATATAAATACTTGTACTCTGGATGGTAAAAAATGGCACTAAATTATACGTTCATTTATTTAATGTTGCATAAGATTTATGATTTGTTTATTTGGAGTTGCATAGTTAATGGTATAGCCATTTAGTGCCACATGGTTTATGATATGGTCATTCAGTGAAACATGGTTTGTGCTATATGGTCATTTTGTCACGAGATTATGATATGGCCATTTTGAGTTTATATTATTGTCATTTAGTGTCATATGGTTTATATTATTACCATTTAGTGCAATGTGGTTTACAGTAAGGTCATTTAGTGCCACATGGTTTATGATATAGTCATTCAGTGAAACATGGTTTATCATATGACATTTTTGAGTAACATTGTTTATAATATGGCCATTAAGTGGTTTATATTATTGTCATTTAGTGTCATTTGGTTTTATGATTTGGTTTTTTAGTGCAAATGGTTATGATATGGTAAATAAGTGTCACATGGTTACGATTTGGTCATTTAGTGCAAAATGGTTTATATAATTGTCATTTAGTGTAATGTGGTTTATAATATGGTCATTTATGTCACATGGTTTATGATATGATTTTTTGAGTCACATGTTTATGATATGGTCATTTAGTGCCACTATGGTTCATGATATGGTCATTTAAAGCAGCATGGTTAATGATATGGTCATTCAGTGAAACATGGTCAGTCTGAGTCACCCAATTAATGATATGGTCATTAAGTGCAACATGGTTTATATTTTTGTCATTTAGTGTCATGTGGTTTTTAATATGGTCATTTAGTACCACATATTTAATTATATGACTTATTTGAGTCACACAGTTATGATATTGTAATTTAGTGCTACATGCTTTATGATATAGTCATTTAGTGCCACATGGTTGATGATATGACCATTTGAGTCACATGGTTTATAATATGATTATTTTGTGTGATGTGGTTCATGATATGGCCATTTTGAGTCACCTAGTTCAGATTTGGACACAATTTATGATATGGTCAGGTTTAGTCGCATGTTGTATGATATGGCCTTTTTTGCCCCACATGGTTTTTTACGTAGGAAAGTCGAAGACTTTTCTAGTTATGTCGTTGTTGGTAACTAAGGCACCGTAACTATGTCAGTTTTCTTGAGCACTACTGTATACTTGCGTACCAAAGAAGTAGACCTGTACAGCACAGCACAATCTGGGTGTTACAAATGCATTTCTGGTTTTATTTAATTCAATTTCGAATCACACATTTTATAGAAGAAAAGAAAGTAACACGGACAAAAAATAAATAAATAAAGAATTAATGAATAAATAAAACCGCTTACCCTACACACAGAGTTGCGGAGTAATTCACTTTTTTCCGGGGTTGGAAATTTGCATATCAACTGTATTGAAAACATGTATGAATAGATAAACGAACAACAATGACTCTGTAAATGAAAATATATAGAGAATCCCTATGAAAACAAAAATAAAAAAATATTTATTAAAGAATAAAAAAGAAGGTCATAAATGAAATATAGAGGGTATAGTTCGCATTTCAGAAATAGGTCACGTACTGTTCGGACTGTTACGTATGCCATTTTCGGGAAAACTTCATCTTGTCTGTGTATATTCTTCCAATTTTGGAACACCGTCATAAGTTGACTTAACTGTTTATGGTAACTAGACTTACCCGTGTATATAACCAAATTAGCAATAACAGCAATACCGACATGTGTCGACTTGGACATTTAATCATTCATTTTCTGGAATCCTTGACCAGAGGGATTCGTCATTTTTTCTCATCCAATGAAATTATTTAAAAACGTCACTTCCTAATTTCATCAGAAAAATGTGTTTGATGTTGAAATGGTGTACCGACAGGAGTTGTCATGCACGATTTTCTCAGCAATGGACATTGATTTTAATCAACTCTCACTTCCATACAGAATAAAATCACTTTAGTTTCAGGTATAATTTTTATTGGGTTTACATAAAAACGTAAATACATGTGTAGATCATCTATACGTTACAGCACCGGTCTTGAGCACAGGGGCTTGGTTTCAGGATTTCAGTCCCTTGTGTTTTTTAATGTAATATATTTCGGAATTTTTTTAAGTTTGTTTAAAATGGATTTCGGGCAAAGTTATCGATATGTATGAACTAGTACCAACCTCGTATGTAATAAAAACACCAATAAATAATCTTTTAAACAAAAATACCGAAATCCTGACACCAAGCCCCTGTGGTCTTTAGTAACGATGTATAGAACGATCCATCGCGCCAAAACACGTTGAAACAACAACAAACAACGATGTTTGCTCTTGGTTCTATTCAATCTTTATTAAAAAGCACTCTGTATCATATGCTCCACCTGAATTCCAGCAAAATCATGTCCGGAATTATAGACAAAGAATTGCCGTCCGAAAAAGAGGAAATTTAAAAAATACTAGTATTAAAATTTCAAAGAGAGGATGTCCGAAAGCATTGAAGGACAGGAATTTTGGGTATTTTAGGAAAAGACCCCTGAGGGTTAATTTGGAATAATGACATAGACTGTCGAGATTCAAAGTTTTTATTTACTTTCTATAGAGTTGTTAAAAATCAATCAGTCTTCATTTTTTATTTTAGAATTTCAATATCCCTTTTAGAGATTGAAGAAGCAAAAATTTCACAGTATTTACACAGAAATCCATCTTGAAAATTTGAGAAATACAGACATTTTCATAATTTGATGCCCGGAATTTGCACTGATCTGGCATGCTACAAGTTGCATAAGTGCTACAAAATCATAATCTTCTTATTATCTTTCAGACAGCATCTGACTTTAGATTTCACTTATTATAGTTGCCTTCGCTGTTTCTGTCCGAGTTTTGTTCCAACTTTCACTCCTTTTCTATTTTTTCCTGAATCTGGATAGGACTTTCATTTTCTGACTCAGGGCAGTAGAAGTACTGGTTTTACAAAAAAAAAAATCCTGTTAATGTTTGGAAATTTCTTGATGTCTTTCTTTTTCAGTCATTTTATATAATATTTACTTTTTTGTGGTTTTTTGCTCACCTGAGCTGAAAGCTCTGATGAGCTATTGAGATCCATCTTCATCTGTCGTGCATCGTGGGTAAACTTTCTACATTTGAATCTTCTACTCTAATACCGCTGAGCCAAATTCATTGAAACTTTGATACCATCATGCCCTGTGTGAGGCCTTTCAGATTTCCACAAATAAAGGAGTTATGTCCCCTTGGGGCCCCATAAAGGGGGAAATAGTGAAAATCTTCTCCTCAGAATGTACAAGAGGTATACCTTAGGTATTTTATATATATTATTCTCAGATCATCTAGTTATAGATTTGCACAAATGGTAGTATTAGGGCTCAAAACAGGAAAATGACAAGGCAGTTAGTGGGGAAATTGCTTTAAATAATATATTTGTAAATATATCTTAAAAACTATCAACTTTTTGTAAATGCATATATATTGGAATATTGTAGGTATTGATATAACAATTTTTTTGATATATTGTTCAAGGTCATTGGTTCAAAGGTCAAGGTCATAGCTGCATAAGGCAGCTTATATTGTTAAGTATCTAAAAAAACTTTTAACTTTTTTGATATGGATTTTTCTTAAAATATTGTAGGTATTGGAATGACGATCATTATGATATATGGTTTCAGGTCAAAGGCTCAGAGGTCAAGGTCATAGCCACAGAAAATGGCTTAAATTATGAATTATCTTGAAAACTATTAAATTTTTATATAGGCATGTATATTAGAATATTGTATGTTTTGATATTATGATTTTAATTTATGGTTCAAGGTCACTGGTTCAAAGGTCAAGGTCATAGCAACATAAGATTGCTTAAATTGTTCATTATCTTGAAAACTATTAGCTTTTTGTATAGGTATGTTGTTAGAATATTATAGGTATGGATTTAACAGCCATTTTGATATATGATTCAAGTTCATAGGTTCATAGGTCAAGGTCATAACTGTATAAGAAGGCTTAGATTGTTAATTATCTTGAAAGCTATTACTTTTTTGAATAGGCATGTACATGAATATTGTAGGTATTGATATGATGATCATTTTGATATATGGTTCAAGGCCAAAGGTCAAAGTCCTCTCATGTACTCTCTTATTTTTTATCTTATCAGAGGTGTCTTTAGCATCAATCAGACATCAGAAACTACAGAAATCATTTTCCCTTTTTGCTGTTATGGTCATTATTGATTGAATGTTGCTAAAGCTGTCACTTTGGAATCTGCATCAAGCAAAATTCATCCAAACATGGCAAATTGGTTTCAGAGTGTAGTGGAGTAATGATGTTTTATGCACCAGTCAAGACTCTTTCACATTTCCAGGTAGTCAGTTCTTAGATGGAGGAGGAAACCAAAGTGCCCCCAGAAAACCACTGACATTTGCCAAGCAAACTGACAAACTTTTTCACACTAGCATCTGCCCAAGCAGCATTTGAATCTAGGCACTAAGAGGCACTGTGCCCTGTAAGATTACCCTTAAGACCACTTGGTCACCATGACCCCAGTGGTTCCAGGGGATAAGAGAAGAAAAATAGCATATTTTCAAAAGATGATGTAAGTTAAAGCAATTATGTCTTTTCATGTTATTGACACCATGACATTTAAGCGACAGAATCTTGACAGGAATGTAAAGCACCATTCCTCCACTCTTCTCGACTAAGAATTGATATCAACCCGGTTACCAGGCTTTCGTGTCTACTTTCCTACGTTCAGCACAATCTGTGCTTTGATTATCTTTTTATTTTAGTTGCATTGTTAAATATGATTATTTTGGGTCATATGGCTTATGATTTTGTAAATTTGAGTCGCATGGTGAATTATATGGCCATAGTATATCACATGGTTTTTAAATTATCATTTTGATTCACATTGTTAAAACTATGTTCTTTTTGAGTCACATAAGTAATATAGTCATTTTGAGTACATGATTTATGGTATGGTCAAATAGTGCCATAACATATATGATATAATAATTTTTCTCACATGGTTTATGATATGGTCATTTTAAGTCAGATGGTTTATGATATGGCCATTTTGTGCCACTTGGTGTATGATATGATCAGTTACAGTCAGATGGTTTATGATATGGTGATTTATTGCCACATGGTATTTGATATCATTAATTTTAGTTATGTTGATTATGATATAGTGGTTTTGACTAGCATGGTATATATGTTTATTATAATATGGCCATGAGGTGTCACATGGTATATTATACGTTATTTAGTGTATATGGTTTATGAAATGGTCATTTTGTGTCATGTGGTTTATGATATGGTCATTTAGTGTCACATGGTTTATGATATGGTTATTTAGTGTCACATGGTTTATGATATGTTAATTAATACCCAATGGTTTATGATGTGGCCATTTAGTGACACATGGTTTTTGAAATGGTCATTTAATGCCACATTGTTCATGATGTAGTCTTTTTTACACATAGTTTATGGAATGGTATGTTTATGCCACTTGGTTTATGAAATGCTATTAAATTAATGATATGACTATTTATTGTAACATGGATTATGATTTGGCCATATAATGCTACACTGTAAATGATATGATCATTTGAAGATGCATGGTTATTTAAATAGTTTATGTTACTTGATCTACAGACTTGTATTTGGTCATTTAATGAGGAGATTAGCCAATAGACATTGCACACAACATGCCTCACTGCTGTCTTTCATTGCACTGCAAAGTGAACATATCTACCACGACACCTACAAAGGCTGTCAACTGTACATGACATAATCTTGAACAGGGCGCAAAATTCACATTCAATCCAACATTCATTTGTCCTTTGTCTTTCGCGAATTTCAGTACTTTCAGTACTTTGATTTTTTTTTTTTTTAATCAACTGAAATGTTTAATTATTGGTTATAAGCTCATATAAGGGAATGCTTATGGTGAGCATTTTATTGCTTTTTTGTCTATCCATATATCATCCATTATTGTCCATCTCCTCTAAACTTTTAACTTGAACAACTGCTTCCATTGGAATGAAACTTAGCAGAAATGTTGTCATGCCCTTATGAATTTGCAAGGCTGATTGACCGTGACTCTTTTCAAGGTCAAGTATTCTTTGTTTCAAAACCTAAAAATATCTTCTAATGAAAAAAATGCAAAGTGAGTGAGGACTGAGTAATGGTGTTTGACTCCCAGTGAAGAATACTTCACTTATATCAAGACATCCCCAGCTATAGGTGAAGGTGCAGAAATTTTGCCTGTGTGTTGCGCTGATGGCATTATACAGCAGGGTTCTTTATTGTGCCACGCCTACAATGACACAAGACATCATTTATTTTAAGTTCCCATCCGAATGAACCTTGACTTTCATTTCATAATACCAAGTGCTTGGTGAAAGAACAGTCACTACCCATTTTCAAGTCTTGGATCAGACCTGGTCAGGGGTTCGAACCCACGACCATCCACATGCGGAGCAAGCACTCTACCAACTGAGCTAGCGCAGTGGTAAAAAAACGCTAAGTACTATGAAACTAATTTGTAATTTCTTGTTTCTACATTCAAGGTTTTTCAGACATGAAGTAGTAAAAACAGCTTCCTGACATAAATAAAAAAAATCTTAGGAATATGAAATTTTATAAAAGCATGATGTAAAGTATCTTCTTGTCATGAATTAAAAGACTTAGATGTTTGTAACTTGTGTACAACAGAAGTGCATAAAGCTGGACAAAATTTGCAAAGTTGATTGACCTTGACCATATCAAGGTTACAGTGAAGTTAAACCACTTCCATATATAACATCAAAACATAAATATCTATCAAGCTATTATTATTTATTGATTTAGACCATGTCCTCCTATGAGTGGATTAAGGTCAAATGCATCTTATTGTGGTTTGTTTTGGTTTTCTGAAATTATTGATGAAAATTCAGAAAGTTGCAATAGTACGGAAGCGTATTAGGCTCACCTGCGAAAATATTTTTCTAGAGAGTGAAAATATTTTATCTGGCGGCCGCCATTTATTTATCTGGCGGCCGCCACTTAATATCACCTGCGAAAATATTTTTCTCGAGAGTGAAAATATTTTATCTGGCGGCCGCCATTTAATTATCTGGCGGCCGCCACTTATTTATCTGGCGGCCGCCACTTAATTATCTGGCGGCCGCCACATATTTATCTGGCGGCCGCCATTTAATTATCTGGCGGCCGCCACTTATTTATCTACCGGATTATAACATGTGGTCAGTATTGCCGAAGCTACGAAAGCTTGTAAGTGCCATTTTATACACTAGAAAAAATTACTAACTCGTTTAAACAAGATAACTATCTCGTTTAAACAAGATAATTATATCGTTTAGACAAGATACTTAGTCGTTTAAACGAGTTAATATTTCATTTTTATTCTGGTATATTGACGAAAGCAGTGATAGTTAAAAGCAGTAGTAGTAACTGACCACATATAGCTGAAGCTGGTTACTTGTAGAAGAAAAGTTAGCTACTAGTATCCAGTTGAACGATGATTAAAAATACAAAAGTAGCAATTATTTCTAGTTAGCTTTTATTGATTAAAAATAATATGTAATTGTTGTTTATTTGATGTTATTTAAGTATCTGTGGCTATCTCGGATATTTGATGACTAACCAAGAGTATTCACCACAAATTTGGTCTTACTATTGCTCGGTGAAAATCGGGGTTTTTCAGATAAAAGAGTTGAAATAACAGACCTTTTTTGCATATGTTCAGAAAACCGAGACAACATAATATTTATATCAGAAAATCAAAAGAGGCCCATGGACCTTAAGCCTCACCTGGAGATATGTCCAAAATTGTTTTCAAAGTGCAATAGGTACAAAACTTTCCATGTTTTCTCAAGCTTAGAGATGCCAAAATACTTAATCAGAAATATCCAGCGACATTTCAGTTATAAGTATCTAATGTGTATGTAGTAACTAGAGTACACTGAAAATTTTTCAAAAAATTAACTAATTCAAAAATTACACCCAATTAGCAATTTTTCGAATCGTTTAAATCACTGGAATGATAAAATCAACTTTTAGAGAGATCAATAAGAACTGTAAAAGAGTTCATAAATACCGTTTTATATCACCCCAGTCACGATATTTTAACTTATATTGATTCAGTCAGTTTTGGAAGCTGCTGTAACCTGTAGTTTCCAGAGAAAACCATAGACTTTTAAAAGCAAACTTACAAGTTATAATGAATTAGGATCTCCCCAAGAGAGATTAAAGTCTAGGCATTTAGAGAAACTGTGATCAA
This sequence comes from Tegillarca granosa, assembly GCA_029721355.1. Taxonomy (NCBI): domain Eukaryota; kingdom Metazoa; phylum Mollusca; class Bivalvia; order Arcoida; family Arcidae; genus Tegillarca; species Tegillarca granosa. The sequence continues at coordinate 23,577,546 of CM056598.1, read as the reverse complement.
CAAGTGTACACACGCACTTCAGACCAATTAATAAAAGAATCTAGAAGTTAAACTAATAATTTGTGATACAGTTTAAAATATTTGTGTATTATGTCACTTTTGGAAAAACTGATTTTTTTCAAATGAATAACCATTTTTATGATATGTTCATGCTCGGAACATTTCTAGACCTATTGAATAAAAATATGATATTTAAAGGGATTGAAAAAAAATTCAACGAAATGTCGTACTATAAGTGAATTTTCGATAGAATGTCGCATTCTATCAAGTGTCAGTTCGACGAAATGTCCATTCGATGAAACGTCGTGCACCAGAATAAGACTACATATTCATTCATTGTTGTTACTGTCTTGGGGGCTTAGTTGTAGAGGGTCTGCCTTAAGAGCGAGTACCACCTCTGTGGCTCATTGGTAGACTGTCTGCCTCGACAGTCATGGGTTCGAAGTGTGGCTGGGTCATACAAATGACTTTGAAATTTGAAATTTAGACCAGTTCACCTGTTGCCAGGATATTGAACTGAGGGAATGGTTTACTTGTCTGCGGCATACTGACTCGGTGAGCCAGCACCTTACCAAAAAGACACCGCGAGTTTGTGCTAGTACACAACAGACCAGGCAACACAAATGCACACCACACACTTACATGCAATTGTACTTACTTTAATTTTTACATGTACATTTTACATGAATAACACAAACATAAACTGTCATAAGGATATTCTTAAAAACATATAGCTGAAAATTTGCTGACTTGACATTTCACAACATTTTAACCAACCAGTCTTATTGTGCAAACTAAAGGGGGTCAAAATTTTGGGTGGTGGAAGACTTTAGTCATTGTGCTTGCCACAGTTACAACTCAGTTTGTTTTGCTTTTCTATTCATAGTAATGTTTGTCAAATACAGGACAAATATATGAATGTAAATATATGTAAGAAAAAAAATTCAAGCCGAAAAAAGGAACCCATAGAAATCTATACCTAAATGTAACCCTCCCCTGTCGAATCGTTAAGCGTATATGTGCGTATTAAAGCTTTTATGGCTGATATTTGATATCAATGTACACAAAATAAAATATTATTGATCATGATATAAATAAATACTGAATATTTTTGGAATAAATATTCAGCTACTCGTACTTAATTTGAAATATTATAAAAATCTATACTTTAATCGGATTGCGTAAGCGTATATATGTGCGTATGAAGACTTAAATGTTAGAATATTTGGCATCATCGGAGCAGAATTGAATAACGTTTTTAATTATTACAAAAAGTGGGTGATTTATTAAAATCGTGATGTACTGGTACACGAAAACGAATGCGGAAGTGATATTCGCGAAAGCCGTGATTAAAACCAAACTTCACACTGAAAACATTTGTTTGTTTCTATAAGTAAATAAAAACTAAATTTTGTTACTAGAAATAATTGCTAGTTTTGTATTTTTAATCATCAAGTACTGGCTACTAGTAGCTAACTTTTCTTCTACAAGTAGCCAGTCCCAGCTATAAGTAGCCAGGTACTAATACTGCTCTTATCTATCACTGCTTTCGTCAGAAATTACCAGAATTACAATGAAGTATTAACTCGTTTAAACGAGAAAATTATCTTGTTTAAACGAGCAAGTATCTTGTTTAAACGAGATAATTATCTTGTTTAAACGAGTTAGTATCTCGTTTAAACGAGATAGCAATTTTTTTCTAGTGTATAAAATGGCACTAACAAGCTGTCGTACGAAGCACATAATTCTGAAGATATTGTAACATTTCCTGATCAGAAAGCCCGAGACTGTGAAACAATACTATAGCCACTTCCATGGCACCAAATCAGAGACAGAAGGCTAGATCAAATTAATAATATGGCGGCCATCAAAATAATGATCTGGCGGCCGCCAGATAATTAAGTGGCGGCCGCCAGATAATTAAATGGCGGCCGCCAGATAATTAAGTGGCGGCCGCCAGATAATTAAATGGCGGCCGCCAGATAATTAAATGGCGGCCGCCAGATAAAATATTTTCACTCTCGAGAAAAATATTTTCGCAGGTGAGCCTAATACGCTTCCGTACAATAGTTATCAGATTATTATATCATAATGTGTTGTACATTGAAGAAAAACTTGGGTATTAAAAATGTTGAGGACTTTGTAATTTCAAGTAACATGCATTTTATGTCCTATGTCCAGATTCAACAGAAAATTATTACCAAACTAGTTTTAAGCATTACAATTGTCATGGCCTAGGTGAGTAATTAATGTCATTTTATTCATCATCATCATTCAGAAATTTGAATCTTACAACAAACTTGTTTTATCAAAAGGAATGGATTTTTCTGGAGGCATTTCAACTTGTATAATTAATATTTTCAGAATTTTTGCACAAATTATTGTGTCACAGGGGAAACCCCAACCTAGCTTGTGCATTGGTTCATTAAACAAGTTTTCGCGTGCAAATGGAGTGGAGTAAATTGGTAAAAATGGCATACGGTAAATGCGATAAAAAAAAAAAAATTAATTTTTTTGCTTCGAAATGTGGCTCTATATCGATATTTCTGGATAATTGCAATTCATTAAGGTTGAATTTAATCTAAGTCAAAAACAATTTAACAAAATAAATTTAATTTAGGGTTCTTACCTAAAATAGAAAATTAAATTTTTCGTAAAATGTGATCCTATTCATTCAATTGCCCATGAACCAGAAATGTTTAAATATGAGTGAAAAGAGCCGTTTCTCATGTTTATTTAAATGTATAATTTGTCAAAAAAAGCATACAAGTTTTAATATCAGAAAAAGCTATGGCATTGTCAGATACAGGATATGGGTCAGCCCCTTTTCTTGCTAATTGGACCCACAATGCATAGTCAACTTCCTTATGGTATGCAATATGTAAATTTTATATCCAGGAGAAGCTCTTTTGATTAATCGTACCAAGATGCGATATCAAGTCATTTTGTTACCAGTATAAAAAGTCATTTTGGCAACGATATATAATTTTGGCATCGATTTAAATTCAATTCGGCACCGACTACAATTAAATTCCGCACCAGAAAAATATTTTATTATTTATTTCAAGTTTTTGTACAATTTTGTGCTCACCTGACCGAAAAGTCATATGAGCTTATGGCATGGCGTGGCGTGTATGTGCATGCATGTGTGCATTGTTAACACCTGTTTTTGACTTCTCCTCCAAAACTGCTGGACAGATTCAATAATACTTAATCAGAAGCATATATGGCCCGGTGCAATTCAGATTTGTTCATGGCGATGCAATGGCTACCAAAACAAGGTACAAGGTGACCTAGGGGTCCAAAAATCTTAAAAAATCTTCTACTCTGAAACCGATAATGGGAGAAAAAAATCTAAAGTAATATTTGGCTTCTCTGGGGTCTTAAGCCCATAGTTTGTTCATTTCGTGAAATTTGGTCGAAAAATGTTAAGCGTTTTTTTTTTAAAAAAATTTCGTAAAATGGCTTCAAATTGTTATAACTTGACTATTTAAACAGATAATGACATGGGGTTTTCAGTTTTGACTTTTTCTTGACATGACCTTAAAATTAGGGTCAATGTCTCAAATCAAGGTCATGACCTAATTGTGATTTTTGCAGTTTTTGGCAATTTTCTTGCAAATATTGAGAGATATATGAATTCAAAACGTTGTTAAAATGTTCAGCATGACAAAATTTAAAAAGGTACCAAGTTGCGTAACTGTATGATAATCCATGTAGGAGTAGATGCCCCTGAAATGTTATTTTTGGCCTATAAATACTAAAATTGTGCATTAGCTTGAAAACTATAATCATTTTGTTTAGGCATGTGTATTAGAATATTGTAGGTATTGTGACAACGATCATTTTGATATATGGTTCAAGGTCAAGGTCACAGCTGCAAAAGAAGACATAAACTGCTAATAATCTTGAAAACTATTAACTTTTTGTAAGACATGTATATTAGAATATTGTAAGAATTGATATTGCGATAATTTTGGTATATGGTTCAAGGTCATATGGTCAAAGGTCCAAGTCACAGCTACAAAAGATGACTTATATTGCTAATTATCTTGAAAACTGTTATTTTTTTGTATAGGCATTGTAGGAATTGACATGACGATCATATATGGTTCAAAGTCATATATGTTCAAAGGTCAAGGACATAGCTGCATAAGTATACTGAAATTTGTTAATGATTTGGAAATTATTCATTGCACAACAATTACCTTATGATACCGGTATTATATAAGCTACTTGTAAATGAAATGTGACTGGATATATTTCTGATTAAGTTTTGTGGCAGTTCTTAACTTGAGAAAACTTGTAAAGTTTCTGTACTTAATATATTGTCTATTGCGCTTTGCAAACAATTTTGGACATATCCTCAGGTGAGCGTTAAGGCCCATTGGCCTCTTGTTATATAATTTTTTTTATATATATATATATAAAAAGATATGTAAACAGTAAATTTGGCAGTTCCATATGACACAGATAATCGCTGCTCTGATCACTAAACCGTGAAATTCATTATGTAACAACTTCTGTCTGAATAAGCAAGAGTGTGATATGGGTCTGAAGTGACCTAATTATGTTGGTACAGGTGTAGGAAGCGTGATGAGAATAAAACTTTACTATGCAACACAACACCCCTATACCAAGCAAAGAGAGAGAGAGGGGATAGTTCATTAAGACATATTAATGTTACCAGGTCAGTGTGGTGTAAAGATTTGTAAATTCCTGAAAATGTTAAATAAATTAATGTTAAAAAAAATTTTATTTCTTGGTTTATCTCAATTTATAGAAGACACCATTTCATGGTTAGCTCTAATCAATTTAATTTGGGTACTAAAATAAATTAGAAAGAAGGGTTCAGATAATTTTTGATGATCTTTGATAGAACTTGTCTATAAATGCCACTTTGGCCGCATCCCTTGAGTGGCCCTTATAAACAGGTTTCACTATATGGATGCAATAAAGTTGTTTTTTTCCTCTTAAATCAGACAGACATACAATCCAAGGGTTTTAAGATTTGCTGACTGGCTACAATTGCCATTTTTACCTGTATCGCCAGAGGCAAAAGCAGGCTTACTAATGGGTCGACTCCGTCTGTCATTTCGTCAGTCCGTCCGTCACACCTCAACTGTGCATTGATTGTGCAATCCATAACCCCTATGATGACTTTATCCAATTTTAATAAAATTTTACCCAATTGTTTTGCAGACATCAGTGATGTGCACCTCCCATTTGATGATTTTTTTGGTAAAATTACTGTTTGTTTTATTTTGTCATTTTTCACAGAAAAACATATGAAGGGTGCAATAATTTCACACAATTGTTTTGCACACATCGGTGATGTGCACCTCCTATTTTGGTGACATTTGATGATTTTCTGGTAAAATTACTGTTTGATTTACTTTGTCATTTTCACAGAAAAACATATGAAGGGTGCATAGATTGTGTAATCCATAGCTCCTATGAACTTTATCCAAATTTAATAAAATTTCACTTAGTTGTATTGCACAGTCTGTCCGTCACACCTCAACTGTGCATAGATTGTTTAATCCATAACTCCTATGATGACTTTATCCAATTTTAATAAAATTTTACCCAATTGTTTTGCACACATCAGTGACGTGCACCTCCTATGTTTGTTACATTCGATGATTTTTTGGTAAAGTTATTGCTTGTTGAACTTTGTCATTTTCACAGAAAAACATATGAATGGTGCATAGATTGTGTAATCCATAAGACACATATGTTAAAATTTGATAATGCAGCTGTATGTGCTTAAAGATATTCGCATAAGGAATAAATGGGTAGTTAAACTTATTTTGTCAAAGTATTGAAGTTAAAAAGTAGTAGTTCGTTACTTTAAAAGCATGTACTTAGCAACAACACATTCAAGAACATGATACAACATTATTGTTGAGGAAATACGCAATATGTAAAGAATAATGCATATTGAAACACTGATTATAAATGTACTTGCTTTGGATTTACAAAGTAATTTCATGCCATTAAATCTTTTAATTTGCCAATTGTCAATTCATTTATTGAGAAATTGGTCTTAAATTACAAAAAGCTTGTTTTTTGTAATTCCCACATTATATATTCTTTGTAAATTCAGATATTGTTATTTTGAAAAATTGATAAAATTAATCACTTTTTTACATATGAATGTTTTGTGAGAGATTACACAAGCTACCTCGCCTTTCTGCTAATTTAACAACAGTTCTGAAACTCAGCCACCCAATAATGCTATTTAGACTGTTTTTATGCAATGTTTACGTAGCTACTATGTTCTTCCTTACTTTCAATATATTTTCATAACCCCAAATTGCTTGATGTTTTATGATTCAAAACTTAAATTTAAACACCAGATTGGTAGGATATAATCATTACATGGTGTGTTGGTGACCTAATATGGTTTATACATGGTCAGTAAATATCATACCTGCATTTGGGAGAATATTTTATAAAACAGCAGTATTTGATATATGTATTTCACAGCTGTTACAAAATCTGTATTATAAATATTTCTGACTATTCCTGGTTGAAATAATAGCAGACACTTATTTCTTACATTGTAAACTACTAAAGATATACTGTTTCTTAATTACAGATATATGGTCTTGACCTTAAAACCTATGACCTTGAACCATAAATCATTGTCATGTCAATACATACAAATTCTTATATACATTCCTATACAAAAATTTCAGAGTTTTCATAATAATTAACGCTTTCACTCTTCTTTCGCAGCTGTGGTCTTGACCTTTGATTTTATGACTTTAAACCATATATCAAAATTATTGTTGTATCCATACCTACAATTGTCTAACAATTAACATTCCTTAGCTTGATTTGGATTCACATATTTTTAGAACTTTAGATTCATTAATTTTCAACTGTTTGGCATATGTTTTTTAATCTATCAAACTTTTCGGCTCCTAGTGTCACTGATGAGGAATGATTTTCCGGAATGTGCACATCTGGCACATCAAAATTTAGCAGGTATTTGTTATATAAGCATTCCTTAGCTGGTTTTGGATTTATATAATTTTGGAACTTTAGATTCATTAATTTCCAACTGTTTGGCTTATGTTTTTTTTTATATCAAACTTTTCGACAGTGCAGGTGAACTTATAAATATCAGACGTCAATCAGTGTTCAACATACTTCAAATTTACATAAGCAAGAAAAATGATACATTGTCTAAACACTATTTACCTCTAGAGGTTTGAGAAAATGTCTTTCTGTAATGGATATCTCTTAAATGTAAAAAAAATTGGAAAGTTGACACAAATATATTGAACAAAATATTAAGTAACCCAGCAAATTTAAAACTTTAGATTCGGCTTTGTACACCTTATCACTTACACTGTATTTCAAATTAACTTAACTTCAATTTAATATCTGATAATGAATTTTTATACAAATAACTCTGTCTTCAAATTTAATTTTTCTATTTGAAGCAATGTTGACATCTCGGTTTTTACACTTGACTATTATTTTAATATAAAATATCTTATTTCAATTACTTGGTTTAATCAAAATAATCTTGAATTCAAATTTTACTAATATTGAATTGATTTTTGGTACAACTCAAATAAAAGCGACTTTGATATCTTGATTCAGTTTACATAATTTTTTACTTTGATTAATTTACATACCGTATTTTTCGTATTCCTTCAACATTAAAATTCAATGATGATCATGCTCGCAGTTTATAATTTAGTTGATGTTTTGCTGTTTAACTAAAAAACATGTCAAGTTGTCCTCTCTTTTATCATTTGAAAAAAAAATGACCTGAAATGATTACTGACTAATGAAGTAAACAACAATAATAATTTAATAGTAAAATTCACTTATTTGACGTATCAATCCAGAAAAGTCTCGGGATGTGTAAAGGCACACATCTTCTTTGACGATGACACCTTATTTGCATCTACATTACCGGTTGCTGGGTATTTAATAACATGTATAAACAAAAGTAAAACGTTTCTGTGACTATGAATAAATTGACACTGAAATTTTTTCTTATGTGAAAAAACGTTAAATTTTGAAGAATAAAGAAAGTAAAAGTAAAAAATTCTAAGATCTTTTTTAATTATATTTTTATTGATTGCAGTTTTGAGGATATCACAATGCATTGAAATGAAGTTAACAGTGCCTCGAATTACAACTAGAAAATATCGTAAGAGTAAATCCAAAAATGTTTTGAATGACTAATTAACCCTTAAATTTGCTAATCGCCTTTAAATCAGTGTAGCGTATCTTCTTTATTTAGACAATTATATTCGTAATATACCGAAAATACGAAAATGTACACGAAAAAAAGAATGTTATTTGTGCACGAAATTAGGTGTGAATTGAAAAAGAAAAATATTACAATCTTGCATAATATTTATTATTGAAAATTTCAATTTGTTTGATTTATAGCGTAATCGTTATCAAACACACAAGACATATTAGGCAACTTCCGTAATGGATATTCTACATCCGCCACTCAGTATTTCCAACAAGAAAAATAACTAATTTTACATCTGTATTGATTTTATTTAAATTTTTTAAATAATAACTTCCATTGGAAAATAAAGTGAATTACTGCCAGGAATATTTGAATGACAAATTTAGCCGATAGGGGATGCTATGTTTTGCTTTCCGGTAAAACTGGGTGATCTCAATAAAGCTGAACGCCCTCGCCGTTATGCTGTTTTAAACCAACTATTTTTTATGTTTTAAAAATTACACTCTCGGTCATTTCGATACTTAAGGTTAATTTATCGGGCCAATCTACGGAACAAGTCTGGTTACTAATAATTTTATTTTTGAGAAGGGCATAGAGCGTATGTAATGATATCAAAATAACATAGAAAAATAAACAATTTTTTAAAAATACAATTCTTAATATTATCTAACGTAATTAGATAATTAGATTTTATATAATTTAGGATATGATGAAATTAAAGTTTAAAAAATCTTGATAATTATATCTCAACCTAAAAACATGTTCTGGTATATAGCAATTATCATTGACAGTACGTCAAAAATTTGACACCTTTATAATTATATTCTTCAAGTATACTAACTTCAATTATCTGCTACCATCAAAATCATCATAGTTTACATCAATATAGCATATGATGTTTCATTCAAATCAATTATTCTTTGCTTACTGTCCGATTCACGACTGTTGTAGCACTAATTTGGCAAGGATTTAGAAGAGAAATTAATAGAGGTATCTTATCTTTTATGGGGTATGCATTTTGTCGTCATTAATGGACATCAATATACATCCCAACTTAGCTGTGGGTTAAAAACATAGCAATTTAAAGACCTGAAGTTAATTTAATATTATAAAATACAGCCACACTCAATCCGGAAGTTTATCGTTGAAAAATCAATATCACTGTTATTTCCGATGCGGGTGATCATACAAAAATGGTTCTTATAGTTTGGATATGTATTTCTTGTTCTTGTGAGAACGTAAGTGATTTTTGTATGTATATACGACAGAACGATTACCAATTTCAATAGCCTAATGAGTTTGAGAAAGAAAACAAAATGCTTTTAAAATGCTACCGATTTCGTTTCTTCCCTTTCTTTACTTGTAGTAAGTTTTCATTGTAACATGTATTGACGCGATGGACTGTTGCATCGTAATGTGTGATGTGTTTATTTTGCTTATGTAAACTCAATAAAAACATACCTTTGAACATGTGCTTTTTATTCTCTATGAAAGTAAAGAAAAGAAATCGTACAATAATAGGTCTGACGGTGCACTAGTTTAACATCAAAGACATTTTTTTTAAAATACGAGGAAGTAACGTTTTCAATAAATTTTATTGGTCGAGAAAAATATTGAATCCCTCTCATTCAGCGTATGTTATGGGAATTCCCAAAGCACAAGCATTCTGTTTTAGCCTATAGACACTGTGCATAGACTGTCTTCAAAGATTAGAATCATTTTAAAATGTATCTGGAATTTGTTTTAAAATAATGTATTTTTTACTATTTTCCGTGTGTCGGGACTTCGTATTACTACTATCGTAAACACTGGTAAAAACTTTAAAAAATTAAACACTGATTAAACAAAATTTTGTGAACATCGTCCAGGATTCCCCCAACTTGACAATATTCTACTAACTGAGCAATGACATAACACAGGAAACGTTCTTACTTAATAAATGATGTAATGTTATTTTTGTCGGAAAGGGGAAAATCCCTAAAAGTAGTTCCCTGCGACTATGGTAATATGGAATGATGTATTGCACATGTGCGCTATGGACCATTCTATCAAATAGCCTGAAAATGTAATGTACCACTATAGTAAGATTCAATGGGTATGTGATAAAAGGTTAGATCTCATACATGTATTTAAAAATTTTCTGCAGTTACTTGAATTTCCCTTATCTCCCATACAAGTCATTATTCAGATCATAACTAAAAAAAATGATCATTTCTCCATGTTAGTTTATTTGCCTACAATGATATTTGCAAATAATTTGTTGCTGTCGTGCTTTATCTACATTAAATTAATAACAGATAATTTAAAAGAATGATGACAATAAATAAAAATTTAATAAATCAATGTCATTAACTTTTTTATTAATAAGTATAAGGTGACAAGGGAAATGCCAAAACAAAATTGTTTTTCGGTTTTGATTTTTGAAACCTTCCGTATTCTTAAAAATAGGGGGCAATATGGTCTGTATCTCTATTCTTGAACACCTTCGTTTTTTGGTGTTTTTGCAAATATATCCAGTTACTCATTTGTGGTGAATGAGAGTGTAAATGCAATTATAGTTTTGGTAAAAACGTACCTAAACTGCAGGTAGTAAGGTCAAAAGAAAAAAAAAAGTTTTGAAAATTAAGAATTTAATGATAGCCTGGTCGAGACTGTTTAGGTGGATCACCTACATGTATCTTGAGCAAATATTTTCAAAATTAAAGTTGTGCACGCTTGGCAAATGTAGGGATTGAAGTCGTTGACCACTTAATAAGCCAAGTAATAAAACACATTTTAAAGTCAATTGTTTCAAACGTAAATCATGAGCTTGAGGCATATTAACAAAATGCTTTATAACCTTGTCAACATCCAAAGTGATATTATAACCGGGTAAAGAAGGTCGTAAATTATACACATTGAAACAAACAGTAAAACAACATAAATTACACAACAAACAACGATGTTTGTTATTATTTTTATTCAATTTTTATCAAATGTGCTCTGTATCACACGAAATCGTGTCCGGATTTACAGACAAAAATTTGACGTCCAAAATAAGTGGAAATTTGAAAATAATGATTTTTATAGTAAGAGTCTGAAAACTTTGGTTTACTGTATTTTGACAGGTATATCATCAGCTTTGGGATTCGGAATATGAGGTAGGTATAATTTACTAATAAGATTTATAATTTGTATTCCAGATTTTGGAACGTTCGTTGAAACAAACCGTTTTATTAAAAGACGTTTACTTTTAGGTAACGTTTCTTGGATATAATTTGTTTTAGTCTTGACTCTTGGCGAATAATTGGTAAATTGGATCTAGCTATGTAGAATATATTGGTATCGGGTGACGACAAAAGGTAAAATATTATAATTTACGGGCCTTTCCACAATTTCACAAAGAAAAGCTATTTGCAATTATGCCATTCAGCACATGCAAAAAGAAACACATCCCACTGCTTAGCAGAGAAGCTCTGTATAGTAGTGGATAACAAACATTCGGGAGACTGGAATTCAAGAACTACACCAGTTTTTTGCAAAACATAAACAAGGCATTAAACGTGCAAAAACAATAACAACAGAGGACCATGAATAATGATAACAATCCTTTTGTTGTCACCAATAAATCAATTTATTATATGTAGTAAAGTGCAATATATACCCTATGTTAATCTTTTAAACCTACAAAATTTAAGCCAAACACAACCTGCCCTCCATTTTATTTTATAATAAGCCTTTGTTTACATGTCAAATGACTATATTAAAGCTGCGTTGAGTTTTTCCTTTTTCTATTTTCTTTTTATTTTCTAAAAATATTTCTTTTAAATAGATAATTTCTTATCCCGATCCGTGAGATTCATTTTCTAAAATTCCATCCCTTTTAGCTGTAAATAAACGGAATCCTCCACGGGTTGGTCACTCGTTTAACAATGAATATTATAAGCTTAGAGCATGCACACATGTACAGACTCGAATGAATCAAAGGGCAAACCTGACGAATTGCATTAATTACCCGTCATTGTTATCTAAATGTAATCGCAATGGTGTTTTTTATCCCTTACTAAGTCACAAACGACAAATGTAATTCTGTGTTTAATTTATCCTATTTCACCATTTTGTAAGTTGTGTTTAAATGGACCGGTTTTTAATGACGTAACCATGTTCTAAAATTAGATTCCACAGGCTACATCTTGCTGGAAAATTACAGCAATTCTATATTTATTCGAGCTTTAATTGTTGAACAAAATGTAACATCGACATTAGAAACATAATTAAGTAGATAAGTACTGTTTTCATTTTTCCTAGGAAAACTTAATGCAGCTTTAACAGACGTTGAAGAAATCTTTTAAAGTTGTTTGTTTCATATTTAGTATCAATTCTGATGTATGAAAATACGATTGTTAAATGCGTAATCAGAAAACATCTTCATTTTTTAACTTCCTTAAGGTATTCAGAAATCTGGTTTACAAAGATGAACGTATATAATTGTAATGCAACAAGCACAGCAAAATTTATCCGGTTTTAAGAGTTCGCAGAATTGGTTTATAAATGTTTTTCCACAAAAGGTTTGAAGGAGAAATAGTCAGGACTCCGTTTAGACATTGACCATATTGGGATTTGCAACAGAATGATGACTGGTCAACTGCTAAAATGTCTACGTGGAAAAACTAGTACATTTTGTTAACTGCTGTTGAAACAATGCAATTTATAAACAATTTTACAATCAATCAAAATAATTGATATGAAATTAAAAAGTTAATAATTACACACATATGGTAGTGACAATTACAGTCTATTGTGAATTTACTAGAAATCAAAACTTGTAAAGTAGCGATTGTGCATTGACTACATAACAAATATACTTTTCATGCATTCAAATTAAAACATTGTAAACACATTATATACTTTAAAAATCAAAGCACAGACTGTGCTGAACATAGGAAAGTAGTCATGAAGGTCTGGTAACCGGCTTGATACCAATACTCTGTCGAGAGGAGTGTGGTGGAGGAATGGTGCTTTACATCCCTGTCAAGATTCTGTCACTTAAATGTCATGGTGTCAACGACATAAAAAGACAATATGCTTTAAATTACTTGTGTCATCTTTTTTTTTTTTTTTTTTTTTTTTTTTTTTTTTTTTTTTTTTTTTTTTTTTTTTTTTTAAGTTCTATTTTTCTGCTCTTATCCTCTGGAACCACTAGGGTCATGGTGACTAAGTGGTCTTGAGGGTAATCTCACAGGACTCTCACTGCCTAGGTTCAAATTATGCTTTCGCAGATCCTAGTGTGAGAAAGTTTGTCAGTTTGTTTGGCAAAGGTCAGTGGTTTTCTGGGGACACTTTAGTTTCCTTTCTCCATCTAAGAAATGACTACCTAGATAAGTGAGACAGTCTTGACTGGTACATAAAACATCATTACTACACTCTGAAAACAATTTGCCAATTTAAATGAAATTTGTTTGGATAAATCTTATTGGTGTAGATTATAAACTGGCATCTTTACCAACATTCGATAAACGATGACTATAACAGCAAAAGAGGAAAATGACTTTTGTTGTTTCTGACGAATTTATTTCATTAAAAACAAAGAATGTATCAAATGGAATAGTAAAAATATGTAAAGTCATGCTTTGTAAGAGAAAAAAAAAATAATTGCAATAGAGCATTCTTGAATTGTTAATCCAATTTGTGTGAAATTTATTATGAAGGAACCTTGATTGATGCTACAGACACCTCTGATAAGATAAAAAGGAAGAAAGTACATGTTAAGGTGCCCGATTTACAATAGAAATGTGCCAGAAGACAAAAATTGCTTAGCCATAATACAATGTCAGAATTTAATATTCTTATTTATACCTACAAAATGCTATTATAGCAAAACTCAATTTTTTCACAACAAATAAAAATAACTATGACATGTTGACCTGACTCAACATATTTTTCAATTAAAGATCTTCACCATAAAACTTTAATTATCTAAAAAGTTTTTCGTTGAATCTTAAATCTATGAATTCAACAATTTTATTTACAAAATGGGGTTGACAAAATGTTTTATTTGGGCCTATGTTCACAAACCAATAATTGTAGTGGTTATGATAATTGAGTGAATCGATATATTTCAATGCTTCCGAACAGTTAACTCCAAGATTAACAATATCGTCAACAAGATCAACAATATTTTCTTTCTCCAAGACTTACAGTGGAAAATTTCAAACTAAAAACTGAAAATTTTAATTCATGTCTCAAAGGTTTTTCCAAGTCAGTACTTTACCCAAATTTATTTTTATTTCTTTTGGAAAATTTCATTCATGAGAATCACTTGTAAATGATAAACTTTATTATAAAATTAATTAATATATAACACAAATACCAATTGAATTTTGATGTGCCAGATGTGCACATTTCGGAAATTCATTCCTCATTAGTGACACTAAGACCAAAAAGTTTGATAATAAAAATCATAAGCCAAACAGTTGGAAATTAATGAATTTAAAGTTCCAAAATTATATTAATCCAAATCCAGCTAGGGAATGCTTTGCATGAGGGAACAAACCTTAGTTTTAAACAAATTTTACAATTTAAGACAGCTGAAAATTTTGCTAAATGGTACATTTTCTGACAGCACAAAGTACTGCCTACTAAGTTATGGATACCCTCGGGGAGTTTTACACCACCAGCAGCGGCACCCGCTCAGGAGTAGTTAATATGATAAATGACAGTATGTAACATTGCAAAGATCGAGACACTTTTTGGCAAGATTTATTGGGAACTTTTTAAACCACATTGGGAAAAATATAGGTTTTATATCATAGCATATATCACATTCAGTAGGAATGAATTGAGTTTTCAACAATTCCATATATTATTTTTTTTAAATGTTTATAATAAACTTTTTAATAAAACTAGATATGTTTCTTTGAAACAGATGTGTCGCCTGACACGGCATAAAATCAATCAAAGGGAAATAATTCAAAAACGGAACAGTTGTGGTTCTTGTGCACAGCACTTCGAGTCATTGCCAGAAACATGTACACCAAGTTTGGAGTCATTTGAACATACTACACCAAAATTATGCTCCGGACAAGAAATGCTCTATAAAAATCAATCAAAGGGAAATAATTCAAAAACGGGAAAAGATAGAGTTGCGGTTCTTGTGCACTGCACTTTGAGTCATTGCCAGAAACATGCACACCAAGTTTGGAGTCATTTGAACGTACAACACCAATGTTATGCTCCGGACAAGGAAATCCGGACGCCGCAGACGCCAACGACGACGACGCCGACGACAACGCCGCCGACGAAAGTAATCCCTATATGTCGCCTAGTCAGGCGACACAAAAAATTAAAACATATAGTTATTATTTTTATTTCTAAAAAAATGTTTAATCTATGGCTTAACGTTATAAAAAGAATCTACTGAAAACATAAACATCTTGATAATTTTATTGAATCACTGACATACACCCGATTTATCATCATAGCTGATCAGTTAAAGCCTACTGAATGTGATATATGCTATTTAAATTTGTGATTTAAAAAGTTCCCAATAAATCTTGCCAAAAAGTGTCTCGATCTTTGCAATGTTACATACTCTCATTTATCATAATTAATTAAGAAAATCAACGAAAAGACTGCTGACGGCGACGAATTAAGCGTTTTATTGACACCGATGTAATGCAAGTTGTACAGTTACTCTCTCGGATTCGGATAAAAGACAATAGGTATCATAACGTTAAAAACAAGGTACCTTGAATCATATATCAAAATGGTTGTTATACAATATTCTAATACACATACCTATACAAAAAGTTAAGTTTTCAAGATAATTAAAAATCTAAGCCATCTTAATAGGCTTTGACCTTGACGTTGGAACCAAAGACCTTGAACCATATATCAAAATCATCGTAATATCAATACATACAATATTCTAATTTATCCTACCTCTCACTAGTTTCTGTGGATATAATTGGGCAATTCTGGTCACGTGATGACCTAATATAGACCATATCAGGTCAGTCTGATTCTATGTCTAGTCAGATCAGAGTTATTTCCCTTGACCAACGTCAAAGGCGATCGCTTGATACTAAACACGCCATATTTATCACAAACATTAACAGCAAATAAGGACCGAAGTAATGATTTGTGGATTATAAAACAAAGTATTTTAAATCTAAGAACAAAAATAAAATTGATACTTTGACGGAATTTCATAGTAAATGAAACGTTTTTATCACACAACGACGGCTCGGCACGCCAACTGCATCATGCCACGTACTCACTGTGTAGGTGATTGGCATTAACAGAGTATTTTGTCACTAGATCTATTCATACACTAAAAATTGGTTCATAAGAGTGATCGGTAGGATATAATCGCTATTGGGCAAGTGAGCGATCTAATATGGTTTATACGGGGTTAGTAAAATCCATATCTGGACTCGGGCTTGGCAGCTATAATAAGTGAAATCGAAAGTCAGCCACTGTCTGAAAGATAATCAGAAGATTCTGATCTTGTAGCACTTGCGCCAATCTTTGTCACTTGTTTTGTTACTTGCTATGTAGCATACACATGTATGTCTTGAAACTTTCATTAACAAAATTTGGATGATTTTTTCCAATCAAAATATAGATGGTATTGTAATGGTTCCGATCTATCTTCAATTCTTCATTATTGATCATCGTTTAGAAAATGAGTTATCTCCCTTGTAAGTAAATGAATTATTTAGACTAATTTGACTACCCATAACATTAATGAAGAAATGTGTATTAAATTACTTTATAAATGCATAACATAAGTCATTCTTACCAGTGTATGCGATTTATCATTCTAAAATATCAAACATAATTTTTTATTGTTTGGTTTGCGTTTTGTTGCTATCATACACGTTTGGTTGTTATAGATAATTTTTACAGATTTTTTACATGGCTGGTCACATATATTTATTAAAGAAACTTTCAAAGTTTTTTCAAGTTTTGAACTGCTTAATCAGGAATATCTAGTCACATTTCATTTGTAAGTAGCTAATATGCATGTAGATACAAGAGGCCAATGGGCCTTAACGCTCACCTGAGGATATGTCCAAAATTGTTTGCAATTAGCAATTTCAGTCTATTTTTGCAGCTTTAACCTTGCCTTTTAAACCTTTGGCCTTGAACCATGTATCAAAATGATTATAATATCAATATCTACAATATTCTAATATACATGCCAATAAAGAAAATTAAAACTTTTTCAAGATAATTAACAATTTCACTTTGCTTATGCAGTTGTGAGCTTCACCCTTAAACCTATGACCCTGAACCATATATCAAAATGATCGTCAAATCAATACCTACAATATTAGAATATACATGCCTATAAAAACGTTAACAGTATTTAAGATATATTGACAAAAATATAATTTTTAGCAATTTGCCCACTAAGTACCTTGCCAATTTTCCCATTTTGAGCCCTATGAGTACCATTTGTGCAAATCTAAAATAAAATTACCAATGCATATTATAAGTGACATTACTAAGGTATATCACTTGTTCATTCAGGAGTAGATTTTTAAAGTTTTTCACTATTTCCCTACTTATGGAGCCTCAAGGGGACATAGCTCCTTCATTTGTGCAAATCTGAAAGGCGTTAACTTAGGTATGATTATATTCAAGTTTCATCAAATTTAAACTGCTTTGCAAACTTTGTGGAGCTTCTTGTCCTGGTAATATATATGAAGTTGCAAACTCCTAGGGCCTTTTGGTTCATGACAAAAAGATGTTCAAATGTTTCACTACTTTCGGTCACTGTGACATTGAATGTGGGTTTAAGGTCAACCATCTTCGCAAACTTGATAGACATTTTTGTCCTAGTGCTATATATAACGTTTCAAGCTCCTAGGCCTTTTGGTTTATGACAAGATGTGTAAAGGTTTTATTATTTTAGGTTACTGTGACATTAAATGTATGTCAAGGTCAACCACAAATTTAAAAGACCTTTTTTGTCCAACTGCTCTATATTAATTTTCAAGCTCCCATGCCTTTTGGTTCATGACAAAAAGATGTTTAAAGTGTTTTTTTTACTTTAGGTCACTGTAAATGTATGTCAAGATCAACCGGCTTCCTGATGCTTCTTATAAATTTTTAAGCTCCTAGGGACTTTTGGTTCATGACCAGATGTTTGACGGTTTTACTTCTTTAGGTCACTGTGACCTTGAATGTAGGTCAACAAAAACCAATTTCACAAAGTAATATCCAGCTTAAGTTTTACTATCAATGGGTCACTGTTTCTGGAGAAGAAGTGGTTTAAGTGAAAAGTTTACGGAGTACTACAGGCTCAGGACGGACGACGGACAAAATGGTATTTGAAAAGCTAACCTTGAGCATTCGCTCAGGTGAGCTAAAACTACAACAACTAATTTTTCAACCATTAACCATTTCAGAATACTTATGCACCTATGTCCTTGACCTTTTAACCTATGACATTGAACGATATATCATAATCATTTTTATATCAATACCTACAATATTCTAATATACACGCCTATACAAAAGGTTAATAGTTTTCAAGATAATAAACAATTCCAGTCTTCTTATGGAGCTATGTCCTTTACCTTTAAAATTATGACCTTGAACCAATTATTAAACTGATAGTCATATCAATACCTACAATATTCTAATAAAAACGTGTCTTTACAAAAAGTAATCTTAAGCAACTATGATCTTGAAATTTAACCCTTTAATTGGCAGAGGAATTTTGTAAATTTAACAAAAAATGTACCATATTTTCAGTTTAAAATTCGGACATTTGCAGTAAAAATGTTAACCAACCCCTATATATTTGGTATCCCTATATAACATACTTTACATTAAGGCAAGTAAAGTCAAAATATCTGTTACTAAGGTAACATAAACAAAGCATTAACACCACAAATGTGTGAAAATTTTCACATTTTTGCTTGATTTCCAAAACATCACCATTATCTTGATTCCTGCATACTTGAAATAAATTTTCTTGCTTACAAATCGAAGTTAGGCATCATTCAAATATACTGTAGACAGATCATTTCAAAATCTGTTTGTTTTCCCAAAAAATAAAACCATAAAATTTCATGTATTTCTGGTTAAATTCTTAAAAGTAAACAAACGTTATATACAAATTTTTTATTTGAAGAAGAAAATAGACCACTATTTCGACGCAAAATTCTTCATATATAAAGGTTTTATTACTATAAAACCAATATGTGAATTTTACCTTTGTTTAATAAAAAAGTATTCAAAACTATTTTCAGCTAAATATCGGTTACCATGGCAACGAATATAACAAAAAAAAGTACTATAAACGATAATTTGTACAAAAATCCATAATTTTTTTACAATGGATAAAAATCAGCAGTCGGAAAATGTTCATTTTGACAAAAAAAATTATTTTAGCACCTAATAAAAGCTTACACAAAGTAAACTTTTGAAATTTTGCATTTTTCACATAAAAAAGAATTATCAGCTTATCGCATAAAAAATACAGCCATATTTTGTTATTTCAATGGACATTTTTACGTAAGAACACTTTTGTTTTTCGACTCAATACATGTACTTCAACAGTAAAAAGGAAAGATGGACGAGAAACATCTATACTAAGAAAACATACATGATAATTTTGTTTTTGCCAGAATTTCAATCAAATTTCCGTTATCATGGCAACAACATTGCAAAAATCTGATCAAAACCGTGAAAAAAAAACATATTTTACTATTTAATATTTCATGCAAAATAAACAGAGGTGCAACCCAGTTTTATTCGTTTTATTATACAATGTATAATTAATAGAACTGATAGTTAAAGATTGTTTTAAAATTTTCATTCTTTCACTTAAAATAAGGATGCATAACACTTAGTTTCAAAACTTGAAGCCATCTTACATTTTGAAGAAACTCGAGATAACAAATAATCTTTTACCCCTCCTAAAAATACTGAATCAAATTTGTATAATTATACCAAACAGTCATTCTGAAATTTTTAAAATTTCCTTGTTAGTCAATATCTGTTACCATGATAACAAAATCTAGCGATTTTGGTTATATCGTGGGAAAACCCATGTTCTTTCGCAGTACATGCACTAACTTATATTTGAAATAAGTGTCATGTGCTGATTTTGAATGCATTATTTTAATAGAAATTCAAAATCAGCATATGACATAAGTATCTGATAAGTACAATAAACATACACTGCTACAACTTGTGACGTTAGAGTTTCAATTTGGATAGAAGTTAAGATATCTTTTTAGATATATGCCAGATACTTAATAAAGTTGGTAATTCACAACCTTGGATCAGACTTGTTCAGGTAGGAAACAGCAGGTGAACAATATATGCATTTTGATCATAATACGAATGCTAAAAAGTCGGCCCTGACAAACTTAGGTATTTTTCGGCGTACAAGTGACATACTAGTAGTAATTTTAAGCAACACCCGGAAATAATTGCCTTACAGATTATAGTGCCTCTCACCACTGGTTTCGAATCCTAATCGACTATTGGAGCTAATCCAGCAGATCCCAGAGTTAGAAATTTTATATCTCATCTGAAGGTTGGTGTTTTCCTCTGGGTATCCCTCTATCATTCTTAAACTGATCGCTTCGACAGGGATTGAATAATAACTTTGAAAAATAACAAAACAAGTTAGGAGTAGGCAAAGATTAATATCCTATTACTGTTACAAGGGTTAGATTGATTATCTGTGAACCAGATTATCTTGCCTTCTTTCTATATATCCTGTTTATATACAGAATCATATCAAATCTTTGCAACAAATAGCTTTTGCAACTGTTTCAAAATGCATTTTTCACATATAATGTTCAATTTTTGGTGGGGAAAGTTTTCATCAATTTCACTACAATTTTAAAACCGATTGTCAATACATTTTTCTAAATAAGCGGATAGAAATAGTATATTTCAGACATTAACTCAATATTATCTTACTTATACGGATGCATTACCAGTTATATCTGATTTTACATGAAAAGTTTTAATTGCTATCTTGAGATAGTATTTTAGTACTTATATCTCATAAACGAACCCATTCGAACCCTGTTCGTTTAACAGATGGAAAAAACAGCATAGTTATGTAAGACACCATGAATCAATGAGCGCGTGTGTATATGTGTGCACTATCCACCGAAATCTAAGAATTATTAACACAAACTTACATAGTAAGGGCACTGCACTGATTACAAGGGCAAGTAATCCTAAATTTGCTGTTTATAATACATGTATTAGGCTCTTTAGAATGCTTGAAATAATTTATTTATCACAGAGTTTTGTGTAATG
Source organism: Tegillarca granosa (assembly GCA_029721355.1). Taxonomy (NCBI): domain Eukaryota; kingdom Metazoa; phylum Mollusca; class Bivalvia; order Arcoida; family Arcidae; genus Tegillarca; species Tegillarca granosa. The sequence goes on along the minus strand of CM056598.1, from coordinate 23,556,032 downwards.
TTTTACATGCAATACAGGAATTGTCCTCATCACTTGTCGTCTTCACTTTTATGGTTAAATCGACGAGAGAGAGAGAGAGAGAGAGAGAGAGAGAGAGAGAGAGAGAGAGAGAGAGAGAGAGAGAGAGAGAGATCAAAAGTCAGTCAGTCTCGTGAAAATTCGAGTTCTCAACGGCACACATTTCAGAGGGTTGACATGAAATTTTGCACCCCAGTCAAGATTCTTTCATTCAAGCTGTAAAATCCGGAGAAATGATGGGATCAGGAGAACTTGGAAAAGACCACCGACTTTTAACATGCAGACAGATTATTTTTCTTACATTTGCACATCTTGAGAAGGCGACCTAGACATTCAGACGCGTATTTTTGAACCATATGTTTTCAAGAAAGTTTTAAGTTATTTTATATGTTTAGTAACAATAGTCGCGACTACAAGCATCTCAAAATTACAAATTTTTAGTATGCTTTTCTATGAAGATACTGTATTTATTATTTCCTATAGATTTTTGAATTTTAATTTATTTTTCCATTAGTAAAAAAAAAAGTTAAAAATATTTTCATACTTATATTAACCTTATTACCAGATATGAATTCTTTTTACACATATACATAAAAATAGTATTCAACTCTAAATTTAGATTCAAAATTATTAAGATTAATACTAACAAGAGGCCCATGGGCCTTAACGCTCGCCTGAAGATATTGTCCAATACTGTTTGCAAAGTGCGATAGACAATATATTATTATTAAGTAGAGAAACTTTAAAAGTTTTCTCAAGTTAAGAACTCCAACAAATCAGAAATACATTCACTCACATTTCATTATAAGTAGTTTATATAATATGCATAAAGCAACTGTAGTGCAATGAATAATTTCCAAATCATTAATCAATTTCAGTATACTTATGCAGCTATGTCCTTGACCTTTGAACATATATGACCTTAAAACATATATAACTGTCATGTCAATACCTACAATATTCTAAAATACATGCTTATGCATGAAATTAATAGCTCTCAAGATAATTAATAATTTTAGTATTCCTAAGTTGATATGAAATTGAACTTTGAATATATAACCTTGAACCATATATCAAAATGATCATTTTCACAATACCAACAATATTCTTATATATATGCCTATAGAAAAAGTTAATAGTTTTAAAAGATAATAAGCAATTTAAGTCTTCTTTTGCAGCTGTGACCTTGACCTTTCAATGTATAACCTTGAACCATATATCAAATGATCGTCATGTCAATAGCTACAATATTCTAATATACATGCCTATACAAAAAGTTAATAGTTTTCAAGATAATTAGCAATTTAAGTCTTTTTTTGCAGCTGTGACCTTGACCTTTCAACATATGACCTTGTACCATATATCAAAATGATCATCATGTCAATACCTACAATATTCTAATATACATGCCTATACAAAAAGTTAATAGTTTTAAAGATAATTAGCAATTTAAGTCTTTGTTTTGCAGCTTTGACCTTGACCTTTCAACATATGACCTTTAACCACATATCAAAATGAACATCATGTCAATACCTTCAATATTCTAAAATACATGCCTATACAAAAAGTTAATAGTTTTCAAGATAATTAGCAATTAAAGTCTTTTTTTGCAGCTGTGACCTTGAACTATATATCAAAATGAACGTCATGTCAATACCTACAATATTCTAATATACAGCCTATACAAAAAGTTAATAGTTTTTAAGATAATTAGCAATTTAAGTCTTTGTTTTGCAGCTGTGACCTTGACCTTTCAACATATGACCTTGAACCATATATCAAAATGATCATCATGTCAATACCTACAATATTCTAATATACATGCCTATACAAAAAGTTAATAGTTTTCGAGTTAATTAGCAATTTAAGTCTTTCTTTTGCAGCTGTGACCTTGACATTTCAACATATGACTTTGAACCATATATCAAAATGATCGTCATGTCAATAGCTACAATATTCTTATGTACATGCCTATACAAAAAGTTAATAGTTTTCAAGATAATTTACAATTTTAGTCTTTTTTTGCAGCTGTGACCTTGACCTTTCAACATATGATGTTTCAACCATATATCAAAATGATCATCATGTCATACCTACAATATTCTAATATACATGCCTATATAAAAAGTTAAAAGTTTTCAAGATTATTAGCAATTTAAGGCTTCTTTAGCAGCTGTGACCTTGACCTTTCAACATGTGACCTTGATCTATATGTCAAAATGATCATCATGTCAATACCTACAATATTCTAATATACATGCCTATACCAAAAGTTAATAGTTTTCAAGATATAGTGACAAATATATAATTTATATCAATGTCCCCACTCGGTGCCTTACAATTTCCCCATTTTGAACCCCATGGCTACCATTTGTGCAAATCTGAAAACAGATGACCTAAGGATGTTATAAATGAAATAACTAAGGTATATCTATTGTAGATTTAAAGGATTTTTAAAGTTTTTACTATTTCCCCCCTTATGGGGCCCCAAGGGGACATAACTCCTTCATTTGTGCAAATTTGAAAGGGCTTCAACCAGGCATGATGGTTACCAAGTTTCATTAAATTTGGCCCAGTGGTTTTGGAGGAGAAGTTTAAAATGTAAAACATTTATGCACGACGGATGACGCACTGACGGACAAAGATGATAGCAATAGCTCATCTGAGCTTTTAGCTCAGGTGAGCTAAAAATTGTATTTGTTGGAATTTTACCAGTATAGCTAGATGTTTTTCTGACTTTACCGACAGTCTATTTTATTTCCCACCATGCAGATGTTCGTTTTTATTTATTATTGATGGCTTTATCAGTTAATTCCCCCTTTTTTTACTCAGTCTTTGTTAAATAAAATAATTAGTGTTCACGTTTTTTTTCGTAAATTAAAAATAATGCAATCAAAATCAGAACATGACAACAGTTGTCATGTGCTGATTTTGAATGCATTATTTTAATAGAAATTCAAAATCAGCACATGACAGTTTAAAAACTTTATGTACAAAATTTTTTAAACAAGAGGCCCATGGGCCTTAACGCTCACCTGAGGATATGTCCAAAATTGTTTGCAAAGCGCAAAAGACAATATAATTGGTACTGAAACTTTACAAGTTTTCTCAAGTTAAAAACTACCACTAAACTTAATCAGAAATATATCCACTCACATTTCATTTATAAGTAGCTTATATAATATGCATGAAGTAACTGAAATGCAAAGAAAATAATTTCCAAATCATTAACAAATTTCAGTATACTTATGCAGCTATGTCCTTGACCTTGGAACATATATGACCTTGAACCATATATGATCGTCAAGTCAATACCTACAATATTCTAATATCCATGCCTATACAAAAAGTTCCAAGTTTTCAAGATAATAAGAAATTTATGACTTCTTTTGCAGCTGTGACCTTAACCTTTGAACACATGACCTTGAACCATAAATCAAAATGACTGTCATGTCAATACCTACAATATTCTAATATACATGCCTATACAAAAAGTTAATAGTTTTCAAGATAATTAGCAATTTAGGTCTTCTTTAGCAGCTGTGACCTTGACCTTTCAACATATGACCTTGAACCATATATCATAATGATCGTCATGTCAATACCTACAATATTATATTTACATGCCTATACAAAAAGTTAACAGTTTTCAAGATAATTAGCAATTTAATCTTCTTTTGCAGCTGTGACCTTGACCTTTGAACATATGACCTTGAACCATATATCAAAATTATCGTTGTCACAATGCCTACAATATTCTATATACATGCCTATACAAAAAGTTAATATTTTTAAAAATAATTAGCAATTTATGTCTTCTTTTGCAGCTGTAACCTTGACCTTTGATCATATGACCTTGAATCATATATCAAAAAAATTGTTGTCACAATACCTACAATATTCTAATATACATGCCTTTACAAAAAGATTCAAGTTTTCAAGCTATGCACAATTTTAGCATTTATAAGCCAAAAATAACATTTCAGGGTCAACAACTCCTACATGGATTATCATATAGTTACGAAACTTGGAACTTTTTCGAATTTTGTCATGCTGAACATTTTAACAATGTTTTGATTTCATATATCTCTTAATATTTGCAAGAAGATTGCCTAAAACAGCATAAATCACAAATTAGGTCATGACCTTGATTTGTGACCTTGACCCTAATTTAAAGGTCATTTCAAAAAAAGTCAAAACTGAAAACCTCATGTCATTATCTGTTTAAATAGTCAAGTTATAACAATTTGAAGCCATTTTACGAAATTTTTAAAATTAAACGCAAAAAAGCGTAACCCATTTTTCGACCAAATTTCATGAAATGAACAAATTACAGGCTTAAGACCCTAGAGAAGCCAAGTATCACATCAGATTTTTTCTCCCATCATCGGTTTCGGAGAAGATTTTTTAAGATTTTTGGACCCCAGGTCACCTTGACCTAGTTTTTATAGCCATGGCAACGCTATGAACAAATCTGAATTGCACCGGCCCATACATGCTTCTGACCAAGTATCATTAAAATTTGTCCAGCAGTTTTGGAGGAGAAGTCAAAAATAGGTGTTAAAGACGCACACACGCACGCAAGCACGCACATGCCATAAGCTCACGACCTTTCGGTCAGGAGAGCTAAAAATCAAATTAGTTCTCATTTCTAGTCATTATGTATGCAGGTTTTTAATTTCTATATCTTCAATAATTTGTCCTTATTTTTCTATCATAATTTTTTTTTTTACTAAAAACATGAAACCACATGGACATTACCTGGACTTTTGTTTAAAACAAATCATATTATTGACCATGAGACTTATTGTCCTTATGGCTATGATAAACCAATGTCCACGATCAGTTCTATTTATTTCACAACTTTGACTTTGTATTTATATATTCTTTGTTATGATATATATTTATCATTTATGAACCCAAGCCGAACATCTATATTTTTAGAAACACTATATGGACATAGAAGACACATTCTATGCAGTAAACTTGCAATAAAATTGTATTTTGATCGTCCTGGTATAAAAATTAATTTAGAAAAGCATCAAATGAAATTTCCAATTTGTGATTGCGAAAAAAAAAACAAGGGGCCCAAGATGGCCCTAATTTGCTCACCTGAGTTTAAATGTAACTGAACTGGTAAGTCATAACATGTTGCCTCAACAGAAGTGGTTTCAGAGAACATTATTTTTATTGTTTTAGCTATGTAGGTCACTGTGACCTACTTTTGGTAGTCATAGCAACCAGAAACACAAATGTGAATCTCAATGGTCTATAGATGCTATTGACTAATATGAATGAAATGTGACAGTAGTGTCTGAGAAGAAGTCTTTTGATGGATGTATGGATGGATTGCAGAGTTCCTATCCATAACAAGAGGCCCAAAAGGGCCTGTGGAGCTCAACTGACAAAAATGGTTCTTGTGCCTCCATTTATATAAACTCGGTACAGGGACTTGAGCTGATGTAAAATGCTAAATATAAAAGCTGTAGGCCTTACAGTTTCAGAAAAGAATATTTTTAAATTTGACTTCCATATAAGTAAATATAGATATATGCGCCCCTGGGTGGGACCAAAATTGGCCCAGAGGCCTTTATTTGTACAAACCTGGTAAAGGGACTTGAGCTTATTGTGAAAGCTTTAAGCCTTACAGTTTCAGAGATGAAGATTTTTAAATTTGATTTCCCATATATGCATATGTAGATATATTGGCCCTTGGGGTGGGACCAAAAATGGCCCAGGGGCCACCATTTGTACAAACCTGGTAAAGGGACTTGAGCTGACATCAAATGCCAAATATAAAAGCATTATGCCTTACAGTTTTAGAGAGGAAAATTTTTAAACTTGATTTCCAATATATGCATATGCAGATATATGAACCCCTGGGGTGGGGCCAAAAATGGACCAGGGGCCACCATTTGTACAAACTTGGTAAAGGGCCTCAAGCTGATATTAACTGCCAAATATGAAAGCTTAAAGCTTCATTGTTTCAGAGAAGAAGATTTTCAAAGTTGATATCTCATTATAAGCCATATATGAATATGCAGATATATAGACCCCTGGGGCAGGGCCGAAAATAGACTGAGGGCCACCATTTGTACAAACTTGGTAAAGGGGCTCAAGATTATATTAACTGCCAAATATGAAAGCTTAAGGTTTCATGGTTTCAGAGAAGAAGATTTTCAAAGTTGATTTTCCACTATAAGCCATATATGCAAATGCAGATATATGGACCCCTGGGGTGGCGCCGAAAATGGACCAGGGGCCACCATTTGTACAAACTTGGTAAAGGGCCTCAAGCTGATATTAACTGCCAAATATGAAAGCTTAAAGCTTCATTGTTTCAGAGAAGAAGATTTTCAAAGTTGATATCTCATTATAAGCCATACATGAATATACAGATATATAGACCCCTGGGGTGAGGCCGAAAATGGACCGAGGGCCACCATTTGTACAAACTTGGTAAAGGGCCTCAAGCTGATATTAACTGCCAAATATGAAAGCTGAAGGTTTCATGGTTTCAGAGGAGAAGTTTTTCAAAGTTGATATCTCATTATAAGCCTTATTTTCACTTTTTACGAAGTATGACAGAAAAACGCTAAAAACGCGTAACCTAGTTTATGACAGAATTTCACGAAATGTACAACCTATAGGTTTAAGAGTGTCTAAAAGCTAAATATCACATCAGATTTTGCAAATAACCTATGGTTTCAGAGAAGAAGCTTATTTTAGGTTTTTTGCATTCTAGATCGCTGTGACCTACTTTTGGTTGCCATGGAAACCAAATGTACAAATTTTCATCTACTTCTTCTAGGGATCATTCCTGCAAAGTTTTCTTAAAATTGGCCAAATAGTTTCTGAGTTTTTGCTGTTAACGGACGGACGGACACATGCACGCATCATGCCATAAGCTCATCTGGCTTTAGCCAGTTGAGCTAACAAAAGCTAACATGAGCAATTTTCAGATTTTCAGATTTTAAGACTTTACAGATTTGACACATTAATTAAAATATTTAAAAGAAATGTAAAAGTCAACTGCAAATTTTTAAAAAAAAATTTGTTCAATTAGTTTAAATTATGTCACATAACAGTGATTTTATAAAACAAAAAAATATTTCAAGGTTTTAGCTATATCTATATAAAGTATCACATGTATTTCAAAAATAATAATTACACTAAGAATTAAAAATTCATATAATCTCTTCCATTGTAAGTCATAAAATTCAGAAATTAAAAAAAAGAAGAGGCCCAAAAGGACCTGTGGAGCTCAACTGACAAAAATGGTTCTTGTGCCTCCATTTATATAAACTCGGTACAGGGACTTGAGCTGATGTAAAATGCTAAATATAAAAGCTGTAGGCCTTACAGTTTCAGAAAAGAATATTTTTAAATTTGACTTCCCATATAAGTACGGTATATATAGATATATGTGCCCCTGGGTGGGACCAAAAATTGCCCAGAGGCCTTTATTTGTACAAACCTGGTAAAGGGACTTGAGCTTATTGTGAAAGCTTTAAGCCTTACAGTTTCAGAGAAAAAGATTTTTAAATTTGATTTCCCATATATGCATATGTAGATATATTGGCCCTTGGGGTGGGACCAAAAATGGCCCAGGGGCCACCATTTGTACAAACCTGGTAAAGGGACTTGAGCTGATATTAAATGCCAAATATAAAAGCATTATGCCTTACAGTTTCAGAGAGGAAAATTTTTAAACTTGATTTCCAATATATGCATATGCAGATATATGAACCCCTGGGGTGGGGCCAAAAATGGACAAGGGGCCACCATTTGTACAAACTTGGTAAAGGGCCTCAAGCTGATATTAATTGCCAAATATGAAGGCTTAAGGCTTCATGATTTCAGAGAAGAAGATTTTCAAAGTTGATATCTCATTTCAAGCCATACATGTATATGCATATGCAGATATATAGACCCCTGGGTTGGGGCCAAAAATAGACTGAAGGCCACCATTTGTACAAACTTGGTAAAGGGTCTCAAGATGATATTAAGTGCCAAATATGAAAGCTTAATGCTTCATGATTTCAGAGAAGAAGATTTTCAAAGTTGATTTTCCACTATAAGCCATATATGCATATGCAGATATATGGACCCCTGGGGTGGGGCCAAAAATGGACCCAGGACCACCATTCGTACAAACTTGGAAATTGGCCTCAAGCTGATATTAACTGCCAAATATGAAAGCTTAAGGCTTCATGGTTTCAGAGAAGAAGATTTTCAAAGTTGATATCCCATTATAAGCCATTTATGCATATGCAGATATATGGACCCCTTGGGTGGCGCCGAAAATGAACCCAGGACCACCATTTGTACAAACTTGGTAAAGGGGCTCAAGCTGATATTAACTGCCAAATATGAAAGCTTAAAGCTTCATGGTTTCAGGGAAGAAGATTTTCAAAGTTGATATCTCATTATAAGCCATATATGCATATGCAGATATATGGACCCCTGGGGTGGCGCCGAAAATGGACCAAGGGCCACCATTTGTACAAACTTGGTAAAGGGCCTCAAGCTGATATTAACTGCCAAATATGAAAGCTTAAAGCTTCATGGTTTTAGGGAAGAAGATTTTCAAAGTTGATATCTCATTATAAGCCATATATGCATATGCAGATATATGGACCACTGGGGTGGCGCCGAAAATGGACTGAGGGCCACCATTTGTACAAACTTGGTAAAGGACCTCAAGCTGATATTAACTGCCATATATGAAAGCTTAAGGCTTCATGGTTTCAGAGAAGAAGATTTTCAAAGTTGATTTCCCATATATGCAAATGTAGATATATTGGCCCTTGGGGTTGGACCAAAAATTTGACCCAGGGGCCACCATTTGTACAAACCTGGTAAAGGGACTTGAGCTGATATTAAATGCCAAATATAAAAGCATTATGCCTTACAGTTTCAGAGAGGAAAATTTTTAAACTTGATTTCCAATAAATGCATATGCAGATATATGAACCCCTGGGGTGGCGCCGAAAATGGACTGAGGGCCACCATTTGTACAAACTTGGTAAAGGGCCTCAAGCTGATATTAACTGCCATATATGAAAGCTTAAGGCTTCATGGTTTCAGAGAAGAAGATTTTCAAAGTTGATTTTCCATTATAAGCCATATATGCATATGCAGATATATGGACCCCTGAGGTGGGGCCAAAAATAGACCGGGGGCCACCATTTGTACAAACTTGGTTAAGGGGCTCAAGCTGATATTAACTGCCAAATATGAAAGCTGAAAGCTTTATGGTTTCAGAGGAGAAGATTTTCAAAGTTGATATCTCATTATAAGCCTTATTTTCACTTTTTACGAAGTACGACAGAAAAACGCTAAAAACGCGTAACCTAGTTTTTGACAGAATTTCACGAAATGTACAACCTATATGTTTAAGGGTGTCTAGAAGCTAAATATCACATCAGATTTTGCATATAACCTATGGTTTCAGAGAAGAAGCTTATTTTAGGTTTTTTACATTCTAGATCGCTGTGACCTAATTTTGGTTGCCATGGAAACCAATTGTACAAATTTTCATCTTCTTCTTCTAGGGATCATTCCTGCAAAGTTTTGTTAAAATTGGCCCAATAGTTTCTGAGTTTTTGCTGTTAACGGACGGACGGATGCATGCATGCATGCACGCACGCGCGCATCATGTCATAAGCTCATCTGGCTTTAAGCCAGTTGAGCTAAAAAAAAAAGTGGCCTCACTGGGATTTGAACCCTTGACTATTGAATTGCTAGAATTGAAAATGAAAAAGGTCAAAAAAGCCACTTTTTTTTATAGAATTTCATGAAAATTGTCAAACATATGTTTCTTCACATAAGATAATGATGTTTGGAAAAAGAATTCATCTAAATTTATTCATCATTGTAATTTTGGTAAAAAAGTACTATTTACAATGCATAAATCAAAGCACAGACTGTGCTGAACGTAGGAAAGTAGTCACGAAAGCCTGGTAACGGGGTTGATATCGATACTTAGTTGAGAAGAGTGGAGTGGAGGAATGGTGCTTTACATTCCTGTCAAGATTCTATCACTTAAATGTCATGGTGTCAACGACATGAAAAGATATAATGCTTTAAATTACTAATATTAACATTTCAAAAAATATGCTATTTTTCTTCTCTTATCCTCTGGAACCACTTGGATCATGGTGACCAAGTGGTCTTAAGGGCAATCTTAAAGGTCACAGTGCCTAGATTAAAATGCTGCTTTTGCAGATCCTAGTGTGAGAAAGTATGTATGTTTGCTTGGCAAACGTCAGTGGTTTTCTTGGGGCACTTTGGTATCCTCCTTCATCTAAGAACTGACTAACTGGATATGTGAAAAAGTCTTGACTGGTGCATAAAACTTCATTACCCCACTACACTCGGAAACCAATTTGCCAATTTAAATGAAATATGTTTGGATGAATCTTGCTTGATGCAGATTCCAAACTGGCATCTTTAGCAACATTCAATCAATAATGACCATTACAGCAAAAAGGTAAAATGACTTTTGTACTTTCTGACGACTGATTGATGCTAAAGGCACCTCTGACAAGATAAAATCAAAGCACCGGAGGTGCCGTACGAACAGAGAGCATGGAAACGCAAGAGGCTTTGAAAGTGAGTGTAGGTAGTATTACAATCTGTCTTATCCCATTCCATTCCTATGCGAGCAAGGTTGTAAAACACCACATGGAAGGGAAGTAAGAATTCATGACTGGAAAAGTGTCCATTATATTTTTTGTATTAGTGTTGGCAAATACCACATTCAGAAGAGTCTGTGCTGAAGCAAGGTCCTTTCACATTCCAAGCATTTCTCCAAGAAAAGACAAAAACGTTCATACGTAACATTTTTAATTAATTACACAAACAGAAAGATGTTTTTATGGTGTCATCAATCGTTATATTTCTCAATAACGACAAAAGGGTTCCAGGACATTTGGGCCCATAAAAAACGGACCATGACAATATCGACCTATAGCCAAATTGGCCTATAACAAAATCGGCCCATGAAATAAATGCCTTTATCAAAGATTGCTACTCATTTCGTTTATTTGCATTGTTGTGCATAAACATGTGTTAGTATTATTATGCTTTGAAACATGTAAATTTCAGTAAGTTTATTCAAAGCAATACAAGAATTCAAATTATCATTTCTAATCAAGTCTACCACTAATCTATTAAAACTCAAATAATGGATTATATATATGTCTCATTTTTTTTAAAATGAATAATTTAAAGACAGGAAGGTGTACCTATACTTTGTTTTAATCTTTAAAATTTTTAAAAAATAGATAATCTTAATTATAATCTTAATTTAATATTTGTATTATTACGATGCTTTCTTTAATTACATGTAGTGTGTAAAGAAAAATAACCATAAGAATGAATTGAAAAGAAAGATACTTTTCTTGTAAATATAATTTGTCTTTAAAAATCCTGATACTTTAGTGTTTTTACATAATTGTAGATTCATACAAGTTACATTCAAACTGTCTTTCTTCTACGCTATCTGCACGAACTAGTTTAGATCGATCAGAATTGACGAGTCTTACAGTCATGAGTAACTCTGACTAAAACATTTGTGAAAGGAGTGTGTGCATCATTTATAGGTTGATCTAATATGAAATAAAAAATAATAATTTCTTTTAAAAATAAAATTAAAACCAAGACATAAGTCATGACAAAGTTGTCCAAATTTAGGTGTATTAAATATTTTGAATATATTTTATTATGGGCCGATATTGTTATAGGCCGAAATGTCCCGTAGCGTGACAAAACAACTACAAATGATGGTAGCAAAAAACTGTTTATGCCGCGAATCAAGGACCATCGCGAATTTAGGACCGACGACGATATACAAAATACATGCCACCTACCGAGGATTTACCCTAAAGCTTTCCATGTAAACTTCTAGAGTACATCTTGCACAATCGACAGGAACTCGTGAAATCTCTCAGCAATAGCTTTTTCAGGTCGATTTCACAATGCTGCTCTCAAAATCGTGTATATCATTTTTACGCTACGTCGACAAAATTAAAATGTAAACATGTCTACATCAGATATAGGTCAAATTTTGTTGGGGCTTCGAGGAGGGATGGGAAGGGAAACGAATGAAAACAAATACATTCCTATAAACATGACATTTGCTATCGTGCATGTAAGACATGATTTCTTTACAGCACTTTCCGCAACCTATACTTTTACTTACACGCTCAAACTTCAGGTAATGTTAAAAAAATATTGCTTTATTTACTGTGGTTCACTCTTCTCGCCAAAACGCATGCTACCAAGAAATGACACTGTCATATAATTCATCCAATCAAAAGAGACCGTTTAAATTATGGGATATCCGCGAAAATGTTGCGAAAATAGGTCTTTGTTTACATAAACTGTTCATGTATTCTTCCGCTGCGCCGCATTGTATCCTTTCCACCAAAAGTTTCTCCACAGAATCCATGTATAAATTTTATTTTCAATACCACATACATTCATCATTGTGCGGTTACCCTCAGCACGTACTTATCACCCGCAAACTACCGTACTATATTCCACATATATTGCCCAAGGATTTGACATAGCGGTGACATAGCCCGTCCGATTTAAAAAAAAAATTGAATTTCTTCACTGACATTAGGAAAAATGTTTCGTTTAACATTTCCCTGTTTTGGGTTTACTTGCCCCCATCTATGAACATCTCTGTCACCCTGTATCCCTATCCCATTTTAAAGATATCTACGATTTCCTTGCCAAATGCTTGCGACGTATGTGACAATACATCACAGAGATTCCTCTCTGTTCGTAAAAATAAGAAAGTACATGAGAGGACCTTGACCTTTGGCCTTGAACCATATATCAAAATGATCATCATATCAATATCTATAATATTCATTTACATGCCTATTAAAAAACGTAATAACCTTCAAGACTAATTAACAATTTAAGCCTTCTTATACAGTAATGGCCTTGACCTATGAACCTATGACCTTAAATCATTCATCAAAATGGCTGTTATATCAATATCTAAAATATTCCAATATACATGCCTATACAAAAAGTTAATAGTTTTCAAGATAATTAACAATCTAAGCAATCTTATGTTGCTATGACCTTGACCTTTGAACCAATGACCTTGAACCATATATCAAAATCATCATCATATCTATACATACAATATTCTAATATACATGCCTATACAAAAAGTTAATAGTTTTCAAGATAATTAACTTTTAAGCCATTATTGTTTTAAACTATGTAGGTCAATGTGACCTACATTTGGTAGCTATGGCAACCAAAAACATAAATCTGAAAGGACAATGTTCTATAGATGCTTTTGACCAAGTTTAAACAAAATGTGACCAGAAGTTTGAGAAGAAGTCGTTTGAAGCAATTGTTGACAGACGGATGACGGACGACAGACGAAAGAGGGTCTGCCTCTATTGATACCAATAGGTCACATGAGCACTTTGTGCTAAGGTGAGCTAAAAACTGATAAGTTGATTCTATGGGGATAAATTCATATCGACTCAAACATAAAGTTGTAATATTGACACGTAAAAATTTTAATTTCTAAATGCAAGTTTTACCTCAGTTCATTTGCCGAAGATTTAAACTTGTTGAATGAAATAATCTCTAAAATATAAGTTTTTTAATATGTGTATAAAATAGGAAATTAAACCTTTTTAATGGCATAAAATTTGTGAATCAAAGTTCGAACTCTGCTAATATGAAGATGAATCAAACTGTGGCACCATGTAAAAGAAGAAAGAAACATTTTGCTTCCCCAGTGAGACAAAAACGTCAAAATGAAACATGATAAAAATCAAAAGTGGTAGTTGTTCGAAGTAATAGATTCGATATTATTTATCTCTCAAGTTGTTATTTCTTTACATAAATCAAACAACCTTTTCCTGCTCTTCATAAATATGTGGTTTTTATTTGGGTTCCAAACTTAATTTTTAAGTTTGAACGAATTAATTTTTCCGAACTTTTTCGACACTCCTAATTTTTTAGGATGTGACCGCTTTGTAATTTTCAACTTGAAAAATCGAATTGAAATATATTTCGTATAAAAAAACTTGTTGACAATTTTCTCTAGTTTCATATGCTACCAAATTTATATCAATCGGTCAAGTTTTTACATTTTTACACCATTGTGCAACAGACCGTCCGAAAATCAGAATGGCGTATCTGCCAATTAAAGGGTTAAACATATGACCTTAAACCATATATCAAATTATCATCATATTAATACCTACAATATTCTAATACACATGCCTACACAAAAACTTATTTTTCAAGATAATGAACAATTTAAGTCTTCTTATGCAGCTATGACCTTGAACTTTGAACATGACCTTGAACCACATCAAAATGATTGTCATATCAATACCTACAATATTTACAATATATATATACAACAAAAAGTTAATAGTTTTCAGGATATAAATAAACATTTTCAGTTTTCTTTTGAAGCTGTAACCTTGACCTTTAATTTTATGAACTTGAACCATATACATAAAATGATCAGTGTATCAATTTCTACAATATTCTTATATATATATTTTAAGATACATTGACAAAAATATATTTTTAGCAATTTTCCCAATAAGTGCCATGCCTTTTCCTATTTGTGAGCCTCATGGCTACTATTAGTGCAAGATGACCTAAGAATATTACAACTAAGGTGTATCTCTTGTACATTCCGTGGAGATGATTTTAAAAGTTTTTACAATCCCCCCCCCCCCCCCCTTTATGGGGCCCCAATGGGACAAAACTTCTTTATTTGTCCAAATATGAAAGAATTTCATCCAGGCATGATGGTAAACGGTTGCCAATATGTCACGGATCAGTTACTTCTCGTAATTCACATTTTACATAAAGGTAATTGTGTTTCTAATGTAACAGTCATAAAATGAATACACAATTAAATCAATAAAATTATTACATGGCAATTGCTGCTTGTTTATGAATAATTTGGGTAAATTTTTAATGTAGTGGAAATTATTGATGAAGTCTCATTTAAAAATATATATATATATATATATATATATATATATATATATATATATATATATATATATATATATATATATATATATATATATTTGAGACACGAGTGGACTAAGGAAATTTAAACAAGGGGGTAATGTTTGTTTATATAAATAAATATTTTTTGGACAACTGAAACATTCCAAGCAATCCCGACTGAAAAAAAATAAAAATAAAATGAATAAATTTAAATAAATTACTTGTTGTTACATACTTAGAGATCTGCTTTGAAAGTTAATTGTTTTACTGATATACATGTCCAGGTAACCTACATGTAGTACTGTTGTGAGCCCTTCTTTAAAGGTGAAGAGAGCCAGACACTGCTACTTATAGACCTTTTTGGCTGTCTTTTAATCTCTATCTGTAACAAGTTATCATGATTAAGGGCTCAATTTTTAATAAATGAACACAATTTTTCCAGAGGATTTTGTAATCAGCTTTTAATTTAAGGATTTTTGTAAAGTGACAATTTCTTTGAATAAAAATCAGCAAGAATGAATATTGCGGACTACTATGCAAAACAAATTGTTTTATTTGGAAGCATTTTTCTTCCTGATTTACAATTTTTTCATGGCACACAGGGATTTACTGTATTTTTTTGATAAATATGTTCTGGTTTTAAAAAGCCAAAAAGCAGTACAGGCCTGTTATATATTTTTCAGTGTTTGTTAAACATTTATCTTGATTCATAAGCAATACACATCGAGGACGTCATTTTGTTTGCAAGTAAATATGTGACTTTTGAGGTTCATCATTATAACACTGACACTTTCTCCAGTCAAATTTCTTTAAAATTATAAGATTTTTTAATGAAATTTCTATTGACAATATTACACATTTTGCTGATTTGCGGAATTCTCATAACAAATGGGGATTCCTTCAGTATTTTTAAAATCCAATGAATTTTTTTTTTAAACTGAGGGGTCCAGTTCTGCTTGTTGTTAATTTTTTTACATAAAATGCTGCACTGGGGTTATCTATGTGGTGCGTTATAGTTCTGATTTAACCAAATTGAAATACTGTAATGATAAACAATTTTTTTGGTCGCTATTACATAAAATTCTTCATGTTTAAAACACCAGACAACAAGTACTGGGGTTGTTAGTATTTATCATACCTACAGTTGAGTGGACTACTCCAGGAATTTTATATTCTAACCAGCATGATTATTTCAGCATTATAGTTTCAGGATAATGTGTGACTGCATAGTGAGTAGGAAAAGAAAACTCTTATGAAAGTCGATCTTTGACAGGTATGTATATATTGAAGCGACAAGGCCCATAATTTTGTCTATATTCAGTAAACCCAAACAACACTCAAACTTGATCTGTAATTCATTATGCTGATTTATTGTAGACTCTAATACCAAATTTGAGTTCAATATCTGCAAGCATTTAAAAATAAAAGTTTTGAAAACTCACATTTTAAAGAAATTTTCTTAAGTGCAAGTCCCATATTTTTGTTGAAAACCAATTAATCAGAAGTAACTTAAACTTGATCTGAAACTCATGATGGTACACTCTAATACCAAATTTTATTAATATCTTAAAGCATATATAAAAAAGTCCAAAAAACTAAAATTCTAAAGAAATTTTCTAAGTGCGAGGTTCATAATTTTGCCAAAAATCTGTGAACCTGAACCAAACCCACAACTTGATCTGTAACTCATGATGGTAGACTCACATGCCAAATTTGAGCCGAGTATCTGCAAGCATTTATAAAAAATCTGAAAAATAAATGGTACTACACCTACTCACATCCCCAAATTAATAGCCAAGTACAACTTTGTTGCAAACTCAGATTAAAATATTTAACGGCTTTCTTTATCCCTTGGATATGGATCCAATACAATGTGCTAAAGTTTTAAGAAACATCTTTAACAAAGCAATAACTATTTACAGTTCTAAATATTTGATATTAATAAAACAACAAACTAATTAAGTAACCAATTTCAGAATCAGAAATTTTAGGCACAAAAGTCTTACACTGCCATTTTTTGTCTTACAACCATAAAAAAAATTTTGAATGGTGCTGGTAACACTGATATTTATTTGTCTTTTATACATGTATGGTATTGGAAATGTCTACTTTTCACCTGTAAAAAGAAAGAAAAAGGAATGTTTAAAAGCAATGCAACAACTAGAAATGGATCAGATAAAAGGAGTGTTGTAATGGTGTTTTAGGCCAAAATCAAAAGTCCTTTATCTATCTCTATAAAAGCTCTCAATGAGTAAACTAAATCAGTGCAGAGACTTCACAGAAAAACTAAAATCTTTCTCATACTAACATCCACCCAAAAGGTTTGATGGTTGTAATGTTGTTAAATGTTACATCAACAAGTTTGGTAAATTTCTAAGGATTTAGAACAATTTCTTGTATGTGTGAGTGTGTTTTAAGGTCTGCCTTGTACAATCACAAACACAAGGGGACTTTAACATGCTTTTTAGGTATATTCAGAAATGTCATCTGCTGTAAATGTTTTCGAATAATAACAAGAGGCCCATTAGGGCCTTATCGCTCACCTGGCACACCCATATTTTGTTCTTTGCTTTTTCTTTTTAAATATATCCAATCAGTAAAATCTAAACAAACTCACTAGCAATATCCTTATTTTCTATTATTTCAAGCACTATTTATCATAAATTTCCTTTCAATTGGCCATGTACTTTCAGAAGATTTAGGCTGAAATGGACCTTATTTGCATGTTACATAATTATTGCAAAAACAGAAAATTGTACAGAAAAACCCATTACATATGATTTATCCCCAACATCTGGTTTCTATGTGATAAATTTCAACAAAATCAGTACATAAATAAACCCATAATGGCCATTTTTATATTTTGGCCATTTTTAGATTTTTGCTATTTATAGTAACGGCAGCCATCTTGGAGTTCCGACAGACATGTCAGATAAAATTTTGAATCTATACCACACAAGGACCTTCCACACTTAATATCCTTTTAATTGGCCATGTACTTTCAGAGAAGAAGATTTTTCAAAGATTGCAGCTAAAAATAGACCTTATTTGGATATTACGTAATTATTGCACAAACTAAAAATTGTACGGAAAAACCCATTATATATGTTTTATCCCCGACATCTATTTTCTATGTTTCAAATTTCAACAAAATCAGTACATAAATGAACCTGTAATGACCATTTATAGGTTTTTGCTATTTATAGGAATGGTAGCCATCTTGGATTTCCACCAGACATGTCTGAAACAATTTTAAATCTATACCACCCAAGGACCTTCCACATTCAATTTCCTTTCAATTGGCCATGTACTTTCAGAGAAGATTTTCAAAGATTTTGGCTAAAAATAGACCTTATTCACATATTACATAATTATTGCACAAAAGAACAAGAGGCCCAATAGGGCCTGTGATGCTCAACTGGCTGCATATGTAAGACAATGTTTGTTTTTGATTGAAATGCTGTTTAACGTTCAACTCAAGAATATTTCACTTATATGGAGACTGTCAATTTTGGAAATGGTGGAGGACACTGGATTATAGGAGAAAACCACAACCAAGCAGCAAGTTTACTGACAAACTTTCAAAGATGAAGTGCTAGCCCACTTGGCATTAATGCACAATGTCAGGGGTGAAAGGTGCTGTGATTCGTAACATCGAATGTTTAAGACCACACAGCCACTGTGGTGCCTTTAAGACAATGTGATGTGGTTACCATAATTGGTTCATCAGCTTAAGATGGGAAATAAATTGAGCTTATGACCATTTTTGCTTCAATAAAGCCTACTTTGCAACACACACATGCAGGCATGCTTCACTATGCCATAAACTCAGCTTGGTTTAGCCAGTTGAGCTTAGAATAGATCCACAATGGCTTTTTTATATATATATATATATATATCTAGTAACAACAGGCATCTTAGACTGGTTCAAACTTTTTTTAGGCCGATGTAGGAACCTTCCACAGGAAGTTTGGTTCCAATTCGCCCAGTGATTTTAGAGGAAAAGATTTTACTAAATATTACACCTAATTTGCATATTTCTTGAAAATTGGGTCAATAAAAATTTTTTCAGAAAAGAATATCATATATTTTGAATCCCATAGAGTATACTTTCTATATTTAAAATTTGAGCTCAATTGGTGGATAAAAAGATCAACAATGGTCTTTTTTTTTCTATTTTTAGTTATGACGGCCATCTTGGATGTCAGGACGGGTTGCCTGGTACCACCTTTAGTCAGGCTGACATTTGGACCTTCCACACAAAATTTCATTCCACTTGGCCCAGTTGTTTCAGAGGAGAAGATTTTCAAAGATTTCACTAAATATTACACCTTAAGCATAATTCTTGAAAATTGGGTCAACGAAAAAGTTCTCATAAAAACCCTTTAAATATGTTGAATGCCCTGCTATCTACTCTCTACATTTCAAATTTGAACAAAAACGGTTAAAAAATGACTCAGCAATGGCTGTTTATGGGTTTTTGCTATTTATAATAACAGCGGCCATCTTGGATGTCTGGCAGGGGTCGCCTGGTACAAACTTTGGTCTACCCCACCAAGGGACCTTCCACATTAAATTTGGTTCCAATTGGCCCAGTGGTTTCAGAGGAGAAGATTTTCAAAGAATTGATTAAATATTACACCTCATTTGCATAATTCGTAAAAATCGGGTCAACTATAAATTTCTCATAAAAACCCGTTACATATGTTGAATGCCCCGCTATCTACTCTCTACATTTCAAATTTGAACAAAAACGGTTAAAAAATGACTCAGCAATGGCTATTTATGTGTTTTTGCTATTTATAGTAACAGCGGCCATCTTGGATGTCGGGCGGGGTCGCCTGGTACAAACTTCGTTCTACCCCACCTAGGGACCTTCCACACCAAATTTGGTTCCAATTGGCCCAGTGGTTTCAGAGGAGAAGATTTTCAAAGAATTGATTAAATATTACACCTCATTTGCATAATTCGTAAAAATCGGGTCAACGAAAAATTTCTCATAAAAACCCGTTACATATGTTGAATGCCCCGCTATCTACTCTCTACATTTCAAATTTGAACAAAATCGGTTAAAAAATGACTCAGCAATGGCTATTTATGTGTTTTTGCTATTTATAGTAACAGCGGCCATTTTGGATGTCGGGCGGGGTCGCCTGGTACAAACTTTGGTCTACCCCACCTAGGGACCTTCCACACCAAATTTGGTTCCAATTGGCCCAGTGGTTTCAGAGGAGAAGATTTTCAAAGAATTGATTAAATATTACACCTCATTTGCATAATTCGTAAAAATCGGGTCAACGAAAAATTTCTCATAAAAACCCGTTACATATGTTGAATGCCCCGCTATCTACTCTCTACATATCAAATTTGAACAAAATCGGTTAAAAAATGACTCAGCAATGGCTATTTATGTGTTTTTGCTATTAATAGTAACAGCGGCCATCTTGGATGTCGGGCGGGGTCGCCTGGTACAAACTTTGGTCTACCCCACCAAGGGACCTTCCACATTAAATTTGGTTCCAATTGGCCCAGTGGTTTCAGAGGAGAAGATTTTCAAAGAATTGATTAAATATTACACCTCATTTGCATAATTCGTAAAAATCGGGTCAACGAAAAATTTCTCATAAAAACCCGTTACATATGTTGAATGCCCCGCTATCTACTCTCTACATTTCAAATTTGAACAAAATCGGTTAAAAAATGACTCAGCAATGGCTATTTATGTGTTTTTGCTATTTATAGTAACAGCAGCCATCTTGGATGTCGGGCGGGGTCGCCTGGTACAAACTTTGGTCTACCCCACCTAGGGACCTTCCACACCAAATTTGGTTCCAATTGGCCCAGTGGTTTCAGAGGAGAAGATTTTCAAAGAATTGATTAAATATTACACCTCATTTGCATAATTCGTAAAAATCGGGTCAACGAAAAATTTCTCATAAAAACCCGTTACATATGTTGAATGCCCCGCTATCTACTCTCTACATTTCAAATTTGAACAAAATCGGTTAAAAAATGACTCAGCAATGGCTATTTATGTGTTTTTGCTATTTATAGTAACAGCGACCATCTTGGATGTCGGGCGGGGTCGCCTGGTACAAACTTTGGTCTACCCCACCTAGGGACCTTCCACACCAAATTTGGTTCCAATTGGCCCAGTGGTTTCAGAGGAGAAGATTAAAGTTTACGCACGCACGCACGGACGCACGCAAAACCATGCCATAAGCTCAGCTGGCTTTAGCCAGTTGAGCTAAAAATTGTACAGAAAAACCCGTTACATATGATTTATCCCCTGGCATCTATTTCCTATGTTTCAAATATCAACAAAATCGGTACATAAATAAACCCATAATGGCCATTTTTAGATTTTTGCTATTTATAGTAACGGCAGCCATCTTGGATTTCCACCAGACATGTCTGAAACAATTTTAAATCTATACCACCAAAGGACCTTCCACATTCAATTTCCTCAATTGGCCATGTACTTTCAGACTTAATTATTGCACAAACAAAAATTGTACAGAAAAACCCGTTACATATGATTTATCCCCTGGCATCTATTTCCTATGTTTCAAATATCAACAAAATCGGTACATAAATAAACCCATAATGGCCATTTTTAGATTTTTGCTATTTATAGTAACGGCAGCCATCTTGGATTTCCACCAGACATGTCTGAAACAATTTTAAATCTATACCACCAAAGGACCTTCCACATTCAATTTCCTCAATTGGCCATGTACTTTCAGACTTAATTATTGCACAAACAAAAATTGTACAGAAAAACCCGTTAATATGATTTATCCCCTGGCATCTATTTCCTATGTTTCAAATATCAACAAAATCGGTACATAAATAAACCCATAATGGCCATTTTTAGATTTTTGCTATTTATAGTAACGGCAGCCATCTTGGATTTCAGACAGATATGTCGGATAGGATTTTGAATCTATACCACACAAGGACCTTCCACATTTAATTTCCTTTCAATTGGCCATGTACTTTCAGAGAAGAAGATTTTCAAAGATTTCGGCTAAAAATAGATCTTATTTGCATATTACTTAATTGTAACAAATGAAAAACCGTACAGAAAAATCTGTTATATATGTTTTATCCCCCAACATCTATTTTCTATGTTTTAAATTTCAACAAAATTGGTATATTAATAAACCCATAATGGCAATTTTTAGATTTTTGCTATTTATACAGTACAGCTCAAGTGGATACGTGAATTTCCACCCGCCGCAGTGTTTTTTTAATCTGCAGCAGTAAAATCCGCGGCATTATATTCAAACTCTTCACTGAAAATAATAAAGATCTAGATTGGTAGAAAATGTTACAAACACGTGATCTCGTGTCGGTTCGCGGCGATCTAAATATAGGATGGTGTAAACAAAACAGTTATTTAAAATATTCCATAAAGCAAAGTACTTCTTGCATCCCAAACGATAAGTTTTATTCTATAAATAATCTGTGTATAAAGTACTACTTGTCCCGTCTCAATTTGCTACCAGGTCACGACTGCAGACATTATTTGAAGACGAACACGTGAAAACCTCTCAAGATGTGATGATTAGCATATTACAGGTGATTAAAAATAAGAACCTACTAATTAATTAGCGTTTCCGTTCCCGATCTCATCACTGTTAATTAGTTAATAAGTTTGTCGGTAACATTCGATCGTAATCACTGTCCACTGTATCACTGTACACTTCATATCTTCCGAGTCCAAAATTATTGGAGAGAGGAAATGGTTTTCCCGGACGGGTTTTATTTCTCACAAAAAAAAAAAAAATAAAATAAATTAATAAATAAATTATAATTAAAAAATGAAACAAAGAAAAAGAAAGAAAGAAAAACGGGACTGATTCTCGGGCCTCATGAAAACGATAACCATGTTAACAGGTTAATTATAGCTGACCTAGCTGTCAAAACATTTGTAAAGGTTAACTGGTAAAGGCACGTGCAATGAAACTCGTGGTTGTATTTTGCTTGAAGTCAAAACTTATTGTAAAGTCATATATACTAAAAGCAATCAGTGAAGATGTTGTTTCACTCCAAATGTTTTTTTTGGAATTAGTAAATCTACGATACAGGTCTTCTTAAAACCGGGATTTATTTATATTTATGGATTAGATTTTGATACACATTTGACTAACAATTTCAGGTAAATTATTTTGTAAAAATGATCTCGTGCTTTAACTGTTTAAAAAACTTACGTGGAAAAAAAAATCTTTGAAAAATCCGTGGGTTTTTTTTTATTTATTTATATATTTTTTATTTATCTATTTATTTTTTTGTGACAGGATTCTTTATTGTCCGAAGTCTTGTGCTTTAATTTTTATCTAATTACGGACAACACCGATCAACAACTAAATCAATCATCCATGTAAACATTCGTCGTATGGTCAAGATATTTATGCCTCTGAGTACACATTAAGGATTAAATGTATTTCATTTTCAATAATCATCGCGGTGGAGTTTTTTTTCTGCCGGTGAACGATTTTGCTGTCCACCGCGGCAAAAATATTCCTAATCCCTTTTCTCTTCATTCGCGGTGGACCGGGGTGAATCACGGTGGACCGCGGTGGAAATTCACGAATCCACCTGAGCTGTACTGTAGTAATGGCAGCCATCTTGGATTTCCTACATACATGTCAGATACAATTTTGAACTATACCACACAAGGACCTTCAATATCCTTTCAATTGGCCATGTACTTTCAGAGAAGAAGATTTTCAAAGCTAAAAATAGACCTTATTTGCATATGACGTAATTGCAAAAACTAAAAATTGTACGGAAAAACCCATTATATATGTTTAATCCCCCAACATATATTTTCTATGTTTCAAATTTCAACAAAATTGGAACATAAATTAACCTGAATTGGCCATTTATAGGTTTTTGCTATTTATAGTAATGGCAGCCAACTTGGATTTAGGATAAAATTTTTTGTCTATAGCAACTAAGGACCTTTCATACCAAATTTCATTTGAATTGGCCTATTGGTTTCAGAGAAGATTAAAGTTTACGGACGCATGCATACACGCACGCACGCTTTACCATTCCATAAGCTCACCCTGGCTTGGCCAGGTGAGCTAAATATATGAATGAAAGTAACAAGATTTTTCTGCTTTTGAAAAGGAAGTGACAAAAATTTTAGAAGAAAAATAAATTTAATTAATGTTCATTTTTTTCAAATGACCATTTAATTTCGCAACAAATTGTTAATACAGTCGAACCCACTTAATCGCATATCAGATAATAGCGTAAATCAGATAATCGCATAGGATTGTGATATCCAAAACCATTTCCTATGTATTCTATAGAAAAATACCCGTTTAATTGCATAGTAAAAAGTCCAAACCCGCTTAATCGCATAGAAAATTTCTCGACCCGATCTCCAACCATCTAATAATTTTTAATTTTTTAATTTTTCTTCAAAATAGTTTGAAAAGAGAATTATGACAGGCGAATCATTAATTAGTTGTACAAAGGTACACTTAATAAATTGTTAAAACAACACAATCACGTGAGATATCTACATTTGGTTGAACAATTTATTAATTATTAGCATTATTAAACAAGACTAAGTAATGCTTCCATGTGCGTACGTGACAGTCAATGGTTAAAATACCAAAGATAAAAAATCAGGTTTTTGTTTATTAATCATTAAGTACGAATACCTGAAGTCGCTTATCTAATGTTTTTGTTTCATTATCCAAAACATTGTTACGCTTGGTTAAAGTTGTTTATCAAGCAATCCCACTGAATAAATAAAAGAAGCCATAACCAGCTATTGTTTAATGACACAGTTGTCGCATGTCTATCAAGGAGATACCATGTGGGTTTTGTACGGGACCTCTTTCACCATTGTAACGTTACAGAAAAAAATTATTTATAAATTATTAAAGAAAGACATAAAAACATCTCATATCTAATAAAAAGTGCCGATGTAAGGTTTAAAAATTATGGCAAAATTAAAAGGAATTATGTTTACGTGTAAAATGACCTGTTTGAACCTCTCAGAATAAGCTGTTTTATTATGGGGAACTTTGGAAAAACGAAAATACGAAGTCGTCAGTAAACAAAAATAATGTTATTTTCATTGGTAAAAAAATGTTGAACTTTTCTGGTATGCAGCGCATTTGCATATGACCCCATTCAGTCATCGTCAGTGATTTTCATTTGATATGTTTAACAAAGGCTTAAGGGAAGTAACTCTTATATTAAATGTACTGGCTGCATGTTTTCAAAGATGGCGTCCTCGATGTGTATTGCATTAGTGTCGCGATTATTGATCAACAAACACATTAAAAGTAAACTTTTTTAAAGAAATAAACAACACAAAAGGTAAATTTAACATATAGTTTATTTGAAAATATACATTAAAACAATGTTCTGTGTGTGCAGTAATGCTGATAATAACTTCAAATGTCGGCTGAAAACTTTTTCAATGGGCCACATCAGCAATTCTGAATTTTCAGGGTGCCATTTTTTAACGAGAAAATGCTTTTAAATTTTTTTTTTTAATTAAATCTCAATAGCGGTAAAAGGGGAAAATGTTTTAATCATATAGTTCACCCTGTTGATATTTTAAATGGCAAGGGCATAGAAGTACCTTGCTGTTACACTAACAAACACTTTTTTGATTGTACAAAATTATTTTCTAGTTGTAGGATGGAAATTGATCAGATTTTTCTTTTTTTCACATAAAAATATAAAACTACTTTTCTTACATGCATAATCATTTAGTTGACACCATCTATGCAGGAACTTTGTCGATATGTGTAAAATAGTAAAACCCGCTTAATTGCATATATCGGTTAATCGCACATAGTTTTGAATCACGGAGGCTATGTGATTAACCGGGTTTGACTGTACTATAAAATATGGCAACAAGTTGATATCAGAACTGGATCATTGAATTGGATATAATTATTATTTACTTTCACAGAAAATACATGAGGCAATTTTTTTTTACTGACATTATAGTGAATAGTACTTAAATTTGACTATAATGACGTCATTTTAAAGAAAACTGGAGTACTTGAGGAAAACTTCAGACCTAAGACAAGTCAACTGATAAACTTTCTAAAACTTGAATGTGCTTTAAGCTCTGGAATTGAACTTGAGTTTATTTTGGCCAACTATGACCCTTCCAAAAAACAAACAAGTCATTAAGTAATGTACACTAAATCAAACACATTAACAGCATATTTTACCTTCTGATCCAGTTTTTATCTTCTTTTCTGGTTTATAAGTTGGATTTGGAATGGATCTGTTTACTTCAAATATCTGGATGTAACTTTCTGATAATGGAATCATTTGAGGCAGAATATCAACTACATGGAGGTCCTGTAACTCATACCATTTTCCTGTACCTTTATGTAAGACATGGACTCTATATGTACCTTTCCCAGAACCAGGCTGACCATCATGAACAACATTGGCCATTAAGTTATATGTTGTAAACTTATGTTGTGAGCGAGCTTCATCAGTCAACAAATCTCCAAAATCAATGTTCTTAATTGGAAAATTGACAATGGTTGGGTTTTTCTCTTCAATGAAATAATTCTTAGTAAAGCGTTTAATATAAACGATAATGAATGGTGGCAAACTTGTAATTTCAAATCTTTTCATTGTAGAATCTTTATGAGTCTTGTATTCCTTTTCCTGAATTCCATTAAATTTGGCCAATAAGGTAGCAAATGGTACTTGTGGTATTATATTCTCTTGTTGCTCATCTGGGTACAGTGGTGGTGGTGGCAAATCACATGTCAAATACAGCCACTGTGTATCTTCCATAGTTTCCTGATACTCCTCTGTTTGAAGTAACTTTTCTCTTTCTGTGTCAGTAATTTCTTGCGGAAGCATCTTGTGGGAAAATATTTTCATTCTACCTCTAAATGTTTTGTTAATAATGCTACTCTTAAGTTTCTTTGTACCATTTAATGCTACATGACAAGCATTCAAAAACCATGACAGAAACTCAATAGCATCTCCTTGTTCTGTAATCTGGAACTTCTTCTTACTACACAGCACTACAGCTTGCAACATTTCATGTGGACTTACATGAGCCTTAAAGTTTCGTGGATTCCATAACTTCCTCAACAATTCTCCAAATCTTTGGGTGATAAGAGAAATTTGGTCTCCTGGTGGGCGTTTAATTTTTTTGTAATTTTCTTCTTGCAAGAAATAATTTCTAAGAGGTGACACATGGGACAAAGCTTGTAAAGCAACATTACAATAATCATTTGCTTTGATATTATTAAGACCTACTATTCCAGGAAGATAAGTGGTGCCATCGAAAGCTCGTGACATTTTGTTCACGTTGGTGTCCAGTTTTTGTATATCTTGTGCAGTGAAAGTAGGATTTAACACATAGATGATATCATCCAATGATGAGTCAACGATCTGGTAGTTATCTGGTAAACAATAAAACTTCTGTGTCAATAAGTTAAGGTATACATGATGGCCTTCTTGAACACTATGAGTATAAGCATGTGACTTTTGTCCACGACCTTGGAAATATTTCCCACAAACTAAACATGCATACACATTTATGTGTGATAATGACACAGAGCACAGCTTTTCAAAATCAAAGTCTAGAAGTGATCTGTTGATGGTGTCTAGGTAAGGACATGATCTGCTACGATCCACCTTTGGGTCTTGAACAGGAGCTATTTCATCATCATCAAATATTTCCTCCTTTTTGGAAACATTTATTTCAGGTTTTTCTTTCTTTACTTTTACTTCTTTCTTTACAACTGTCTTATTTTCTTTTACCGACTGCTTACGGTCTGAAAAATTTGTTGATACATGTTCCTCCAATTGATTTCCACTGGGAGCATCATTCTGTTCTTGGGAGGACCTAGATCTGTCAAAAGTTGAATTCTGGTATCCATCCCCATACTCTGCCTTAATCAGATGAAGACTTTGTTCTCCACTTTCCTTTGCAGATTTTTCTGTGGACAAAGGTTGTTTTTCTATACCAGAAAACACTTGCAACACATTTGTCAGAGACTGAAGAAAGTTAGAAGCAGCTCCAGTGTTTGTTTCTATTGCGTCTCTTTTCACAGGAAGTGGGTAAATGACCTGTAAAAAATCAATATACTGGGTACAAAAGAACAGTCAATTCTGTTTACAAAAACAATATTTAATTTCATCTTGTTTTAGGGTATTTTTTGCTTTTGTCTTTTTTGATGTTCACACTTTTCACACTGTAAAATGTTAAAATGTTTTATTCATTACATTTCATTTTAAACTACCGGTAATTTGGAAAAAAATGCAGAATTTTAGATGCAAAGATAAAACTTTAATGTAACATAATAATGACAAGAACTATGTTGAAAACAACATCAATGCACCCACCTGCTCACTGAGACTTAAGAACCAGTGCCTTATATAATTATCTGTACTTGCCAAGGTTAAAAACACCTGTTCCTGTTTTGCACCTCAACAAGGTATTATAGTCAGGTAACTGAATGACCAAGTAATTAATACATCAGAGGTAGCTGGTTTCATCCGTTAATTCTTTATTTACCTGGGATGACACCAAGGATTTTCCCAATTTAGTTGTTTGTACAACAGATGAAGTATACATGTGAACTAGTAATCAGCTTTACAAATAAAACAGAAAAATATTCGTAGCAAAAATTTGCACAAAAGTTGATTTACTGCCTCTGGCACATCTTTAAGTGCACAGAAAATGAATTTCAATCAGACAAATTTGCATCTTTAAATGCATGGAAACCAAATTTCTATTTATAGTAACTGTTACCTAGACCTTTGACCTAGTGATCTGATTTGCAATCCCATGCAATGTTTCATCACAAACAGTAAGTTGACCAAGTTTGAGACTAATTGGACAAATGGTGGTTCTTTAAATGTACTAAAACTGTTGGGGACAGGCAGACAGAACCAATATCACCCCATTTCACAGGTGGGTCCATAATAAATGCAAATTGAAGGATAAACTATGAACCAAATTTTTACAGATACAAATAACACCAAACAAAACAAACATGGCAGATTATTGTTTTAAAGGGTACCTGTAACCAAAATTTTTTTTTATCACAATTGTTTTGTATATTATTCAAATATAACAATATTGAAAACAGCATCAACATTGGTAACAAAATAAAAAAGTTATAGCAGTTTGAAATCCGCATTTTATAACTTTCTCTTTATCGCAAAGTGAAATGCCTCGTTTTGAGTTATAAACGTGTGACGTCATTGCAGTTTAAAAAGTAGTATCTAACATTATAGACAGTAGTAACAATGTAGAAGAAAGTAACGACTCCGACATGTACCTATTTATGTCAAATAGTTTGTCATTATTTTGGGATGCAGTAGACAATCTTATAAGTGATGAATTTTGAGTATAGCCATTATTTATTTGAACCAGAAATGGACGAAGTCGAGTCCCGACCTACTCAAGAATTGTGACTACATTTGGTTGCATAGCTGTTAAAAATATGTGACGAGTTTTAACTTGTCAATAACACGAAAATTAATTATATCTTTGACTTTTTTAAAAATCAATTATTTTATTAGGTCGGACTGGACAGACTCGAGAATTACAATAAGTTGCATAGCTATAACAAAAAAATAGGCGATTAGTTTTTACTTGTCAAATACACGAAAAATTAATCTTTATCATTTTAAAATAAATTAAATATCAAGTCGGACTGGACAGACTACCGGATGAATATTATGGAACTTACTGTGGTGCCATGTGCTGATTAAAATAATGCATTCAAAATCAGCACATTACACTGGCACCGGCTAAAAATTAAAACATAAAAATTCGATCGCCTACCTCTTTTGTACAATGTTTATTGACAGTTAAAATTAACTAAGTCTAAGTGATTGTGATGTAGAAAACTTTTAAGTAGTCTGGTGGCATTACATTTCCTCGATAATTGAAAGATGTTCACACAAATTATTTTACGCGAAATATATTATAATTGTTTAAAAATGAAATGACACAGATTTTAGAATGAGACCACATTTTTAAAAAACGAGATATTAATAATAATGATAATAATAATAATAAAAATAATAATTTTATGGATTTGTATTTATAGAATAAAGAATTTAAAGATATCACAGCTAAATGTATGCCCAAGGAAAAGTAAAAACTAAAATCTAATAAAATCAAATGCTGTAAGTAAATCAATAAACATGGTTTAAATAGACTGTTCTGGTTGTCAATGTTTAACTTTGCCTGAAATTTATTATTATTATTATTATTGATGTTATTTTTACTGACGTGAAAATTAAGGAAAAATTTCTTGTTCTTACTTTTTAAAATTTAAAAAATGAAATATCCATTTTTCCGGAGTGGAAACTTTATACTGTATATGACAAATAACGTTTACCAAATAAAATTATTTAATTTACTCAAAGTATAAATATATTATTATATATTACAGGTCGTAAGATAACTTTATCAACCTGCAAATCAATTTTGCAAATTATAAGTTACATCCTGTTAATTACAGGTGTGGGTCAAAATCTAAGGAACGTGTCTAATAAACAAAAGGCTTCATAAAAATCTTTATATGGGTACATGTTAAACGGATGTTAATTCCACTTCATTAAATAGTTTTCCCGTAAAATAATCATAAAAAGTCAAATTACGAGTTCGAATTCCACTTATTTTAGTAGTTGGTAAATAATATTCTGTGGAGGTATGTTACTGGTATGACGTCACAACACAGGAGCCTCGATATCAACCTTTTTGATTTGGATTTCTAGAGATGCATTAGAAAATCACTGATATCTATCTTATTATTGAATGGAATTTTATGGAATTTTCGCTACAGCCATATTTAAGTACAACAAATAAAATATGTCAAAACTGAAAATTGTTACAGGTATCCTTTAAAGTAGAGTGGAGTGGAGCAATGTTTTTTATGCATGTCAAGATGTTTTCCCTTTTAATGACAGTTATTCTATGGTACAGAAAACTAAGTGCCTAGAAAAAACTTTTATCTTTCTGAAAACAAACTTTTGAAGATTAGGATCTACCAAGGTAGGATTTGAAGCTTTTCAGTTGGCGAGCTAACAATTTTATCCCTTTTGCAAGGCTGTTCTATACTGTAATAAATAAGAGAGTGGTATCCTAATTTCAATGTTTTTATACACATTCTAAGAACCCGGTTTTGACGAAGTCATTCATGTTCAATGAATGGTATTTACCATGAGCCTGTTACATATTGTGTTTATTTGGTTTTGAAAATTGAAGCCCTATACTTGATAATTTGTGAAATATCATATATTTGTTTGTTATTTTTTATAACTAGAAAATACTTCATATATAGAAATAATCGAAAATTACAACTCTGCCTTTTAAGTTCACATTTACTACAAGCCCGGTTAGGACGTTGGCATTCAACTTAGATGAATTTGATTTACTACGAGGCTGTTTTATATCACATTATATCTTGTTATAACAGTAGCAAGTCCCAGGAGATTGGGAAATTTAAAAGAGCTTGTGGAGACAATTATTTCAATCAAATTGTACAACAATCCTTCACATCTCAGAACTATATTTTTAAGCAAGATTCAGAACATTTGGCATCTGGACAGTAAAGTACTTATTAAACAAGAGGCCCATGGGCCTTAACGCTCACCTGAAGATATGTCCAATTTTGTTTGCAAAGTGCAATAGACAATATATTAAGTACAAAAACTTTAAAATTTCCTCAAGTTAAGAACTCCTACAAAACTGAATCAGAAATATATCCACTCACTTTTCATTTATAAGTAGCTTATATAATATGCATGAAGTAACTGTATTGCAATGAATAATTTCCAAATCATTTATCAATTTCAGTATAATTAAGCAGCTATATCCTTGACCTTTGAACATATATGACCTGAAACCATATATGATTGTCATGTCAACACCTACAATATTCTAATATACATGCCTATGCATGAAATTCATAGCTTTCAAGATAATAAATAATTTTAGTATTCCTATGTTGATATGACCTTGACCTTTCAACATATGACCTTGAACCATATATCAAAATGACTGCCATATCAATACCTACAATATTCTAATATACATACCTATACAAAAAGTTAATAGTTTTCAAGATAATTAGCAATTTAAGGCTTCTTTAGCAGCTGTGACCTTAAACATTCAACATATGACCTTGAACCATATATCAAAATGATCGTCATGACAATACCTACAATATTCTAAAATACATGCCTATACAAAAAGTTAATAGTTTTCAAGACAATTAGCAATTTAATTCTTCTTTTGCAGCTGTGACCTTGACCTTTGAACATATGACCTTGAACCATATATCAAAATGATTGTTGTCGCAACTACAATATTCTAATATACATGCCTATACAAAAAGTTAATAGTTTTCAAGATAATTCGCAATTTAAGTCTTCTTTTGCAGATGTGACCATGACCTTTAAACATATGACCTTGAACCAGATATCAAAATAATTGTCATGTCAATACCTACAATATTCTAATCTACATGCCTATACAAAAAGTTAAAAGTTTTCAAGATAATTAGTAATTTAGGTCTTCTTCTGCAGCTGTGACCTTGACCTTTCAACATATGACCTTGAACCATATATCAAATTGATCGTCATGTCAATATCTACAATATTCAAATATATATGCCTATACAAAAAGTGAATAGTTTTCAAGCTTATGCACAATTTTAGTTTTTATGAGCAAAAAATAACATTTCAGGGGCAACAACTCCTTCATGGATTATCATATAGTTACGAAACTTTGTATCTTTTTTAATTTTGTCGTGCTGAACATTGTAACAATGTTTTAGATATTATATATCTTTAAAACTTTGAAGAAAATAGCCTAAAACTGCAGAATTACAAACTAATTCCTGACCTTGAACTTTGACCTTGACCCCATTTCGAAAGTCATTTCAAGAAAAAGTTAAAACTGAAAACCCCATGTCAATATCTGTTCAAATAGTCTAGTTATAACAATTTGAAGCCATTTTACGAAATTTTTAAAATTAAACGCACAAATGCATAACCCATTTTTCGACAGAATTTCACAAAATGAACAAACTATAGGCTTAAGACCCTAGAGAAGCCAAATATCACATCAGATTTTTTCTCCCATCTTCGCTTTCGGAGAAGAAGATTTTTAAAGATTTTTGCACCCCTAGGTCACAGTGACCTACTTTTGGTAGCCATGGCAATGCCATGAACAAATCTGAATTGCACCGGCCCATATATGCTTCTGACCAAGTATCATTGAAATCTGTGCAGCAGTTTTGGAGGAGAAGTCGAAAATAGGTGTTAACGACGCACACACGCACGCACATACACATGCCGCGCCATGCCATAAGCTCACATGACCTTTCGGTCAGGTGAGCTAAAAACAATAGACATACTGTTCATCTTAAGGTTTATATTATATTTTTAATAATTTTTCAAAGTTTTCAAACCAAGCTGTTAATATCAATCTTTATCAATGAAGTTTACATTATGAAATTATTATTCATAATACTCAATGGGATTTTTTTCAGTATTTTTATTTCTATGGGATCACAGGGCTCACGCTGTCGATCGCAAAAATCGCAATTTGCGATACTTTTTTTTACATCTGCGACAAAAAAAAAACATTTTGCAACGCTTAAATTTTATATAAATAAATCTAATGTCATTTTATTGTAGCACCGAGTTTTTTTTTTGACTGAGTCCGCCATCTTGAATACCTTGAAATCAGGTCAATTTTATCGACCTGGTTGACTGAGAACGTGTGTATGTGAAGGTAATCTTACTCAACGATCTCTAAATACTGATAATTAGACTGATAATTAGATTATCGAAACAACAAGGAGACGATTTATTGGTAATAAGAAGACTTCAAAAGGATTATTCGGTTAATCAAACATTTAAGAGTGTGACAGTGATTTGACTACATAGCCTAGCGTACCGAGTGTGTTTGTTTACGTTTTTATCGGTCCTGACAAATCAAGCCTTGGGGACTTAGACTGTTAAACAAAACTGTATTTATTTTTTAATTAAACAATTCTTTTTATTAATTTGTCGTCACATTTTAATTAAAAATCTCTTTTGATCGCCGCCGATGTTTCTGAATAAAATGAGAAAATGCCTGCAGGACCAAATACCACCACTTGTAATTCCATACAGCGATACCTTAAACCATGGGGAAACGGAAGATTGATCTATCAATAATCGCAACAAAATTCCAAAATTAACTTCTTTTGGCATAACTACATCTAAAACCATTGAATCTGAAGTAGAAACTTTTAATGACGATAAAGAAAATACTCAATTTGCCAAAAAAGGCAAATTTCTTGAATCATGGAAATTCAATAGATCAACGACGTACAACTCCGAGAATCTGATGAGAATTTCTATTGAGGGACCTCCATGCTCAGAATTTAACTATGATAAAGCATATGATGTTTGATTTTAATAAAATTTGGTTAAACAGATATCCTTTGATGATTTATGAAAATAATAAAATCATATGTAGTCGTAGAACGAGCATAACGGTAGGGATGGATGATAATAATAATGAATGATAATGGTCTGCTGACTTGATTTGATGGTAGAACATTCAGTAATTTATGTTTTTGAATACTGTCTCGATTTTGCTGTTTTAAATATTACCGATATAATTAGCATTTGGAATAAAACACTTAAACATTGAGTCTGAAAGACAGATTAGTACAGATCCTCTAACAAAATATTCCCTTGTAAAATATCAAAAAAACAAAAAAACGTTTATTTTCAAAATTTCATGACCCCTTTATTTTGAAAAATGACCCCCTCTTTTCATGTAGGGGGTCACTGATGACCCCCTGTTTTAATAAGCTGGAGAAAACACTGAATAAAGAATTCAGATTGCTGGAAAATTCATAATTTAACATCAATATTTTGAAAACCCCCTAGGTGGTTCCTTCGCTTTGCTCAGGTCACATTTGCGACAGAAATTTTTGATCCATTGTGAGCCCTGGATCACTTGTGCAAACTGTGTCAAGGGGAACTATATATACAGTAAGAACCGCTATGTATTGTTACATCAATGGCTACCAGTTAACTAACAAGAAGCAACATGTACAGTCTGTATCATTTACCTTGAGTTGTTACTCATTCAAGTATAATACTGGGTACAGTTTGCTAAGTTAAAAACAGAAGATAGACGTGACTATTTTAAGGATATTCATAAAAAGTGGTAATTTAGAGTGGTTTCCCCTTAATCATTCTTCCGTTTCGAAAATTACGAAAATTTAAGCCATTTTTACTAACATGATAATTTTTTCACAAAAATTTTATTAGTAGAAACACAAAGAGATGATATTGAATAACTTTGACTAGTTATATTTCCGAAAAAAACATTTAAAAAAAAAAAAAAAAAAACTAGTGGGACTCGCTAATAATAGACCTAGAAGCCCTAAATTCAGTGATAAAAATACAACTCAGTTTTTAAATGCACACTTAAAGACATTCAAGAAGACTAAATTTATTTAACGAAATAGTAACCAAACTATTGCCTTTGTAAATATGTAAAACATTTATCATTAACCTGTGATGCATCCGTTTGTGGGGGTTTCCTGGCATTTTTGCTCGATTGGGCTTCTACTTCTACGATTTGGCTTTTGACGGTACTTTTTGGTGGGTGTGAGCTTCGGGATTTTTCAGATTTCGACTTTTTCAAGATTGATCTTATTGGATTATCGTCTCCGTCTAAGTCGACAGAGGAACGCTTCAAAATGCTCCTTGGTCTAAGAGACGTTGAAGTGTCGTTGCTTGACCGACCCGCCATGTTGCAGAATTAGTCTACAAGTATAAAAAGAAAAACGGACCAAAATCTAAACTTTCCGGAATTGCACTTGTACTGTTGTGTGCAATTATTGTTCTAGAATTTAGACATGCAATAAATCTTTAAAAGATACCTTGATTAAAAGAGTGTAGTTTAAATCTATATACAAAGGCATTTTTAGTGTTTTACATAACTCTGTAAGTTCCAGAAATTAGTTTTCATCCAGTCCACTTTTCTATTGCGGTAATAGTATTGCCTTAAAGCATTCCGAGGACGTCTATTAATCCATGCGGGGAAACTTTTTTGCTCACCTTATCCCAGTCAGGAACAGAATTTAAGTTCAGAAACAACAAGTAGGTTAACATCGACTAATACAAGTAAAGACAATGTCGTGTAGTATAATAGTAGGCACAGCCGAAATAGAGAGTCCCGTAAATCGTTCTATGCCCATTTTTGCCACTAAATTATATGATGTTTTATTATCCTTCTTATATTCTGCTTGTAGGCATATTTTTTTTTTACTAATTCACCTAGACTTCATAAACATGCCAGTGGCTGGTAAACGACGAAGTCGCAATGTAGGGAGTTTTAAATCCACCCCCCCCCCACAAAAAAAAAAAAAAAAAAAAAAAAATTAATTGATAAATGTCAATTTTCTATTGAACTACCCGTGCTAAAAATCGAATGTACTGTTACAGTCAGTTGTGACAGGGAATCTTTCATAGAAAATCTAATAAATCAAATTGAGTTTGGTATTTTCACTGATATGGGACTAGTCATAAGACTCGTAATATAGTTCATTTTAAAAGCTCAACAGAACTTATGTTACACATTGTTATGTGCATATATTGACTTTAAATAAAATTATTTGATTTGATTTATTTTATTTGATTTGTAATTCAAAATGCTATACGTATCTGCGATTACCATAAAATAATTCTGTATTTCTAAAGAAAACTTGCTGCTGTGGGGATTTTACTTGTGAAAATAGTGATATTTATATCAGAATTGATGTTCTTAGTGAAGCATTACCTTGTAAGTGCAAAGGAGTCTACCATTTGCCTTTTAGCTCAACTGCCTGTAGCCAGCTTCAGCTTATGACATGATGAAGCATGCACCCTTTTGTCCATAATTGTGTGTGCCAATGTGTATGTCAGTGTGAAAACCTTCATCTTCTTTGAAACAGCTGGGTCAAATTGAACCAAATTGAATTAGGAATGGATGGTACTTAGGTAGAGTAGTTTGAAATCTATAAAAATCAACTTCTTGGGGCATCCAAGATGGTGGCCTTTGATATAAATAGCAAAAAGTAAAAATGGCTATTACAGGTTTATTTATTAAACAATTTAGTTCAAATTTATAAAGAGTATTGAAATAGCCATTAATCATATTTAATGGGTTTTATCCTAACATTTAAAATTAGCTTGTAATATGAAATATCACAAATACTCGTTTATCCGGAAATCTCTAGTGATGAAGAGAGAAAGAGGCTGTCATCTGGGTACAAACATGGCAACAACATGGTGTCTATGGCAGCTTTCAAGGACCAAATGAGGTTTCATCATGAGAATTTTAAGAGTCCTTAAAACAAGAAGAATTTGGTCAGTACCTAGGCAAACATGGCGTCAACCATTCTAATAAAAGGAAAAAAGAGTTGGTGACCCTTTGTTTGCAGACTGCACATTTAAAAACACTGCTTAGACAAGATGATGATTATGACGTCCAGAACATCAGACAACAGATAGTGTGCAATACAAAAGTTCTAGATCCCACTTCAGCAAATTTGAAATGGTCAGAAAATTTATGCAGTATGTCATCGATTGACATGTTTGATGTTACTCAGTTCTTGTTTATAACTTGGTATGTTTACAAAAGCAGAGAATCCACAAGTCATTGTTAATGGCATCAAGAATGATATATCTGCAGAAAAAATGGTGATAAGAATTGAGAATATGTAACTTTTTGAAAAGATTAGCATGATTTTTAAATGTAATTTCTTTATTTTTAGGAATTTATTTTTTCTTGGTTCACAATTACAAGTATGATGAAAGTAAATGATATTGATGTGTTGAACTGTTAGCTAGATGCAATTAATATACATGTACTGGTTATTTATTATGAAGAACTCTCTTTTAATAATGAACACATTTACATTATATAATGTAAAATCTTTTCAAATTTAACCAGCTACTGCAGACATATTCTACAGATTAACTTTTTTTCCCCTTTAGACATGCATATTTAATTACAAAGCATGGACCAAGATTATGATGTACATATGTAATCAAATCTATATTATTTTTGTATTATTTTACAAGAGGTGGAAGAAAGTTGCAGGGAAGTTTTAAAAGCAAAACACCGACAACGTTCAGCTTTATTGGGATCACCCAGTTTTACCAGAAAGCAAAACATAACACCCGCTGTCGACCAAAGTTGACAAAAAAGATGGACATTTAAATATTCCTGGCAGTAATACTAACTTTATTTTCCAATGGAAGTCAGTTACAGTCTGAAATTATGATTTACAAAGCTTTAAATAAAATCAGTAAAGATGTAGAAATATTAATTTTTTTCTGGTTGGAAATATCAAGCGACGGATGTAGAATATCAATAAATTATTATTGAAGTTGTCCAATGTTTAGTGTTTCATAACGATTACATTTGAAATAAGACAAATTGAATTTTCATTAATAAATATTATGCAAGATTGTAATATTTTTCTTCTGAAGTTCACACTTATTTTCATGCAGTGATCAGTAATCATGTCAAGTCGTTTTTTCAAATGATAAAAGGAAGAGTAACATGACATGGTTGTTTTTTTTATAAGTCAAATAGCAAAAAAATCAACTGACCTCACAGTAAACTCTGGATGCAGGTAATAAACTGTGAGCATAATTATTATAGGATTTTAATGTTGAAAGAGTGGGTTATAATTGAAAAATACAGTATGAAAATTAGTCAAAGTCAAAGATTATTTAAATGGAATCAAGAATATCAAAGAATGAATTTAATATTATTAAAATTGAATTCAAGATTATATGAATTGAACCAAGAAATTGAATTTAAGATCATTTGTGTTTAAAAAAAATAGGTAATCAAGTGTATAAACCGAGATGTCAACATTGTTTCACATAGGGAAAATGATTTTTGAAGACGAAATTATTTGTATAAAAATTCAGAAATTAAATTGTATTTAACTTAATTTGAAATATAAGTGATCAGATGTACAGAGTCAAAATTTAAAGTTTTTAATTTTCTAGATTATACAATATTTTGTTTGACATATTGGTGTAAACTTTCTTGTAATTTCATTTTTAGCTCACCTGAGCTAAAAGCTCAGCTGAGCTATTGCGATCTATCCCGGTCCTTCATCCGTTGTGTGTCGTGCATTGTGTATAAACTTTACATTTTAATCTTTTTCTCCAAAACTACTGGGCTAAATTTGATGATATTTGGCAGTAGTGATGCCTAGGTGAAGGCCTTTTAGATTTGCACAAATGAAGGGGTTATGTCCCCTTGGGGCCCGATAAAGGGGAAACGGTGAAAATCTTTAAAAATCTTCTACTCTGAACTTACAAGAGAGATAGCTTAGATA
This sequence comes from Tegillarca granosa, assembly GCA_029721355.1. Taxonomy (NCBI): domain Eukaryota; kingdom Metazoa; phylum Mollusca; class Bivalvia; order Arcoida; family Arcidae; genus Tegillarca; species Tegillarca granosa. The sequence goes on along the minus strand of CM056598.1, from coordinate 23,516,583 downwards.
TTTCATGCATAACATCCTTAGGAAACCTAATTTTAATTTGCCCAAATGGTAGAGGTGGGGCTCAAAATGGGGAATTGGCAGGGTACTTAAGGGGGAAATTGCTAAAAATTATATATTTAGGGAAATTGCTAAAAATTATATATTTGTCAATATATCTTGAAAACTATTAACTTTTGTATAGACATGTATATTAGAATATTGCAGGTATTATTACAAAAAACATTTTGATATATGGCTCAAGTTCAAAAATGTTAACAATTAAAGTCTTCTCATGCAGCTTTGTCACTGACCTTTAAATGTATGACCTTGAACCATAAATTAAAATCATAATCATGTCAATACCTACAATATTCTAATATACATGCCTATACAAAAAGTCAATTGATTTCAAAATAAATAAATAAATAAATAAATAACGTACCACAGATGTTGTTGTCAATAGCAAACTAAATAAATTCTAAAAAAATAGTTGTTATTATAATTGACGTTTTATTTTAAAAAGATTTTAATTTTTAATATCAAATAGATTTTAAAAAGGGTTTAACTAGTACATAGAGGTTATTTAGGTACATGTGGTCAGGCTCATGTGTCCACATAGTGTCGATTGTTTTTTCTTTTGGCGTTGACGACACAAGGTTTGATGGCCATCTTTGTTTATTGTCAATCGTGCATTTTCATTTTTCCGAAGTTACACAAACTTTACTGAACCTCATTTCCAGACCTCTTTGATTGTATTTAGACTCGGGCGGGCGTCCGGGCGGGCGGGCGTCCGGGCGGGCGGATGGGTGGGCGGGCTTACTGGCGGCGGGTTTGTCCGGCCCATAACTTTGACATCTATGGTCAGAATGACTTGAAACTTGGTATGCTTACATACCACGATAATGCGAAGTGCAGTGCACAGGAACCGTAACTCTAGCTTCCTTAATTTTTGAGTTATTCCCCTTTGAATGCTGTTATCATGTTTGGCCGGATCATAACTTTGACATCTATGGTCAGAATGACTTGAAACTTGGTATGCTTACTTACCACGATGATGCCAAGTGCATTGCACAGGAACCGTAACTCTAGCTTCCTTAATTTTTGAGATATTCCCCTTTGTGTGCTGCCAGAGTGTTTGTCTGCATTATAACTTTCACACCATGATTGGAATGTTTTGAAACTTGGTATGTTTACTTATCACAATGATGAGAAGTGCAGTGCACAAGAACAGTAACTCAAGCTTCCTTAACTTTTGAGTTATCTCCCTTTGAATACTACCCGCATGTTTGTCCGGATCAAAACTTTAACACCTATGGTTTGAATGATTTGAAACTTGAAATTTTCTTAACACAGTGATACAAAGTACATTGCACAAGAACTGTAACTCCAGTTTCCATAATTTTTAGTTATTCTCTTTGATCTCAATGTAGAGAATTGCAGTTCTTAAGAAACATAATTGTTTTTATCATAATTTTTGGTACTTATATAATTATGTCCAGGGCATATTTCAGTAATTATCAGAAATACAACTGAGCTTATAATGATATCACCTTTAGCAGGCATATAGTTAGCATGTTTGTCCTGATTACAATGTGGACATAGGCTTATAAGTAATATGTAAACAACAATTGTTATTGTCTCAATAATTACTATTGTTTTTTATTGTACTTGTTGACTTGTGCACTGCATTTTGTATCATTGTGATGAATAATTGAATTGACTTATTGATTATGAACAGCTCATATGAACTGTATAAGTCCCTTTATAGTTCATAATAAATTATTTATTTATAACTAGACAGTTTGCCAAGACCATACAATTTCCATTGTAATCTTATTTAACATGCCCTGTGGAACCTCTATGATATAGTCCGACAACCATGACCTTCAAGATCAACCCTCTTTATCAGCTGTTTATGACTTCCATCTGTCAAGCGATGTGATTACTTAATAAACAACTTAACATCAAAATTAATGAGGGTTTGGACAATGAAACAAAAGGAACAGATTGCGACCATGGATTCTAACTGATTAATAAACAAAAGCCTAATTATTAGATCTGTAGTATTTCATTGAAAACTGTTGACAGGTGATAGCAAACAATACTCGAGTAAAATAATGACAGACAAACATATTTATTTACGTGTCGGATTAACTGAATTCTATTATAAACTAAAAATGTCCGACAAGTGATTTTTCACATCGGACAAAAATATTTTTTGTCGGACATGTCCCGCAAATATGACCGTTTCCGGACCCCTGAAAGATGATTTTGATATATGGATCAAGGTCATATGCTCAAATGTGAAGGTCAAAGCAGCATAAAAAGACTGAAATTATTAGTTATCTTGAAAACTGTTAACTATTTGTATAGACATGTATATTGGAATATTGCAGGTATTAAACGTATTATTACAATTATCATTTTGATATATGGCTTAAGTTCATAAGGTCAAAGGCCAAGGTCACAGTTGCAAAACAAGACTGAAATTGTTAATTATCTTTAAAACAATTACTTTTTGTATAAGCATGAATATTAGAATATTGTAGGTATTGACATGATTATGATTTTAATATATGGTTCAAGGTCATACATTTAAAGGTCAGTGACAAAGCTGCAGGAGAAGACATTAATTGTTAATATTATTGAAAAATAAACTTTTTATATGGGCATGTAGATTAGAATATTGTAGGTATTGACATGATAATGATTTTAATATATGGTTCAAGGTCATAGTTCTAAGGTCAAGGTCAGCTGCAAAACAAGACTGAAATTTTTAATTATCTTTAAAACAATTACTTTTTGTATAAGCATGAATATTAGAATATTGTAGGTATTGACATGATTATGATTTTAATATATGGTTCAAGGTCATACATTTAAAGGTCAGTGACAAAGCTGCATGAGAAGACATTAATTGTTAATATTATTGAAAAAAATTAGCTTTTTGTATGGGCATGTAAATAAGAATATTGTAGGTATTGATATGATGATCATTTTGATATATGGCTTGAGTTCACAGTTCTAAGGTCAAGGTCACAGCTGCAAAACAAGACTGAAATTTTTAATTATCTTGAAAACAATTAACTTTTTGCATTGGCATGTAAATTAGAATATTGGGGGTATTGACATGACAATGATTTTATTATATGGTTCAAGGTCATATGTTGAAAGGTCATAGCAGCATAAGAGAATTACTTATTATCTTGAAAACTATTACCTTTTTATATAGGCATGTATATAAGAATATTAAAGGTATTGACATGACAATGATTTTGATATATGGAATAAGGTCATATGCTCAAATGTCAAGGTCATAGCAGTATAAGAAGGCTGAAATTGTTAGTTATCTTTAAAATCATTAACCTTATGAATTGGCAAATATTGTTGGTATTGATATGATGATGACTGTGATATATGGTTCAAGGTCATACATTCAAAGGTCAAGGTCAAAGCTGCATGAGAAGACTTAAATTGCTAATTATCATTTTATATATGTGTGTATATTAGAATATTGTAGGTATTAATATGATGATCATTTTGATATTTGGTTTAAGATCATACATTCAAAGGTCATAGCTGCTTAAGAGTCCTTAAATTGTAAATTATCTTGAAAACTATTTACTTTTTGAATAAGCTTGTGTATAAGAATATTGTAGGTATTGACATAACAGTGTTTTTGATATATTGTTCAAGGTCATATGTTCAAAGGTCAAGGTCATATCAGCATAAGAAGACTGAAATTGTTAATTATCTTGAGAACTATTAACTTTTTGTATAGGTATGTATATTAGAATATTGTAGGTATCATTATGACACTCATTTTGATTTATGTTTCAAGGTCATAGGTGCAAAGGTAAAGGACATAGCTGCAAAAGTATACTGAAATCGTTAATGATTTGGAAATTATTCATTGTAGCTACAGTTGTTAAGTACGTACTTATAAATAAAATCATAGTGACTAGACATTTTTGATTAAGTATTGTGGCAGTTCTTATTTTGAGAAAACTTGGAAAGTTTCTGTACTTGAAATATTGTCTATTGCACTTTGCAAACAATTTTGGACACATTCTCAGGTGATTAACATTTTTATCTTCACCTCCAGAACCACTGGGCCAAATTTAATAAAAAATAGTCACCAAATTGCCTAGGTGAAGGCCTTTCAGATTTGCACAAAAATAAAGGAGTTATTTCTCCTTGGGGCCTCATAAAGGTGGAAACTGCTAAAAATTATATATTTGTCAATATATCTTGAAAATTATTAACTTTTTGTAGAGGCATGTATATATGAATATTGTAGGTATGGATACAACAATTATTTTTATATATGGTTCAAGGTAATAAAATCAAAGGTCAAGGTCACAGTGGCAAAAGAAGACTGAAAAGGTTAATTATCTTGAAAACTATTTACTTTTTGTATATTAGAATTATTGTAAGTATTGACATGATGATGATTTTGATATATGGTTTAAGGTCATACTTTAAAAGGTCAAGGTCATAACTGCATAATACAACTTAAAATGTTCATTTTGTTGAAAAATATTTACTTTATATATATATATATATATATATATATATATATATATAAGAATGGTGTAGGTGCTGATATTACAATCATTTTGATTTATTTTTCAAGGTAATAGGTTCAAAGGTCATGGACATAGCTGCATAAGTATACTGAGATGGTTAATGATTTGGAAATTATTCATTTTACTACAGTTACTACATGCATATTTGGTACTTATAAATGATATGTGACTAGATATTTCTGATTAAATATATTGGCAGTTCTAAACTTGAGAAAACTTGGAAAGTTTCTGTACCTAATATATTGTTGATTGCACTTTGCAAACAGTTTTGGACATATCCTCAGGTGAGCATTAAGGCCCATGGGCATCTTGTAGTGTATAAGTGAGTGATAATTTATACACTACAAGAGTGAGAGAGGTTTAATATACAGACTGTTATTTGTAAGTGAGAGAGGTTTAATATACAGACTGTTATTTGTAAGTTAATGACATACCAAATTTACCCTATCTGATCTGCCCTTTTAGTAATACACATGTACTAAAGAACAAATCTAAAACATTTACTGTACATAAGAAAGAAATCAGGAGTTTGTACAAATGACAGTACCATTAAAATGAAATGTTTTACAAATTCAGAATGCCATCAGAATTCGGTTGCAAGAAGAATGTTAAAGGTACATAACACATATCAGTGAAAATGACATCATTCAATAGAGGTGGAAAGTTAAGATTTGTTAATTGAGAAATTTAGAGCATTTCTGGTTTGATTGGATGTAAACATTTGGACTATGCTGTTCAAACCCCATTTGTATTCTCTTTTTAATGTGATTCTTTTGAGATTCATGTTAAGAATTTGTACTGATAACTTTTATTATCACACAACAGAACTTGTAAAAGCATCCATCTAACCGTACATAAATTTTATAATTAGAACATGAACCTGATTATGTTTTAAGCAGTGGGGATGAACTTGCCCATAATGCTTTAGATATCATGCCAGGAATGTAGAAGAATGTTATTTTACAACCAATCAAAATAATTTTGCATATAGTGAGACATTCCAAACACACAGCGTTAAATGCACAACTGTTTTTTATCAAAAAATAATTCATATACTTAATAAGATATTTGTGAAAAAGGTATATGTAACACATTTGAAATTAGCCCTAACTTATGACAATGGCACAAACATACATATAGGTAAAAGAATATGAAACCCTCTAAAACACTTGCAAATGGGATAAAGAAGTCATGTTGTTATTAGGTACCTATTATGGATTTAGCATAAATTGTTGGTTGTTACTCAATACATTGTTTTCAGTTTCAGTTGTGTTATTAAGAGAAAACAACAGACTGCATGACTTTACAAAAGGCTTCTTAGAGACATTTTGTCTCACCAGGTGACTATAGTCACCATAAGCCGAGGTTTAGGTTTACTTTTCTGGCACCAGCAGTGGCAGCAGCCTGTCAAAATGTGAGGTTTACTTTTCTGGCACCAGCAGTGGCAGCAGCCTGTCAAAATGTGAGGTTTACTTTTCTGGCACCAGCAGTGGCAGCAGCCTGTCAAAATGTGAGGTTTACTTTTCTGGCACCAGCAGTGGCAGCAGCCTGTCAAAATGTGAAAGTTTATGTTAAAGTCCATATCTCTAAACTAATACTGTTATTTCAGTGAGATTTGCAACACAGTTTAATCATGCAGTTTATGTAGTTTAATTTTGATTACATGAGTATATAAGCTGATGTTTCAGGTAACTTGCATTTTTACAGAAAAAATGGAATTTTCGAGAAAATGATCCTTACAGACCCATTTTAGGCCCAACTGGCTATTGCCAACTGAGCTTATGGCATGGTGAAGTGTCCATGCGTGCATGCCTAAACTTCTTCTCTGAAACCACATGACCAAATGAAACCAAATTTGGTGTGGAAGGTCCCTTAAAGTTTGTGATTTTCGGTTTGATCCTGAATCCAAGATGGCCACTGTTACTGGCCATTTAATTGATATATTTAACAGGTTTTTCCGTAACATTTTTAAATAATAGCATGTTATTGGCGAAATAAGCAAATTAGCGGCTAAATATAGCTGATTCTTTAAAAATATTCTTCTCTGAAACTACATTACTAAATGAAACCAAATTTGATTTGGAAGGTCCCTAGATGAAGTAGATTAAAGTTTGTGATTTTCGGTTTGATCCTAAATCCAAGATCGCCGCTGTTACTGTAAATAGAAAAAAAACAGGAAACTGGCCCTAACATATTTATTTGTTGATTAATTTGGTTCAAATTTGGTATAAAGAATGTAGAACTCTGACCATTTAATATATTTTACAGGTTTTTCCGTAACTTTTTTCATTGCATTGTTATTGGTGCAATATGGCCATTATATATTTATTTGTTGATCAGTTTGATTCAAATTTGGTATATGGAATGAAGATAGTGGGGCATTTAACATATGGAATGGGTGCCTCTATAACTAAATTTCTCGTTGTAATGTTGTTAGCACAATATACCATTTAAAACTTTAAATGGTTTTCTTCCATAACTTTATTTATTGGTATGCTATTAGCATGATATGCAAATTAGCAACTAAATATAGCCGATTCTTTGAAAAACTTCTTCTCTGAAACCACATGACCAAATGAAACCAGTTTTGATGTGGAAGGTGCCTCGGTGGAGTAGATTAAAGTTTGTGATTTTTTATTTGATCCTAAATCCAAGATGGCCACCATTAGTATATAAAAAAACCAGAAAAATGGCCATTACATATTTATTTATCAATTTGGTTCAAATTTGGTATATGTAATGTAGATAGCGGGGTATTTAACATTTGGAATGGGTTTTTCAATAACTAAATTTCTCTTTGCCATGTTGTTAGCACTAGATGGCCACTGTTACTATAAATAGAAAAACAGGAAAATGGCCATTACATATTTATTTGTTGAACACTTTGGTTTAAGGAATATATTTAATGGTTTTTCCATAACTTTTTTTGTTGGCATGTTATTGTGCAATATGCAAATCAGCAGCTAAATGTAACTAATTCTTTGAAAAACTTCTTCTCTGAAACCACTTGACCAAATGAAACCAAATTTGATGTGGGAGGTCCCTAGGTGGGCTAGTTTATCAACTGATTTAGATCTAATTTGATATAGAGAGTAGATAGATAGCCATTCAACATTTGTAACAGGATGTTTCCTCACATTGATAATTAGCTCCTGCCCAGCAAAATATGCAAATAAGCTGGTTATAAAAGCTATATCTTTGGAAATCTTTTCCTCTGAAACTACTGAGCAAAACAGAACCACATTTGGTGTGCAACTTACTTTAAAGTTTGTACAAATCAACTTTTTGTGGCATCCAAGATAGCCATTAAACACATTTTACAGACTTTTTTCTCACAATTATAATAAGCTTGTATATTAATGGAATATGCAAATAAACTGCTTGCAATAGCTGATTCTTTAAAAGTCTTTTCCTCTGAAACTACTTGGCCAAATGGAATCATTTGGTGTGGAAGGTCCCTAAGTGGAGTAGTCTAAGTTTATAAAAAAAATTAGCTTCTTGTAGCATCAAAGATGGCCACCAATGCTGTAAATAAAACACAAGCATACCAGTCCTTGTCCAAATCACAGTGCCATAAACTAAAAGTAAAAACTTTGAAAGCTGGCAAATTTAGTTATACATGTGAACTTCCATCAAAGAAGTGAGGTGCTCCAGAAGGGTAAGCACCTCCGGTCTAGCTAGCTACATCCAGCACATGCAAGTCAATTTTGAGAATGAAAGAAAAAAAGAACTATGGTAAGTCAAATAAGTTTGGATACAGTGACTACATACTTATAAAATTAGATGCAACTTTTTTGCCAGTTGAGTGATATACATGCCCTATTGGGCCTCTTGTTCAATATTCTTTTTTTTCTTTTTTTTTTTTTTTTTTGAATTAAGCATGTACCAAAATAGATCATAATATATATCATCGGTAGTTGAAAAAAATTGACATGTTTATTTTGTTTTTTTGTTTTAAAAGGATACATTTTGAGAAAATTTTGAAAGCACATCCAAGTCTTGATGAATTACATTTCAAATGCTGTTTGATAGGTTTCTAGATTCTGTGCAATGCCTGTTGACTATTTTTAAATTTTTTGATAAATCTGAGATTTTAGATGTAAAAATATAAATGTTAAGAAAAATCATTTTGTTCTAAACCAATACTATTTTGGAATTCAAATATATAGCTATATTAGTTTCTATGTTATTTACATTGTATAATAGTGTGGGTTTTTTTTTTTTTGGATTTAAAGCAGATTTGAGAGAAAGAAATTTTTACTTAAACAAATATGAATATTTTCTTTGAATGTGATGTGATTTAAGTTTTCATGTTATGTACAATAAAAATTATAGTTCAGCTATCCAGTGTTATATGAAAAAAAAGATACTTGTTTGAAAAATACACTTTTATTTATGAAATGGATTTTGTACTAAACCAACATAATTTTTAACACCAAATACATTATGATAAATCTCAATGTTATACATTAAAGAAGATCAGTTTGTAATGTGAGGCTGTGTCTGTCATAAAATAATGATTTTGAATCCAGATGAATGAAGTATCTGAAAAAAGTAGTTATGAAGTTAAAACTGAAATGAACAGACTGCATAATGAAAAATTGTTTCAACTCTTTTTACACCTTTTCATGGTATTTAAGGGGAAAATTTCAAAATTCTGAACTGCCAGTCATTAAAACTACATATAGCTGATGTTCAGGCAGACTTAAATATTTATGTTGCACATGTTGTCATGTTAGTAGAGTCTTAGCTTTGTAGACTTGATGAAGATGATGACTTTCTCCTGACTGGATATAAGATTTTTAGGAATTGTTTCAAACCAGCTGTTGGAACAGCATATGGGAGTGTAATATATAAGAAAGATAATTGGTTGGAAGTGTAAGACTATAAGAATATTGAAGTAATCTGCCAGAAATTAGACTTTATTCAGCTTGTTTATGCATACTCTAGGCCAAAAGAAAATATTTCTTTACTCATTAAGGTAATGAAACATCTTAATTCAAAAATATCTTAGGATATTTCAACAGTGATTATGGGCGACTTTAATTGCAATGTGCATAATCATTCTAGTGTAAAAACCAAACAGTTATTAAGGTTAATGGAGTCAAGTGGCTAGAGACAGTTTATCAATGAGTTCACAACTGATGGTTGAATCACTATTGAACTTCTATTTACAAATGTCAAAAATATTGAGTGTGGTGTTTAAGGGTCCTTTAACAGTTATCACAAACCAGTGTGATGTGCAGTAGAGGCTTAAAATACCCATACATTGTATCTTGATTATTGCTGGATAATCAGCTGTGTGATTAAAATAATCAAGATATGAAATATATGTTCAAATATCTTGAATTATATTTGATGCGTTAATTCAGACATATACTATTCAGAGCCTGTTAATGATCACTTGTGCCTCTCAGTGAACCTATCTCAGTTTATTATTTGCTGTCTGTTGGTGACCTATAACGGTTAATATAGAGTCAGTAAATTTCAATTCAGTTTACATACCCTGTATAAACCATATTAGGTCAACGATTATACTTTGCTGATTACATATTTTTCTTTTAAAAAATATATGATTTTGAATCTTAAAACTTAACTTTATCATCTGTATAAAGCAATTTTAGGTAGCCATGTTGTATACACTGGCATTGTGTAAGGGGAAGTATAACTTCCATACTGACTACTTCTGGGATCAAGCTGGTCCAATATAGAATATATTGAGTCACCATATGATTTACATTATCAAATGAAACTTATGAAAACATAATGTATGTCTCACAGTCAATGTATTAGTGTTCAATCTTAATATATCATAATGTATGTCTCACAGTCAATGTATCAGTGTTCAATCATAATATATACCTCACAAATTTTAAATTATATTACAACAAGACTGAATCTTAAAAATGTATTTTCTACTCTTTCAAAAACTTATAAGGCGAGACACTTATTTTTTAGAATTCTTATTTAACTCTTTTAAGGTCTTTAAAAGCATGTTTTAAAAATTTAAAATTGATTTTATAATTTATATTATGCATATGACATCAAAATTATCATTTAAACATTATAGATCACCCGATATATAAAAGGGACAAATTTGATAATCAGTTCACAATTTTGCTTTCATAAACAAACCAAGTCCATAAAACCAATGGTCTGATAGTGAGAATGCTTCGTTAGTGTACTAAGATATTTCACAATGTTTCATTAGTTGGATGAATGTAAGCAACAATGATTTGCAATCATTTGTTCACAAAGCACAGAGAAGCATAGTAGACCTAATCTTGATCAAGGTGACATTTAGAGCATATATTTTAAAAATTATTGCTTTTCGAATCATTTGAAGTTATCGTTCATTTGTCATGATTATTGCGGATGCAATGATGATGAAATTTTAGATTGATGCAATAACATGAAACTTCAATTTTTTAAACATTATTTTAAGTTTAATTTTAGAACAATAACTTGAACCACTTACAAACATAATTTGTAACATAGGATATATTAACATGTATATAAGGATATTGTAGGTATTAATTGATATGAAGATGATTTTGATATATGATTCAGGGTCATATGTTCAAAGGTCTTGTCATAGTTGCAAAAGAAGACTGAAATTAATTATCTTTAAAGCTTTTAACTTTTTGGATAGGCATGTGTAGTAGAATATTGTTGGTATCGATACAACAATGATTTGATATATTGTTCAAGGATATGTATACAAAAGGTCAAGGACATAGCTGCATAAGTATACTGAAAATACTAGTAAGAATTGTGGCAGTTCTTAAATTGAGTAAACTTGGAAAGTTTCTGTATTTAATATTATGTCTATTGCACTTTGGAAACAATTTTGGACATATCCTCAGGTGATCGTTAAGGCCCATGGGCCCCTTTTTTAATCAATGTGAATATGGATCTTCAGATTCATGAAATTCAGAGAAAGTGGCATGAACACTTATGCACTTATTTTGAATGACTCATTTTAATGAAAATTCAAATTTAGTACGTATAGGGCTTCTAAGTAAAATTTTCAAGTAATGGAACTGATGATAACTCATACATTGAAATTATCTTATTGTGTGTGAAATATCCAATTAAGTGATAGCTTAACAGAGTAATATATATGTAGAATAAATTTTTAAGTGATCAAGCTGATTTGAATTTTATAGGTCTGTCATGTACCAATTTTGAATTTCTACATAAAAAATTTAATTCAAAATTAACTTTTGTCAATTATCGGATAATCGGAAAAAATCTCTTATCATGATAAATATGATGACCTCATTTCTTCTCCAAATGATTTTTCTTAATACTAAACCGTATTCATTATTACTAAAACTCTGTTTTCTAGGATTGTAGCCACATAGAGCATGATTTTACAATTTACACTGGTGACAATGTATTATTCAGAGGTGACCTAATGTACAATGTCAGTCTGTGCTCAAAATAGTATCTTAAAAAGTCTGCACACGCTGTACATTTTTCAATTTTACTTCAAACTGAAAATTTTCTTGTCCAACACTCCACCTTTTTATCCTTATAAGGCAGGACCTGTAATTATTATATCATATCGTTATATGATATGATCATTATATCATTAATTATAGTGAAAGGTCAGTCAAATTTGCATAATTACTACCTCAATGTTATATAGTTTAAACTAGAATCATTATTTCAATTTTTTTACAATCGAAGCAAAATAGCTTGATTAACATTGCTTCAGTTACATTTTTGATTTCTAGAGTGCATTCAGTGTGTTTTTAGCTCACCTGAGCACACAGTGCTCATGTGAGCTTTTGGTATCAATAGAGGCAGACCCTGCATTGTCTGTTGCCCGTCTGTTCGTCATCCATCCGTCCATCAACAGTTGCTTCAAACGACTTCTTCTAAGAAACTTCTGGTCACATTCTGTTCAAACTTGGTCAAAAGCATCTATAGAACATTGCCTTTCAGATTTGTGTTTTTGGTTGCCATAGCCACCAAATGTAGGTCACATTGACCTACATAGTTGAAAACCTAAAAAAATCTTCTTCTCCAAAACCACTTCACTGAGATAAAATCTGATGTGATATTTGGCATCTAAAGCATCTTATATAAGCATCTTTTATACCAAGTTTGTGAATTTCAATAATTTTTGTGAAAAATTAGGTTACGCGTTTTTGTATTTATATACATTGTAAATAGTACTTTTTTACCAAAATTACAATAATGAATAAATTTAGGTGAATTCATTTTCCAAACATCATTTTCTTATGTGAAGAAACATATGTTTGACAATTTTCATGAAATTCTGTAAAATACAAGTCGCTTTTTTCTACCTTTTTCATTTTCAATTCTAGCAACCATTAAGGGTCAAGGATTCAAATCCCAGTGAAGCCACTTCTTTTTTTCTTTTTTTTTTTTTTTTTTTAAATTTCTTAATTTTATGACTTACAATGGTGCATGGAAGAAATTTTATGAATTTTTACTTTTTAGGTTGCCATAGCTACCAAATGTAGGTCACATTGACCTACATAGTTGAAAACCTAAAAAAATCTTCTCCAAAACCACTTCACTGAGATAAAATCAGATGTGATATTTGGCATCTAAAGCATCTTATATACCAAGTTTGTGAATTTCAATAATTTTTGTGAAAAATTAGGTTACGTGTTTTTGCGTTTATTTTTTTTGTTTTACAAAATCACGTGACATAATTTAATCTAATTGAACATATTTTTATACGCCCGTCATATGACAGGACGTATTATGTTACGGTGCTGTCCGTCCGGGCGGGCGGGCGGGCGTCTGTTAACAATATGTATTCCGTTCAATAGAGACCACAAACATTTATGGATTCAAATGAAATTTGGTATACAGCTTTACCATGGTAATACCTTGTGCAAGTTCGAATTACAACTTTTTCGGATTATTTTTGGAGGAGTTATGCCCCTTTTTTAACTTAGAAATTTTTGTATGTATGACCATGTGGTTTCCGATCATCAGAGCCTACAACTATTTATGGATTCAAATGAAATTTGGTATACACATTTATGATGTTATTATCTGGTGCAAGTTCGAATTACAACTTTTTCAGATTATTTTCAGAGGAGTTATGCCCCTTTTTTAACTTAAAACACCTTTTTATCATACTGCACAGATCACGACAACAGTTCAAATTATAATTAAGCTTTATAGATATAAATTATTTCAGGTTGGTTAAAAAAAAGGTTCCCAAAACATTTCAGACAAAAAATGTATTTGTTTCCTAAAATCTTCCTGCATGCAATGCTTAACACATGAAAACACTGCCATGACCTAACATTATATTTTAAACTTCTTCCTTCCTGGAAATGAATATGAATTATATAGCAGTCTACCACTATCCATTTAGCAATATATTTTTACATACATATATCCAAGTTGTACTTATACTTCTCAGTAAAGAATGGAACAATCTAGAGGATTAGTGACCAATTCATTCGGAACATCCTCCGGATGTGAAATGATAAAGGCGACAACTTTCTCTTTTTTAGCAGCATATATTTGCATCTTGGGGACCTTGAAAACTCCTCGATAGATTTTGCTAAAAATTTCTGAGGTTATGGAGTCTAATGCGATCTAGCTATCTAACTTGGTGAAATTTTTAGGAAAAATCGGTATCATACTTAATTTTGGGGTCAAACATGCAAAAAATGAATTTTTCCAAAAAACAATTACGTTTAACGCACTCCTGTTCAATAACAGTTCATTGTACGAAAAAGTCGTCCATTGACCGAAAAATGTGTAAGATCTGACGGAAAAGACGGTATTTTTATATTTTTTCTATCTTTTACATAAAATCCACAATAATTGTTTAAAGTCAGCGCTATCATCCAAAAACAATTTAACGTACTGTTTTGAATTCGTACCCATATTAAAGTAACCAATTCTTTACCAAATTATTGGTAGGTTTGGCACTTATCCATTAGGTCTGTTTCAAACTTTTGAGTGGCAAGTTCTGTGGATGAGCTCTACTGATAGAAATCCTCTAGATTGTTCCATTCTTTCCCGCGAAACCCCTAAAGGTGTCGCCACACTAGTAAATAGTACTACTCGATCAATATAACACGGGCGTATAATGCTACGCTCGGCGGTGCTCTTGTTTAAAATAATTTGCAGTTTACTTTTACAATTTTTCAAAAAATATTTTAATTAATGTGTCAAATCTGTAAAGTCTTAAATCCGGATTTGAAAATTGCTCATGTTAGCTTTTGTTATGGATGGGCACTCTGCCATCCATCCATCCATCCATCAAAAGACTTCTTCTTAGACACTACTGGTCACATTTCATTCATATTAGTCAGTAGTATCTATAGACTATTGCCATTCACATTTGTTTTTCTGGTTGCTATGGCTACCAAAAGTAGGTCACTGACCTACATAGCTAGACAAACCAGTTACATTTAAACTCAGGTGAGCAAATTAGGGCCATCTTGGGCCTCTTGTTTAAATGCATATTATTCCTGTAACATTTTCTGTGTTCAAGGGGGTTGTCCTAAATTATGACTTTTCAAGGAAATGAAATGAAAAAAAATGTTTTAAAAATTTATTTACTAAGTTTTAACAACTTAAAAAGGATAATAATTTTTTTAACATTTAGTGAATTTTCAAGCAAGCAATAGAAATTTGAAAGAAGAACTATAATATATTAAGTCTTCCACCTTACTGGTTGGAATACTTATTGCTTTTCTTCCGTTTCTGGTTCTTCATTATTATTATGATTCCCCACCACCAAACCCGGGTGTAGATTTGCCATGGAATCCATGGAATTTCCATGGATTTTTCGTACATGGAAAGTGTGGAGTATTGGAACCGTATGTACGTGGAAATTCCATGGACATGTACGTGGAAATTCTATGGACAATGTACGTGGCAAATCCATGGACATTTTGGAGTATTGGAACCGTATGTACGTGGAAATTCCATGGACATGTACGTGGAAATTCCATGGACATGTACATGGCAAATCTGTGGACATGTACGTGGCAAATCCATGGACATGTACATTGCAAATCTGTGGACATGTACGTGGCAAATCCATGGACATGTACATGGCAAATCTGTGGACATGTACGTGGCAAATCCATGGACATGTACGTGGCAAATCTGTGGACATGTACGTGGCAAATCCGTGGTTGATGTACATGGAAATCCATGTACATTGTACATGGCAAATAAGTGTCAAATTTTTAAAAAGTGATCCATCCAGATGAAGTATTTATAGACAGCATCAAGAAAAAAATGGCTACTCTGTGAGTCGGCACATTTTGCTGAAATTATGAAATGACATATTTGGTGACTTTTTGTTGCCTATGACTGTTTTAATAATTATTAAACAAAACCACATCAAGTCTTTAGAACCTCACCAGTGTATTTTATTCATGATATTTTCATGTTCATACAGATCTTTAAAAGATTAATTGCTCACTCTTAATGACAATTAATATATCATTTTTTAATTTTAATTTTTAATCTGAGTTATACTTTATAACAAAAATAGTTGCCTGTATCATTTATGTTAGTTACATGATAGAATGAAGTTAATTAAACTCACATGGCACTTTCCATACTTTAAAATACAGCTAAATAATTCCCAAATGACACTTTCAATGGTCTGCTTATAATTTCACTAGATTCCATTATCTCAAAAAGGTTTCCTTTGTATAATATCCAGTAACTTTGCCACAAAATATAAGATTTTATGTCCTTCTTAGTCTTGTATAGTCTAAAGATGAAATGTCTAAAAATGGTAGTCATACTAGGCAGCCATCTTTTTTTCTTCTTGTTGTTTAGCAGAACCTCCTAATTGTATGAACAAAGCACTTGAATTGCTGACCTAGACACTTGAGAAAAATGCCATGGATATCCATGGAATTTCCATGTACAGAGTTTGTTGAAAATGCTGAGCCTGAAACTTTGTATATTTTGTTAAACTTTCATTGACAGACAAAAATTTGCCACAAAAATCCATGTACATGTCCACAGAAATTCCATGGAAAGTGTGTACATGTCCATGGCCAAAAAGATGGCAAATTTATTTTACCATGGACATGTACACACTTTCCATGGATTTTTGTGGCATTTCCGTGGAAATCCATGGATTTTACATGGACATGGACATATGTCCATGGAATTTCTACAGCCGGGATTAGGTGGGAAATCATATTGTTTTTGTTCTGTTTCTTCTTCTTCTTATTTTTTTTTAAATATTATTTTTAGCTCACCTGAGCTATTGTGATGGGTCATTGTCCGTCGTGTGTCGTGCATTCTGCGTCATCTGTTGTCCGTCGTCGGTTGTGTGTCAACTTTTGATTGTAAACACTCCTGAGGCCACAATTTGAGAGCAATCTTAATCAAACTTTCTCAGAATGATCCTCTTGACAAAAGCTAGCTCAAATACGTATATGGGCCATGTTGGGTCAATAAGTAGGTCACTAGGTCAAATTGTAAAAAAACCTTGCTAACACTCCCGAGGCCCCAATTTAAGTCCAATCTTCATCAAACATTGTCATGTCAGAATGATCCTCTTGACAAAAGCTAGCTCAAGTTTATAAATGGGCCATGTTTGGTCAATAAGTAGGTCACTAGGTCAAATTGTAGAAAAACCTTGTAAACACCTTAGGCCCCAATTTTAGTCCAATCTTCATCAAACATTGTCAGAATGATCCTCTTGACAAAAGCTAGCTCATATTTGTATATGGGCCATGTTGGGTCAATAAGTAGGTCATTAGGTCAAATTGTAGAATAACCATGTTAACACTCCTGAGGCCCCAATTTTTAGTCCAATCCTCAAACATTGACAGAATGATCCTCTTGACAAAAGCTAGCTCAAGTTTGTATATGGGCAATGTTGGGTCAATAATTGGGTCAAAACGTCAAATTATATGGAAACCTTGGTAACACTCCTGAGGCCCCAATTTTAGTCCAATCTTCATCAAACATTGTCAGAATGATCCTCTTGACAAAAGCTAGCTCAAGTTCTTATATAGGCCATTTTGGGTCAGTAATTAGGTCACAAGGTCAAATTATATAGAAACCTTGTTAACACTCATGAGGCCCTAATTTTAGTCCAATCTTCATCAAACTTAGTCAGAATGATTTTCATGACAAAAGCTAGTTCAAGTTAACATATGGGTCATGTAGGTTCGATAAGTAGGTCACTAGCTCGAAATATAGGAAAAATTTCTGTAAAGAATAAAAGCTCCAGTTTGCCAAAATCAAGCTGAGTGTACATCATTTTCAAGTGAGTGTCCAGGGCCTTCATGGCCCTTTTGTTTTAAAAATTTTTGTCTGGTGCAGAACTCGGAAACAGGATGATGGGTTTCAATGAAATTTAGTACTAACAATTTGCAATTTTTTGTAGATGCCAATAACCCGATCAAATGATCAATTTTTTTTCTATTTTGACAGTCACTGGGTGTAAATTGCGTAATTTAATTCCAAAAATCTTTCTGTCCATACACCCAAAGAGAGATAACTTTTACAGAATCTTCTTCTTTCTTCTTCAGTTTCTCAGATATATGAGCGCCCAATAAAAATGGTTAATCTGAATTAATGTATTAAGTCAAGCACTAAACAAAAATGATTCAGTGTTAATGAACTACATGTTAATTAAGTGACTAACCTCTTTCTCAATACAGAATTTGTTTTTAATAAATTCTTAGTTCCTATGTATTAAATGGTTTAAAATATATCAAATTTTTATTCATCTATTCAGGTCAAACTTGCTGAACTATCCTTATTTTTACATTTATCGAGAAATTTCAAATTTGTTCCAATAAGTGGTGTCAACTTGTTATGAAAATACTATTATTTGACATTCATATTTGACACAAAGTCCAATATAAACGTTACCAGAAAAATAAAACTATTTTAAAGGGCTTATTTGGTGTCTCAGACTTACACATAAGCAGGTAAATCGTCAATTACAAAAATTACTAAATATAGAAACATTTTGATCATGATGACTGTACCCGAGCTTGCTTTCAGCAAGCCTATCTAAAAACTGGAAAAATATTTTCGTAATCAATATGGTTTGTTTGGTATATGGAATGTATAACTTTGGCCATTTAGTATATATATACAGACTTTCTGTAACTTTTTTGGCATGTTATAATTGTATTAGCAGCTAAAAATAGCCGATTTTTTGAAAAACTTTTTCTCTGAAACCAGATTTGAAGTGGAAGGTTTCTAGGTCAAGTAGATTAAAGTTTGTGATTTTCAGTCAGATCTTAAATCAAAGATAACCACTGTTACTTCAAAATTAAAAAAAAAAAAAAAAGAAGAAAAAGCAAAAAGCTTATTATATTAGTTTGTGATCTTTAAGTTTAAAGCCAATTGTGGATATGTCCAAAATTTTACAGTAATTATAAAACTTAAAACTGGAACAGCTTATGTCAAAACCATGTTTCATATCTAGCAATGGATTTAATCTGCAACATGAGCAATACTGGTCGTTCTGGACCTTTTTTTTTCTTTTTAAAAACTGTAGTATTGTGTAGGTTGTGTGATTTTATTACTATGCTTGAAATTTCTATAACCTTGATTTAAGTATACTCTGAAATACATGTGTATTTAAAAAATATTTTATTTTAAGCTTATTTGATTTTTGCAATCTCAATTTTAGCCCAACTGGCCTAGCCAGCTGAGCTTATTGCATGGCGAAGCAGGCATGCATGTGTGTATGTGTGCATGTGTGAACTTTAAAAGGTTCATAGGTGCAATAATTAGTACAAATCAACTTCTTGTGACATGTTTAACTAGAATGTATACTTGCAAGCAAGTATATGTCTGCGTATCAGCTCTCTCTCTCTCTCTCTCTCTCTCTCTCTCTCTCTCTCTCTCTCATCTGGTGATTTCAACCCACTTATAAATTAGTTGGACCCTGAAGGCAGATTAGTAGAACTGAGTGTGAGAATCTAGAACGAAGCGGACAATAGTCCATAATTTGTTTAATTCAAGGAGATGCCCTTAGGGCTTTTCCTTCTCAATAGAAGTCTGGGTTGTTGTTTGAACTGGATTTTTCCAGAATCTTTCTGAATTCCTAAAAACAATGAGGAAGAGACCTACCCATGGTCAATCCCTACCAGTTGACAAAATTTTAGCCTAATTGGATAAGAAACGAAGGAGAGATACCTCTGAAAAAAATCTGTCAGAAACGAGGAAGAATAATAATAATGATAACTAGAATGCATAATTGGGAGCAATTATATGTCTGCATATCAGCTCTCTAAAGTGGTGCTCCAAATAGCAAAGAAAATTCCAAGAAAGAAAGAACTCTCT
Source organism: Tegillarca granosa (assembly GCA_029721355.1). NCBI lineage: Eukaryota > Metazoa > Mollusca > Bivalvia > Arcoida > Arcidae > Tegillarca > Tegillarca granosa. The sequence continues at coordinate 23,496,715 of CM056598.1, read as the reverse complement.
GGAATTCCATGGTTTTAACCGGATTTCTCCAAAGTCCTTCCAAATTCTAAAAAACTGTGAACGAGCAACCTGCCCATGGTCAATCCCTACCCGTTGACAAAATTTCAACCTGATCAGATAAGAAACGTAGGAGGATATGTCTCTGAAAAAAATCTGTCAGAAAAGCAGAGGGATTATAATAATAATAATAATAAAGATAAGGAGTAACAACAAGATGTTTGCTGATACGCAGACATAACTAGAATGTATATTTGTGAGCAAGTATATGTCTGCATATCAGCTCTCTCTCTCTCTCTAGAATGTATACTTGTGAGCAAGTATATGTCTTCATATCAGCTCTCTCTCTCTCTCTCTCTCTCTCTCTCTCTCTCTCTCTCTCTCTCTCAGTAATACAAAAATAACAACAGGTGATTTCAACACACTTATATATTTGACGGACCCTAAAGGCAGATTAGTAAAAGTAAGTGTGAGAATCTAAAATGAAGTGGACAATAGTCCATAATTAGATTGATTCAAGGAGATGCCCTTAGGGCGTTTCCTTTACAATAGAAGTCTGGATAGTTGTTTTAACCGGATTCCTCTGAAGTCCTTCCGAATTCCGAAAAAGGGGAGGAAGTAACCTTCCCATGGTCAAGCCCTACCAGTTGACAAAATTTTAACCCGATTGGATAAAAAACAAAGAAGGAGATGTCTCTGATGAAAAAAATAGCAAAAATGAGAGAGAATAATAATAATGATAAAGATTATGAGTAACAACAAGATGTCTGCTGATACGCAGACATAATAATAATAATAAAGATTTTTAGTAACAACAAGATGTCTGCTGATACACAGACATAATTATCAACTGATTTAATTTAATTTTGCTATATAATGAGTAAAGAGATAGCCATTTAGCATATGTAACATGATTTTCCCTCACTTTTATAATTAGCTCATAATTAGCAAATATGCAAATAAGCTGCTATAAATAGCTAATTCTTTGAAAATCTACTCCTCTGAAACTACTGAGCCAAACAGAACCATATTTGGTGTGGAAGGTCCCTAGGTAGAGTAGTTTAAAGTTTGAACAAATCGACTTCTTGCAACATTCAAGTTGGCTGCCATTTCTTTAAATAGAAAAAGTGCTATATGGCCATTTCAGGTTTAATTATTAACTGATTTAGTTGAAATTTGATATATAGAGAGTAAAAAGATCTAGCAATTTAACATATGTTATGGGATTTTCTATCACATTTTTAATTAGCTTGTAATCAGCAAATATGCAAATAAGCCACTATTTATAGCTTATTCTTGGAGAATTTCATCATCTGAACCTACTAAGCCAAAAAAAATATTTAATTTTGAGGGTCTATAGGTGGAGTAGTTGTTCAAATCAACATTTTGCGACTTCCAAGATGGCCACAGTTAAATTTTTAACAAATTTTGTTTAAATTTGATATAGAGAGAGTAGATAGGTAGCCATTTAACAAATATAACAGATTTTTCCTTACTTTTATAATTAGCTCTTAATTAGCAGAATATGCAAATAAGCTGTTATAAATGGCTTTGTCTTTGAAAAAATCGATCTTTTTCTCTGAAAAGATTTAACACCAATTATCATATTTGGCTTTGAGGGTCCCTGGGTGGAGTAGTTTAAAGTTTTTACAAATCAACTTCTTGTGACATCCAAGATAGCCACCATCACTATACATTTCAGAATGTGCTAAATGACCACTTAGGTATATTTATCAACTAATTTAGTTCAAATTGAATATAAAGTGTCTAGAGAGATAGCCATTAAACACACGTAACAGGTTTTTTTTCTCACTTTTATAATTAGCTTTTAATGAGGGGAATATGTACATAAGCTACTATCAAAAGCTGATCCTTTGAAAATCTTCAACTCCAAAAGAACTAACCAAATAGAACTATTTGGTGTGGAATGTCTCTGGGTGGAGTAGTTTAAGTTTATAAAAAATCAGCTTCTTGTGGTATCCAGTGTTGCTATAAAATGAGATAAAACTTGTCTGCCAGTTGAGCGATACAACCTCAATTGGACCTTTGTTTTTTATTAAATTGAAATGTGCACACATGGCAAAGCAAAATTTAGCAGGCATTTTCTTATATATAAGAAATGATTTTCCGAAATGTGCATATATGGCACATCAAAAGGTATTTTTGTTATTTATATAAGTTGATTTCTTTTTTCTGCTTTGAGCATCATTGTAAGCAATATTTGCATGTTTGTTACATTATTTCCTATTTTTTAGGTCACCTGGGCAATATTTAGGTCACCTGAGCCAAATGCTCAAGGTTAACCATAGTGATCATTGTTTGTCCTTCATCATGTGTTTTGTGGTGTCCATCGTGCCATGTAAACAATTACACATTTTCATTTTCTACTCCAGAACCATTTAGTGGATGAAAGTGAAACTATATATCGATGTTCCTTGACCAAATCCCAACAAAGTCTTCGAAGTAGATTGACCTTGACCTTAATTCAAAGTCACAGTAACCCTAAATAGTAAAATCTTTAAACATCGTGTCATTAATCAAAAAGCCTAAAAGCTTGAAACTTAATATCAGAGCACTAAGAACTACCAAGGTTGTGAAGCTTGTTGAATTTGACCTTTATTCAAGGTCTCAGTGATAGTGAGGAATTAGATACAAATTACCCAATTTTTCCATACAAACCTTGCTCACAGTGTACTATAAAACTGTATATAATTTTGTGATTAGCAACTCAAGGCACATCATCAATTCAATTTTTTCTAAGGGAAACCACTAAGGTCAGATGGGGACAAGACCTGCCCTCCTGTTTCTCCTCCATTGAATTCCTGGGGTTTAATAACCATATGTTCAACTTCAATGGTATAGGAACCTACCCTGAAAATTTGAATGAGATGAATTATGCATTTAAGAGAAATCCTGAGAGCCACAAAGGTATCAGGTGAAATTTATAAAGGAGAACCGGAAATGGAAGAAAAGCAATAAGTCTTTCAACAAATAAGGTGGAAGAGTTAATTAGATAAAAATTTAATCCAATGTAAAAAATATGGTTCACTACACAATAAATGTCCCAGACAGAATAACCGTTTGCTTAATGTAAAAGTTTGTTTAAGGTTTTACTGCTTAGGGATGGACAAATTTTAGCACAATTACTTGCATTTGAACTCTCTCTCTCTCTCTCTCTCTCTCTCTCTCTCTCTCTCTCTCTCTCTCTCTCTCTCTCTCTCTCTCTCTCTCAAACTTGGTCAACTTATTCCCTGTGATGAAACATTGCAATGGATTCCACAATAAGCTGTTACTAATTGATGATTCTTTGAAAATCTTCTTCTCTAAAAGTACTAGGCCAAACAGAACTGTATTTGGTGTGGAAGGTACCTAGGTGGAGTAGTTCCAAGTTTATAAAAAAAAAATCAGTTTCTTGTTGCATCCAAGATGACTGCCATTGCTGTAAATAGCAAAAAAGTGCCAAATGGCCATTACAGGTTATTAAACATGTGTGACAGGTTTTTCCCACACAATTATAATTAGCTTTTAATTATCAGCTAGAATATGCAAATAAACTGCTATCAATAGAGCTCTCAATTCTTTGAAAACCTTATCTTTTGAAACTACTTGGCCAAATGGAACTATTTGTTGTGGAGGGTTCCCTAGGTGGAGTAGTTTAAGTTTATAAAAAAATCAGCTTCTTGTGGCATCCAAGATGGCCAAAGTTGCTATAAAACGAGATGCAACTTGTCCACTGGTTTATCGATACAGGCCCAATTGGATGTCTTGTTATTTAAATTATTTAAATATTTCAAATTCTTTATGGATTAACAACAAGTGACAATGTTTAACATGTACAGTTTTTGTGTCACATTTCAATTTTTCACAGAATTCGAGCGATAGTTGTTGCTAGTTTCTGGTATCTTGTGTTTAATTTTCTTGTGGGTTGAAGTAGTCCCACATTTTCTGTTGATTGTTTTCAAATTTGGCATGCATCATCAGTATTATTTGAAGATGTTCATCTCATAAAATGAAGATGTTGTGTGAAATTTTACAGGAGTTATGGCCCTTATAGTTAAAAAAAAAACGAAAAAAAAAACCACATAATAATCTGTTAAATATTACATTTATTTCTTTTAAATTTGGTGTGGATTTACAATAAGTAACAATGTTTAACATATATAACAAAACAAAATTAGAGCTTTCAGCCATCTTGAATTTTTATACTACACATTTCTTGTGCATTTAACTTCTTGTACAGTTTTTGGGCAAATGTTTTGAAACTTTAAAGGTGTTTTACTTACAACTTGTGGATGCTGTAATTTTTCTTTTGAATTAAAAAGAAAATCACTGCAGTTGGCCATTTTGAACTTTTTTTTAACTACACATTTCTTGTGCATTCAATTCCTTCTAAAGTTTTTATGTGCCCATTACTTGACAGGACACATTACTTGGCAGCAAGCTTTTTGCTTGTGAAAGGAACTAGCTTTTTGCTTTTGCAATACTACTTTCTTCTGTAGTTTTTGAGAAAATGTTTTCAGGTCTCTCCCATGGCATGTTTTTGCTTTGCTTGGTGATGCTCTTGTTATTTTTGCTGTAGATATATTTATTTATTTTAATTTTAGCATTGATTCTCATAATTATAGTGATAATAAAATTGAATTGAAAATATAACATTAAAAGGGTAATTATAAAATTTATTGTTAAATACAAAACAATATCTCCTGTGAAATTAGCCAAATCTCATTTGAATTTACTAAATGGTAGGTCTTTGAATTGAATTTTGCTTACATAGGTATTGTTAACAATTCCATAATGAAGCATTTAAGTTTGTTATAGACATTTCTTCTCTAACATTTTTCTTGTTCTGAAAAAGGTAACGTGTTCTGTTTAAAAAATGACAAAAACATGTACATGTATTTAATGAAAATTATATTGGTAAATTTTAATACACACACACACACACACACACATATAGATGAAGGTCATGAACTTTAAGATCACAGTCAGAAATTTATTTAAATGGTTAATTATCTTATTGTACAGGCATGTATAATACAAACTTATTGTATTGACTTGTATATTAGAATATTATAGATATTGATATATCAGTTTGATATAAAGACGGAGGTCATTATTTCAAAGGTCAAGATCACAGATCTAGAATACCAACATGGTTAAATGTCTGGAATATAGGCATGTGCATGTGTACTATAGTTTTGTTGGCATTGATCTAAAGATCATTTTTATATATACATTAGCTGAAGGTCACGAGTTCACAGATTAAAGTAACAGTTGAAAAGAATTGTATTTGTGGCAAGCACAATGACTGAAGTCTTCCGCCATCCCAACATTTTGGGGGGGGGGGGGGGGGGGGGGTGATTCATTTGGTGAAAATGTGTAATGTCACCTCAGCAATACAGCAATCAGTATACTACAGACAAGCATAATACTCCCTGAGTCTTCACACCAGGTAAACAAGTCAATACTCGATCTTCTAATGAGGAAGCATTGTTGTTAAGTCTGAGGTATGACCTCGCTAGGCTTGATATAAAGAACCTCCCTCTCTTGAAACAGACCCTCTACCACTAAACCCCTAAGACTGTAACAACCATCAATTAATGTGATAATCTTATTCACTTCAAAAAAATTTGAAGTAAATAAATCAGCTTTTAAAAAATGTTACATAATAAAAATATATATTAAACTGTATAACAAATTATCAATTTAACCTCTATATTTGAGTAATGGGTGGTCTAAAGTGCATGTGTACAGTTATTTATCAAAGTTCCTTCTACTATCTTGATTTTAATCCCTTTTGGAAAGACCATAGTGTATTATAGTTTGTAAGTTTGCATTAGAAAAGTCTATGGTTTTCTCTGAGAACTCCAGTTTTCCCCCAGCATCCCAGAACTGGCTGCATCAATATAAGTTGAAAAATTTGTGAAGCATTTGTAATAGATTCTTATAAATCCTAGTGAATTGCGGCTGAATCCTGATGAATCCCATGAATATCCGTAACTCTATCATAACTGAATCGTACAGCATCAAGAAATGGATCTGAAAATTTGCAAAAGTCTACAAATTATCACAAATGTATCAATTCGTGGTAATTCATGGAATTCTTGCTCTGTGTGGAATAGTAGCATAACCACAATTGCTTAAAATGCACCCGCCAAGTTTCCTATGCAAAGGACAGACAATACAAACTTGCTGATTTTGAGTATAGATTTATGGTACAAACTCATATATTTGTTTTTCAGATTACTTAGTAAAGATGAGCATCTTTAATACATCAGCAGCTACTATTGGAGGAGCTACTGCCAATTATAATGCCATGAAAGACATAGAGGTAAAACATCTGTTTTAAGTGAAAGGTTTCTTTGTTATTTAATCATCCTTGTGGATTGAAGATGTCATCCCAACTTCAGTATTTATGATAGTAAGCTACTTCTTTAAAAGTGAGCTGACTAGTTCAACAGAAATGTACTATATCAACCAAAAATTTGAAAGGAAAACTTGTTCCCACAGGATTTTTCCTTCTTTTGCAGGCAACTTTCTTGTATTTAGATTTATTATCACCATTAGCCTTGATGATAATAAATATATATATATATATATATTGATTAGTGATGTACAGGTGTAAAATTGTGTTTGAGACAGGTAGACCTGTCTTGTCTTGTAAGTGATGAATTTGGTGTATAGCCATATTTATTCAAATAAGAAAATGGGTGAATCTGATGAACAAATAGAGTTGAGACCTGAGCAACTTTGGAATTCTGATTCTTTTTTTTAGCCTCAGTGTAACATAAAACACAGGATGAGGATTAATTTTTTAAATGCATGGAAACTGATTCTGTCTCATGGACATTTAATAATTTAATAAATTAATAGTTCCTAAGACAAAAAATTCCCGAAAAAGGATTTTCTAAAAAATTGCACATACATTCCTTAGACATTGTTTTGTTAAATAAAATGAAAAATACATGTATATGCTTAGGTTTTCATTTTATCTAATGCTTATTTCTAAATATCCCTGCAAATTAATTTCATGTTTGTTATTAATTCAATAATGACGTAATGAAAACAAAATTTATTTTTAGTTTCAATCAATATTTATATGAAAGATGTGCCTTGATGTGATTCACATAATATTTAAATAATAAAAACATTAGTAATTATAATACAGTGTGCAAAAACTCTTCATTTTCATTTATAGTTTACCATGAAAATCCAAATTTCAAATAATCTGTGCATTTTGCTTTTCAAAAACTACCCAAAGGAAGTTTGTTTCATATTCTATGGAATGGAATTTAAAAAATTATATGCTTTGGTTCAAGATATGAAAAGGATTATCTCCCCTACCCCTTAGTTTTAGCTCACCTGACCGAAAGGTCATGTGAGCTTATGGCATGGCGAGGCGTGTGTATGTGGGTGCGTGTGTGTGTGTGTGTGTGTGTGTGTGTGTGTGTGTGTGTGTGTGTGTGTGTGTGCATGCGCGTGTGCGTCATTAACACCTATTTTTGACTTCTCCTCCAAAACTGCTGGACAGATTTCAATGATACTTGGTCAGAAGAATATATGGGCCAGTGCAATTCAGATTTGTTCATGACGTTGCCATGGCTACCAAAACTAAGTCAAGGAGACCTAGGGGTCCAAAAATCTTAAAAAATCTTCTTCTCCAAAACCGATGATGGGAGAAAAAATGTGATGTGATATTTGGCTTTTCTAGGGTCTTAAGCCTATAGTTTGTTCATTTCGTAAAATTTGGTTGAAAAATGGGTTACGCTTTTTTGCGTTTAATTTTAAAAATTTCGTAAAATGGCTTCAAATTGTTATAACTTGACTATTTGAACAGATAATGACATGACATGGGGTTTTAAGTTTTGACTTTTTCTTGAAATGACCTTTAAATAAGGGTCAAGGTCACAAATCAAGGTCATGACCTAATTTGTGATTTATGCAGTTTTAGTCAATTTTCTTGCTAATATTAAGAGATACATAAAATCAAACCATTGTTAAAATGTTCAGCATGACAAAATTTAAAAAGGTACCAAGTTTCGTAACTATATGATAATCCATGTAAGAGTTGTTGCGCCTGAAATGTTATTTTTGGCTTATAAATACCAAAATTGTGCATTATCTTGAAAACTATAATCTTTTTGTATAGGCATGTATATTAGAATATTGTAGGTATTGTGACAATGATCATTTTGATATATGGTTCAAGGTCATATGGTCAAAGGTCAAGGTCACGGATGCAGAAGAAGACATAAATTGCTTATTATCTTGAAAACTATTAACTTTTTGTATAGGCATGTATATAAGAATATTGTAGGAATTGATATGGCGATCATTGTGCTATATGGTACAAGGTCATATGTTCAAAGGTCAAGGTCACAGCTGCAAAATAAATCTTAAATTTCTAATTATCTTGAAAACTGTTAACTTTTTGTATAGGCATGTATATTAGAATATTGTAAGTATTGTGACAACGGTCATTTTAATATATGGTTCAAGGTCATATGTTCAAAGGTCAAGGTCACAGCTGCAAAATAAAACTTAAATTGCTAATTATCTTGAAAACTGTTAACTTTTTGTATAGGAATGTATTTTAAAATATTGTAGGAATTGATATGGTGATCATTTTGATATATGGTTCAAGGTCATGTGTTCAAAGGTCAAGGTCACAGATTCAAATGAAGACATAAATTGCTAATTATCTTGAAAACTGTTAACTTTTTTATAATCATGTATATTAAGATATTGTAGGAATTGATATGGCGATCATTTTGATATATGGATCAAGGTCATATTTTCAAGGGTCAAGGTCACAGCTGCAAAATAAGACTTAAATTGCTAATTATCTTGAAAACTGTTAACTTTTTGTATAGGCATGTATATTAAAATATTGTAGGTATTGTGACAACGATCATTTTGATATATGGTTCAAGGTCATATGTTTAAAGGTCAAAGTCACAGCTGCAAAATAAGATTTAAATTGCTAATTATCTTGAAAACTATTAACTTTTTGTATAGGCATGTATATTAAAATATTGTAGGTATTGTGATCATGATCATTTTGATATATGGTTCAAGGTCATTTGATCAAAGGTCAAGGTCACAGATGCAGAAGAAGACATAAATTGCTAATTATCTTGAAAACTGTTATTTTTTTATAGGCATGTATATTAGAGTATTGTAGATATTGCAGCAGTGATCATTCTGATATATGGTTCAAGGTCATGTGTTCAAAGGTGAAGGTCACAGCTGCAAAAGAAGACATAAATTGCTTATTATCTTGAAAACTTTAACTTTTTGTATAGGCAAGTATATTAGAATATTGTAGGTATTGACATGGTAATCATATATGGCTCAAGGTCATATATGTTCAAAGGTCAAGGACATAGCTGTATAAGTATACTAAAATTTGTTAATTATTTGGAAATTATTCAGTGCATTACAGTAACTTCATGCATATTATATATGCTACTTATAAATGAAATGTGACTGGATATATTTCTGATTAAGTTTTGTGGGAGTTCTTAACTTGAGAAAACTTGTAAAGTTTCTCTACCTAATATATTGTCTTTTGCGCTTTGCAAACAATTTAGGACATATCCTCAGGTGAGCGTTAAGGCCGATGGGCCTCTTGTTAAATTGCTATTGAAAAACCTTGCCATAAAAATGATTTGCTAAAAGTAATTTTTGATTACCAAAGTTTGTAAAACTTTGCAAAGACCAGCTTTTGTATATTTCAAAAACCATTATACTTAGCTAAGATGAGCTATTGCGATCCATCTTTGCCAGCCTTGCATCTGTCTGTAGTGCGATAACTTTTAACATTTTAATATTTTCCTACATAACCACCAGGCCAAATTTATTTGAAACTTGGTAGATTTGCACAAATGAAGGAGTTATGTCCCCTTGGGATCCTATAAGGGGGAAAATAGTGAAAAACAATCTTCTCCTGAATGTTACAAGATATATATACCTTAGTATTTTCATGTTCTTAGGTCATCTAGTTTCAGATTTGCACAAATGGTAGCCATGGGGCACAAAATGGGGAAATGACAAGGCAGTTAGAGGGGAAATTTCTAAATAACTATATTTTTCAGTATATCTTGAAAACTATTAACTTTATGTATAGGCATGTATTTAGAATATTGTAGGTATTGATAGAAGCTTAAAACTCCATATATAGCATAAGAGCAGTAAGCACTACCAAGTTAGCGAAGCTTGTTGATCTTGACCTTCATCCAAGGTCACAGTGACCTTTAAAAGAAAAACTATTAAACATCTTGTCATCAACCAAAAGATGTAGAAGCTTAAAACTTAAAATTAAAAAAAATCGTGAAAATTACACCCTTGTGAAAATTTCAGCAAAAACCAAGTACATTGTAGCATGCTACTTACTTCATCAGAAGCATAGGAACTACATTTGCTACTCTCATATTGATAACCCAGTAATTTGTTATATTTAAAAAATACCTCACTAATTACAAAAACCTTTCATTTTATTCCAAACCCATCATGTTTCAAATTATTTACAATAAATTACTGCCAGTAGGTCTATATAAAACCGAGTGGTTTAAAGTGTACGCTTATGGATCACATGCTTCTCACCACCTGGGTTCGAATCCCACTTGGGACAGATCCTAGTGTGAGAAAGTTTTCAGTTTGCTAGCCAAAGGTCAGTGATTTTCTCCAGTTTCCTCCACCATCCCAGAACTGATTGCCTCAAAATAAGTGAAAGATTCTTGACTGGGGCATAAAATACCATTACTCCACTCCACTCTATATAAAACACAATTATCCAGGTCACTAAGGTCTACCGATGTTTACAACACAATTATCCGGGTCACAAAGCATAACTCTAACCAAGTCAGAGTTAAAAATAATTTTGTACACCTTGACCTGTGAATTATAATTAATTGTTATAGAAACAACTTTAATTTTCCACTTGGTGTTTTAATGCCAGCTGTATGGAAAGCTTTGATCACAAAATCACAATCTTGCTCAAATTTTAATGTGATTTATTAACCCATCTTGCATGTAAAGGTTTGATTTGTGAAGTTGACATACCTATTTCAGATAGATAAACACTTTCGCTCTGACCATATTATTCATATAGCAGCCACAAAAAATCAGAATTGGCAAGATCGCGAAAATTACCCCCACGTGAAATGTCAAGTATCTGAAAATTTCCACTCTCAAAAAATAACCATGTTTACAGTATGGCATCAGAGCAGTAGCTGCCAAGTTTGTGAAGCATGTAAACCTTGACCTTCATTCAAGGTCACAGTGACCTTAAATAGAAAAAACTTAAAACATCTTTTTGTCATTAACTGAAAGGTCTAGAAGCTTGAGACTTCATATATGGCATCAGAGCAGTAAGTACTACCAAGTTTGCGAAGCATGTTTACCTTGACCTGATTCAAGGTCACAGTGGCCTTTAAAGATCTTTAAAGATCTTCTTGTCATGAACTGAAAGTTCTAGAAGCTTGAAACTACATGTATTGCATCAGAGCACTAAGCTCTACCAATTTTCAAAGGGGGTAAGCTGATGACCGTAACTGCTTATATCAAGTTAGTCAGTTCTTGGATGGTAGAGGAAACTAAAGTGCCTCCAGAAAACCACTGACCTTTGCCAAGCAAACTGACAAACCTTCTCACACTAGGATCTGCGAAAGCAGCATTTGAATCTAGGTAGTGAGAGGCACTCTGTGTGATATTGATGTAAGTGTGCCCATGAGAGTACTTAGTCACCAAAACCCTAATTGGTTCCAGAGGATGAGGAGAAAAATTGTATGCTATATATTTTGTAAAGATGATACAGGTAATTTAAAGGTTTTAAAGGATTGCTTTTTTTTTTTCAAACACACGATGACATGTAAGTAAAAGAATCTTGACTGGGGCATAAAACACCATTCCTCCACTTCACTTCATAAAGTATGGATAACCTGATTACCAGACTTTTATCAATACTTTCAGCACAGTCTGTGCTTCGATATTTAATGTTGAAAATTGATATTTTATAGGTCAGTTCACCGCCTGATGATAGTATTAGTTGTTTGGAGTTCAGTCCTAAAGCAATCATGCCATCAACATTCCTTATCAGCGGAAGCTGGGACAATAACGTAAGTAGAATATTAGAAAGTATTATTATTATTAATAGAGTTCTTTTTTAGCTTACCAAAGGTTGTGTAAACTGGCAGTGTGTGTGTGTGTGTGTGTGTGTGTGTGTGTGTGTGTGTGTGCACACTTCATTGAAACCTATTTTCCACTTCTCTGAAACTTCAGTCTTACTAGTAGCGGCCACTTGTATAAAGCAACAACTTGTCTATAACAGCCATATCTTATTCCCAGTGAGTTTTGTTTTTTATTTCACCTCTATATAGTGGTCACTGCCTAATGCCTCCAGTGGCCACATTTTTTGTTAATTTTCTTGATAACTACTACCTTTTGTATAGGCATTGTATATAGAATATTGTAGCTATTGATACTACAATCATTTTAATATATAATTCAAAGATCAAGGTCATAGCTGCATTAGAAGACGGAAATTGTTAATTGTCTTGAAAACTATTAACTTTTTGTATAGGCATGTATATTAGAATATTGTAGTATTGATATGACAACCATTTTGATATATGGTTGAAAGTGAAAGGTTCAAAGGTCAAGGTCATAGCTGCGTAAGACAACTTAAATTGTTTATTACCTATTATTATTATCTATTACGTATATTAAAACATTGTTGGTATTGATAATACAAATCATTTTTATACAATACCTGGTTCAAATTCTATGTTTACAAACTGGAGTATACAGTCTATGTTTGGCAAACATCTTGTTGATTGAGAAACAATCTTAAAATAGAATTCAAATAAGGTCATGCTTGGGTTTGGGTGATGCATAATTAATTAACTTACAAGAAGCATGTCTTTTTATCTTGTGTGTGTAGAAATAAGAAAAAAATCATGAAAATTCCTTTCCTTCTGGTTTTCAAAAATAAATAGAAAAACAAATAAATTTACTTAAAAAAATATTGAGTAACTCATTTGACCAACATAAACCAACAATGGATAGGTAACTTGTGTAAAAACCTGGAAAAACTGGAACCTGCTTAAAATGGAATTGCCTAAATTGAATTATCCCCTTGTTAGTGACTGAAGATAAAATCGCGAGTTTAATAGAAAATATCGAAGGTAGCCTCTTAACTGTAAAACTTGATGACTCTCATGTTCTTATGGTAAAACTTGTTACTTTTGTGCATTATCATTTTTAGAGACTTAAATATTGTTTAAATGGTATTTAAATTTTGCATTGTAGGTCAGGTGTTGGGAAGTTCACCAGAGTGGACAAACAATGCCAAAAGCACAACAAACTCATGCTGGTCCAGTGCTGGACTGTTGTTGGAGTGATGTAAGTAAAGTAAAACGAGATAGTGTATAAGGGAACCTGTGACAGTAGCCCTAATGAAATGGAGGCCTTTTAAAGCTTTCACTCCCATGTGTAAATTTGCCATGGAATCCATGCAATTTCCTTAGAATTTTAGCTCAACTGGCTTTAGCCATCTGAGCTTATGGCATGACCAAGCATGTGTACATGCCTGTTTGCGTAAATTTTAATCTTCTCCCCTTAAACTGCTGAGCCAAATGGAACAATATTTGGTGTGGAAGGTCCCTAGGTAGAGTAGTTTAAAGTTTTCACAAATCAACTTTTTGCAACATCCAAGAAGGCTGCCATTGCTATAAATATAAAAAAAATGCTAAATGGCCATTACAGCCTTATTTATCAACCCATTTAGTTCAAATTTGATATATAGAGAGTAGATAGCCATTTCACATACACATGTAAAGCAAGATTTTTCCTCATTTATAATTAGCTTGTAATAAGCAAAAAATGTAAATAAGCTGCTATAGAAGCTATTAATTCATTGGAAATTATATTCCCTTAAGCTACTAAGAAAATGGAACCATATTTGGTGTGAAAGGTCTTTAGCAGGAGTAGGTTCAAGTTTTTGCAAATCAACTTCTTGTGACATTCAAGATGGCCACAATGCTATAAATAGCATAAAGTGCTAAATGGCCATTACAGGTTTAATTATCCACCGATTTGAAACCATTTGGTTTGGAAGGTCCCTAGGTGGAGTAGATTAAGTTTTTGAAAATCAGCTTCTTGTGGAATTTAAGATGGCCACTGTTGTTATTAAATCAAATGCAACTTTTCTACCATTTGAGCGATACAGGCCCTATTGGGTCTTTTATTTATGAAATACATGTAATACAATTCAAAAATAGCACATGTTAATTTTGTCAAATTGTAAAATTCATTACTTAATTCTGGGACTATTATTTTATTTAAAAACTAAAATACATATATATATGTTATTGAAAATCAAAAGTAAAATAGGATACCTTTATTTATTGTAAAATAAAATAAATGCATATATTCAGTCAAATGAAATGACACATTAGAGGAAATATTTTAACACTGTTAAACTTTTAAGTACAATTTTTTAAAAAATCTAAGCTATTTCGTGCTACCTTTTCCTTGCTTCAAGTTGATCAAGTATTATTAAGAAAAAATTCAAATTTATGGTCTGTCTTAGGTTAGTTTTGATGAACCATGCTAATCATGCACTGTATAAAACACCATATGCTAATTTTTGAATTTTTAAACTTCTTTTAAAAATTTAAAAGTTAGCCTATTGCATCTTTGCAACATAATATACCCTGTAACAAGAATGACTCAAACTGCAAGGTCCTATTTATTAAACTTGTATAAAAAAATAATAAAAATTAATTAAAAAAGATAAAAAAAAAAAATTTGTGTGTGTTTGTTTGTTGTGTGGCCATTTTTGTACTACAGTGATGCACACTGTTACAAGGTACAAGGTTCAGTGAAAATACAAGGTCTAGAGTTTTATTATTTTTTTCATTAATCTGTTGTTGGCGTGATATCTTTTCAATATTATTGTATAGTTCATAACTTATGAAACCTGTTGAATAAAAATCAGGCTAGAGCATTTAGTTTTCTCTCTCTCTCTCTCTCTCTCTCTCCTATATATAACTTTATTTTATTTTGAATAATCTGCATGTACATGTGCTACTGCGGTCATAAGAAGTTTTAATAGATATGTGACAGTGTATGTATGTAGAAAAATCGATAATACACACTACAGTCATGTGTAATGTATAGAGACATGTTTACATCATTACGTCAGATCAAAGTATATCAAAGTATATCAAAGAATAGTGTAGGTCATGACCATATTTGTTTTCATTGGCAATGAATGAAGGCTTTTAGTTTTTTGCATTTTTCAAATATTACACTTCATGTACCAGACATGATACTTTACTTGTGTAAACTACAATAATTTTGTAATACTCTGACAAAATTTCGATTAGAAATATTCATGGTACAAAAAACATAAAAGTTTTAAATTCTTGTAGATTTTTTTCAAGAGAAATTGGGTGCTTTTGAAAAATTGACAATTGTAAATAAATGTGAATTTTGTCTTTCCTACTTAATTTAAGTTTAATTATAGATGTGTTCACATTATATTTATACCATAAATTTCGATTACATTACATAATTATGGCAATTTATTTTGATGATTTTCTTTTTGGGTTTGGACACTCAACACAAGTAATCCCTTTTTTTAGTCCACATAAGGTTTAAAAAATCAAAACTGAATCACAATTTGGTCTCGCCATTTTCTCTGCTGGAGATGGGTTTGTTGCAATTCCTGCTTCTAATTTTATGTAGGTCGCTCCTGAGTCATATATTGATGGTGTTTAAGATTATATTGAATGGCACATTGTTTGCATTGAATAAGATAAATGATGTTGTATCTTTCAAATTGGCAATCAGTACTATCACATATTTAAAAGACTTAATTGTTTTTGTGCTAGTGGTGGTGATGCAAGTTCTCAAGGCACAAGGTTTATTACAAGGGTGGCTCCTGGGTAGAAATGGTGCTTTGACTTGTCTTTGTTGACTTAAAATATTGTTTAAGAATTATTTTGGCTAGATGTGTTATAGAAGTAGTAAAGAACATGCATTTATATTGTCAACACAATAAACATTGATGACAAAATCTTGTTAATTTTGTAGGATGGAACAAAAGTATTTACAGCATCATGTGATAAAACAGCAAAAATGTGGGACCTCAACAGTAATCAGGCAATACAAGTAGCACAGGTATTGTAATGGAAAACATTTACTTCTTGATAATGATGCAATATATATTATGAAAAAAAATGCATGAAAAAAAACAACAGAAATTTTGTTTCAGAGGAACAACCGAATGCCAAGAAAAAAAATTCTGCCTCAAAAAAATGCTAGTTTTCTCAAAATATAAATTACAATTAAAACTTACATTGCCATTGTTCTTCTGTATTTTGTTGTTAGGGAATGTTAATACTTGAGAAAGTACCAAACGCAAAAGTTTAGAAGCTCCTTATATAATATGTGTAAAAAGCAGGTTAGTTAGTCTTGCTATTTTACAATTAGTTAATTTGCAACTGTCAAAATGATATTTTTTTTCTACCATATAGAGACCTCTTCAATTGATATTTGATTTAAGTTTTCATTCTAATTCAGGTAAACTGCAAGTGGTAAAAAATTTGGAAAAGTTACAAAAACAAAAAATGTGATATTTTGATATATAAAGGAAGTAAAAATAATAAATGAAGGCAACACTTTTGTTTGGATTGTTCAAAGTAAGTTAATTATGTCTCCTAAAAGGATGAGTCTCAATAAGGAGAGCTATTTGCTTATAGGAAAATGTAAAGAAACAAGGTTGTGAGATCTCTATATGCAACATTGACTCTAGGCCAAATACAATTAAATCTTTGCCTAATGTTCCTTTATATTTGCATTGCAAATTCCAAATTATGAAAATTATGTTGCTAATACTAAGTGTATTTACTTAAAATGAAAGGATTTTCAGAAATGAGGCTGTTGGAAAATGATGAAATAAAGGCATCTCAAATTTGTTACCAGGCTAAGAAAATTTTGAATTTTATAGAATGATGCCTCATCTTATTAATAATCTTTCTTTTTGTTTATCAAAATTTGTGTTGTTTGATCCATTGTTTTTGCACCTGTAAGTTAATATAAGAAATGTCATTGTGAAAAATATCATAATATCATAATTAAGTCTGCCACCTTACTAGTTGCAAACTTATTGCTTTTCTTTTGTTTCCAGTTCTCCATTATTATTAAGGCACCCAAACTAAGTCTGGCACCTTAAGCTTATTATTTTTGCACTGTTTCTTCTTCTTCTTTTTATTATTATTAGTAGTAAGGTGCCAAAACAAAGTTTGGCAACTTATTATTTTTACACTTTTTTTATTATTATTCTTATTAAGGCACCCAAACAAAGTTTGGAAACTAAATGTTTTTGCACCATTATTATTATTTAGACACCCAAACAAAGTTTTGCAACTTATTGTCTTTGCACCATTTCTTATTATTATTTAGAAACCCAAACAAAGTTTGTCATCTCATTGTTTTTGCACAGTTTCTTCTTCATATTATTATTATTAAGGTGTTCAAACAAAGTTTGGTGCCTTATTGTTTTTGCACTGTTTCTTTTCTTTTTATAGTTAAGGAGCCCAAACTACGAAACAAAGTTTTGCAACTTATTATATTTGCACTGTTTATAAAGGCACCCAAACAAAGTTTAGCATCTTATTGTTTTTACACTTATTGTTTTTTCAAAACAAAGTTTGGCGAGTTATTGTTTTTGCACTGTTTCTTGTTACTTTAATTTTATTAAAAGTGATATATAACATATCATATACATATTTAACATATCCTTACTTAAATTGGCCACTTCAAATGCCCCATTATTATATGACCTATTTTTTATTATACGCCCGTCAAAGACGGGGCGTATTATGGGATCACCCTTGGCGGGCGGGCGGGCGTCCGGGCGGGCGGATGGGCGGGCGGATGGGCGGGCGTACTGGCGGCGGGTTTGTCCGGCCCATAACTTTGACATCTATGGTCAGAATGACTTGAAACTTGGTATGCTTACATACCACGATAATGCGAAGTGCAGTGCACAGGAACCGTAACTCTAGCTTCCTTAATTTTTGAGTTATTCCCCTTTGAATGCTGTTATCATGTTTGGCCGGATCATAACTTTGACATCTATGGTCAGAATGACTTGAAACTTGGTATGCTTACATACCACGATAATGCGAAGTGCAGTGCACAGGAACCGTAACTCTAGCTTCCTTAATTTTTGAGTTATTCCCCTTTGAATGCTGTTATCATGTTTGGCCGATCATAACTTTGACATCTATGGTCAGAATGACTTGAAACTTGGTATGCTTACTTACCACGATGATGCCAAGTGCAGTGCACAGGAACCGTAACTCTAGCTTCCTTAATTTTTGAGTTATTCCCCTTTGTGTGCTGCCAGAGTGTTTGTCTGCATTATAACTTTGAAACCCATGATTGGAATGTTTTGAAACTTGGTATGTTTACTTATCACAATGATGAGAAGTGCAGTGCACAAGAACAGTAACTCAAGCTTCCTTAACTTTTGAGTTATCTCCCTTTTAATACTACCCGCATGTTTGTCCGGATCATAACTTTGACACCTATGGTTTGAATGATTTGAAACTTGAAATTTTCTTAACACAGTGATACAAAGTACATTGCACAAGAACTGTAACTCCAGTTTCCATAATTTTTAGTTATTCTCTTTCATCTCAATGTAGAGAATTGCAGTTCTTAAGAAACATAATTGTTTTTATCATAATTTTTGGTACTTATATAATTATGTCCAGGGCATATTTCAGTAATTATCAGAAATACAACTGAGCTTATAATGATATCACCTTTAGCAGGCATATAGTTAGCATGTTTGTCCTGATTACAATGTGGACATAGGCTTATAAGTAATATGTAAACAACAATTGTTATTGTCTCAATAATTACTATTGTTTTTTATTGTACTTGTTGACTTGTGCACTGCATTTTGTATCATTGTGATGAATAATTGAATTGACTTATTGATTATGAACAGCTCATATGAACTGTATAAGTCCCTTTACAGTTCATAATAAACAAAATATCCACATAAATGACTTGCAGATTTGACGGGCGTATCATGCTCTGCCATGCGGTGCTCTTGTTTGGTTGAATGATTTTGCCTTATAACATGATGATCATTAAAGATAGAAATTCAAAACTTGGTACATATTCTGACTACGGTACACCAGGCCACTTCAAATGTCCCTTTATTATTTGACCTGTTTTTCACAGTTGGGTGATTTTGTCTTATAACTTGAGGAGTATTTCACACAATTTCGCAAATTCAGTGATTTTTGACAACAAGAACTCTAAATGCTTTAAGTTCTAAATTATAACATGGTTCAATCTTTATTAGTTTGGGCACCTTATTGAAATGATGCATTCATCATTATATTATATAGTTGTTATAATTATTAATGATTATTCTTCCTCTTCCACTTGCCATGAACTTGTTCAACCAATTTCGGGGAGACCGTTAGTCCAATTTTAACCAAACTCCACATAATGGTCTATCCTCATTTTAAGATGGACCATCCAGTCTTAAAACTCCACAGAATGGTCTATCCTCATCTTAAGATGAACCATCCAGTCTTAAAATTTTCAAAATAGCGACTGTTGCCATGGAAACCAACAAAAATTGAAATTCTTTAATGCCTTTTCTCCCATTACTATGCAACAGATTTATATCCAATTGATACCAATGCATTGATGTATAAAATGCTTTAATGTGTGTCAGTTGATTTTATATTGATTTATGTTCATGAAAGGAAGGTTCCTTACAATTTTTGAAGATTTCCCGTCTATTGTTTTGGAATTACTCCCCTTTTTCTGTTTTGAAGTTTTACCCAGTCTTCAAATTGACTTCATATTTATACACAATGCTTATGGTCAAGTAAGAAAGGTTCCTTTTACCCATGAAATTTGTGTTATTGTCTGGAAATGGGTAAAACTTCAGAATAACAGAATAAAAGCTAATTCTTATTCTTACAGTTTATGTATGTACTTGTATATATCTGTGTGCGGTTTCCTGAGAGGGTGGCAGGAGTATTAGTTATCCTTTGGATCACCAGGCTAGTTGCTATTGTTTCCATAGTAACTCATCACTTGACAGAATGCAACAATCTGGTTAAAACAAAAAAAAAAAACAAAAAAAACAAAAAAATTACTACAAATTAAGTATTGGTACATATCCTAATTACAATGGGACCACTTCAAATGACCCATTATTGTTTGACCTACTTTTCATGGTTAAATGATTTTGCCTTATAACTTTATGATTATTTAAGTTTTTTTCCATTACTATTCAGCAGATTAACATCATATTGAAACCAAAGCATTGATGTATAAAATGCTTTTGATTTTTGCAATTGTTTCCATAGTAACTCATTGCATGAAAGAATGCAACAATCTGGCTGAAAACAAAAAAAAATATGTGCACTACAAATTAGGTATTAGTACATATCCTAACTACAATGGGCTGCTTTAAATGCCCCATTATTATTTGATGTACTTTTTACTGTAGAGTGATTTTGCTTTATGACTTGATGATAATTTAAGATAGAGTTTTGAATCTTTTTAGGAGCATTCTGAAGAACTTGGACCTGCAGAACTTAATGTGTCACATGATTTTCATAGACATAAGAACACTATCATTTAACTTTTTAAAAATTTTAATTCAGACCCTTATTTTTTGCTCAACTGGATTAAGCAAAGTGTGCATGCTTGCATGTGTAAACTTTAATCTTCTCCTCTGAAACTACTTGGCCAAATAGAACCATTATTGGTGTGGAAGGTCCCTAGGTGGATTAGTTTTAAGTACAAATTAACTTCTTGCAACATTCAAGATGGCTGCCAATGCTATAAAAAGCAAAAAATGGCCATTACAGGTTTAATTATCAACCTATCTAGTTCAAATTTGATATATAAAGAGTAGATTGACAGCCTTTTACATTCATGGGATTTTCCATCACAATTAAAATTGCCTTGTAATTAGTGGAATATGCAAATAAGCTGCTATTGATAGCTTATTCTTTGAAAATGTTTTTCTTTGAAACTGCTGAACCCAACGAACCTGTCTTTTGTGTGGAAGGTCCGTAGGTGGATATATATAGATTACATAGATAGCCTTTTAACACATTTAACCAGATTTTCCTTTACATGTATAATTGGCCGGTAATTAGCGAAATAAGCTGGTTGAAAATCTTCTTGAAAACTACTGAGCCAAATGGAACCATATTTGGTATGGTAGGTCCTTTGTTTGAGTAGTTTAAAGTTTATACAAATTCACTTTTTGCGACATCCAAGATGGCCCCAATTGCTCAAATAGCAAAAATTGTTAAATGGCAATTAAAGGTTTAATTTTCAACCAATTTAGTCCAGATTTGATATATTGAGAGTAGGTAGATAGCATTTAACACATATAGAGGGATTTTTCTCACATTTATATTTAGCTTGTAATAAGCAAAATAGGCAAATAAGCTACTGTATTAGCAAATTGTTTGAAAATCCTCTCAATTGAAACTACTTAAACCAAACAAAACCATGTTTTGAGGAAGGTTTCTAGGTAGATTAGTTAAAAGCATATATAAATCAATTTCTTTCAATATCCGAGATTGCCTGTTGTTCTAAATAGCAAAAAAAGCTAAATGGCCATATCAGGTTTAATTTTCAATTCATTTAGTTCAAATTTGAAATGTAGAGAGTAGGTAGATAGCCATTTAACATATTTAACCACATTTTCCCTCACTGCTTAAATTAGCTTGTAATTAGCACATTATGGAAATAAGCTGCTATTTATAGCTTATTCTTTGAAAATCTTTGTAAATACTCCATTCTTTTATAAGAAAACAGTGTTGTTAGGTCTGAATCGTATGACCTGGCTTGAGTTGGTACGAATTACTTCCACTCTTGAGGCAGATCCTGTACCACTAAACCCCTAAGACAATTACAACCATCAATGAATGTGTTTGTCTTATTGACTTGAAAAAGTCAGGTTTTCAAGAAGTCGCATAATACAGAAATATCTTAAAATGTATCACAATTTATAAATTTAACCTTTACATTCCTGAATTACGTGGTGATAAGTGCATTTGTACACTTATTGATCATAGTTCCTCCTATTGCCTAGATTCCAATCCATTTTGGAAAGATCCTAGTGTATTATAGTTTGTAAGTTTGCTTTACAAGAGTCAGTGGTTCTCTCTGGAAACTCCAGCATCCCAGAACTGGCTGCATCAATATAAGTTGTGACTGGGGTATAAAAAACTACATATGCATATTCTGCTAATTATAATCTTATTATAAATTTCTACTTTTTATATATTGAATTTAAACTAAAAAACTACTCCACCTAGGATCTTCCACATCAAATGTTTAGAAAGAAAACTTCCATATTGCTGAAAAATTGCTGACATAACATGATTATACATTTCAACCAACCAGTGGTGCAAACTGAAGTTGGGGGATACAATGTCGGGGTGGTGAAAGACTTTAGTCATTGTGTTTGCCATAATTACAATTCTAGTCTTTACATCAATTTTAGCTAACCTGAGCTGAAAGCTGAAATGTGACTAGATATTTCTGTTAAGATATTGTGGCAGTTCTTAACTTGAGAAAACGTGATAAGTTTCTTACTTAATATAGTCTATTGCACTTTGCAAACAATTGTGGACATATTTTCAGGTGGTTGTTAAGGCCCATCTGCATGGGCCTCTTGTTTAACCCTTTCCCATTCTGAATAAAATGCGGATTTTACAGGAGATTTCTGAGGCAGTCTAATAAATGTAAATAACATGATGAATGTAAAAGACAATGCTTTAAAGTTTGGTTCCACTGTAGAGTATATTTGTTGGGCGATTTTAAAATGATTGTTGTCTAAATATAGAAATTATGTCACTTGATCTGGGGTCAAAGGTAAGCATAAATCATGATTTTGGTCTTTTTCGTAACAAATTTCTGAATTCCTTCTATCAATTGTACAAATAGTGTAAAGTGACTCTTGATTCTTGATGTCTATTTAGTTCTTTAAATATAACTTAAAATTTTGAAAATTGGCCATTGTCAATAGCAACCAGAGGGTCAAAGGAAACACACGCTTTTTACCAAATTCTATGCTAAAAAGCATTATAATCAACATTAAGGTACCTGTTTACAGACCCATAAAACAATTGTAATAAACTTATACAGAAACTAAAATTCTAGTATCAGCACTCTTTAATGCAAAATTCAGATGTTCCTAAAATATCATAAAAGGTCACGTGACCTGAGGTCAAAGGTCAAACTAAATCAAGAAACGGAATGCTGAGTCAATGGAGTGGCCTTTTTTGGGTTTTAGAACATTTAATATGGCGCTGTCGGCAACAGTAGCATTGCTCACAGTTTTGTTTACGAAGATTATGATGAATGTGCCAAACAAAGTGGTGAAGAGAATGTATTTTTAACAGCTGCATGTTCAGTGTAAGTTTATTCTCAAAAATTTTATATGCATACAAATATATTAACAAATATAAGTCCATTTTTGATGATTTTAATATGATCCAAGAATTTTGAAAAATTTGATACTGCCAATGAATACGCCTTCAATGTAAGAAGTCTGTGGTAGCGTTGTATGATATGTAACAAGAAAGGGAAAAAATGTAGCAGGCAAACCGGGACTTGAACCCAGGACTTCCCAATACCAATGGGACGCTCTACCGCTGAGTTACCCATCACCTGCTGAACCTGGCATGATATGCAAATACTCTGTATTCACAAAAGTGTGCATACATGCAATAACACATATGACTAGATTTCATGTCATTTTAATTAAGGAGTGCTTTGCATAATTATCTAAATTATCAACCAGGGATAATTTTGAGCAAGAACAGTTTTTGTGAGTTCACAAAAAAAAAAAAAAGCTTAAAAATTTACTAGGTAAGGCATATATTTAAATGTTTTTTTTAGACGAAGTATACTCATTGACTCATGATAATATTGTCATGAATTTTGTTGAAAACAATTTTGTGTATTTTATGATAAAACTATAAAACTCTCATTACCTGTATAAATCTCTATATAGGTGTTTATTTAAAAAAAAGGTAAATGAAAATTAAAACTTGATATTTGTAACACTGGGAGCTATTCTGAGTAGTATCAACTTTGAAACCAGACTTAATGCTTTATATGCAACATTGTTGCAGACACACAAAATATATAACATAAACATAAGCAAATTATATTTCAAATAATTTTTAGCGCACCTGACCGAAAGGTCATGTGAGCTTATGGCATGGCGCAGCGTGTGAATGTGCATGCGTGCCTGTGTGCGTGCGTCATGAACACCTATTTTCGACTTCTTCTCCAAAACTGCTGGACAGATTTCAATGATACTTGGTCAGAAGCATATATGGGCCGGTGCAATTCAGATTTGTTCATGGCATTGCCATGGCTACCAAAACTAGGTCAAGGTGACCCAGGGGTGCAAAAATCTTAAAAAATCTTCTCTAAAACAGATGATGAGAGAAAAAATCTGATGTGATATTTGGCTTCTCTTGGGTCTTAAGCCTATAGTTTGTTCATTTCGTGAAATTTGGTCGAAAAATGGGTTACATGTTTTTGCGTTTAATTTTAAAAATTTCGTAAAATGGCTTTAAATTGTTATAACTAGACTATTTGAACAGATATTGACATGAGGTTTTCAGTTTTGACTTTTCCTTGAAATGATCTTTAAAATAGGGTCAAGGTCACAAATCAAGGTCATGACCTAATTTATGATTTATGCAGTTTTAGGCAATTTTCTTGCAAATATTAAGAGATATATGGATTCAAAACATTGTTGAATGTTCCCCATGACAAAATTTAAAAAGGTACCCGGTTCTGTAACTATACGATAATCCATGTAAGAATTGTTGCCCCTGAAATGTTATTTTTGGCTTATGAATACTTTAATTGTGCATTAGCTTTAAAACTATAAGCTTTTTGTATAGGCATGTATATTAGAATATTGTAGGTATTGATATGACAATCATTTAGATATATGGTTCAAGGTCATATGTTGAAAGGTCAAGGTCACAGCTGCAGAAGAAGACTTAAATTGTAATTATCTTGAAAACTACTAAATTTTTGTATTGTATTGGCATGTATATTAAAATATTGTAGGTATTGACATGACAATCATTTTAATATATAGATCAAGGTCATATGTTGAAAGGTCAAGGTCACAGTTGCAAAAAAAGATTTATATTGCTAATTATCTTGAAAACTTTTAACTTTTTGTATAGGCATGTATGTAAGAATAATGTAGGTATTACGACAATGATCATTTTGATATATGATACCAGGTCATATGATCAAAGGTCAAGGTCACAGCTGCAAAAGAAGACAAAAATCGCTAATTATCTTGAAAACAATTAACTTTTTGTATAGGCATGTATATTAGAATATTGTAGGTATTGTGACAACGATCATTTTGATATATGGTTCAAGGTCATGTGTTCAAATGTCAAGGTCACAGCTGGAAAAGAAGACATAGATTGCTAATTATCTGAAAACTATTACTTTTTTGTATAGGCATGTATATTAGAATATTGTAGGTATTACGACAACGATCATTTTGATATATGGTACAAGGTCATATGATCAAAGGTCAAGGTCACAGCTGCAAAAGAAGACAAAAATCGCTAATTATCTTGAAAACTATTAACTTTTTGTATAGGCATGTATATTAAAATATTGTAGGTATTGTGACAACTATCATTTTGATATATGGTTCAAGGTCATGTGTTCAAAGGTCAAGGTCTCAGCTGGAAAAGAAGACATAAATTGCTAATTATCTGAAAACTATTACCTTTTTGTATAGGCATGTATATTAGAATATTGTAGGTATTGTGACAACAATCATTATGATATATGGTTCAAGGTCATATGATCAAAGGTCAAGGTCACAGCTGCAAAAGAAGACTTAAATTGCTTATTATCTTGAAAACTTAACTTGTTGTATAGGCATGTATAATAGAATATTGTAGGTATTGATATGATGATCATTTTGATATATGTTTCAAGGTCATGTGTTCAAATGTCAAGGTCACAGCTGGAATAGAAGACATAAATTGCTAATTATCTTGAAAACTATTAACTTTTTGTATAGGCATGTATATTAGAAAATTGTAGGTATTGATATGGCGATCATTTTGATATATGGTTCAAGGTCATGTGTTCAAAGGTGAAGGTCACAGCTGCAAAAGAAGACTTAAATTGCTAATTATCTTGAAAACTGTTAACTTTTTGTATAGGCATGTTTATTAGAATATTGTAGGTATTGACATGGCTATCATAAATGGTTCAAGGTCATATATGTTCAAATGTCAAGGACATAGTTGCATAAGTATACTGAAATTTGTAAATTATTTGGAAATTATTCATTGCATTACAGTTACTTCATGCATATTATATAAACTTCTTATAAATGAAATGTGACTGGATATATTTCTGATTAAGTTTTGTTGGAGTTCTTAACTTGGGAAAACTTGTAAAGTTTCTGTACCTAATATATTGTCTTTTGCGCTTTGCAAACAATTTTAGACATATACTCAGGTGAGCGTTCAGGCCCATGGCCTCTTGTTTTTCATCTATCATAAAAAAGAATAACAATGTAAAACATAGCAAAAATAAAAACATTAAAATCAAATCTGAAAAGGAGTGTAATATCTTTCAGATGAGGGGAAAAAAAGACTAGAATCTTTCATCTTTCAGATATGACAAAAATAATATCTTGCATCCTTTAGATTTGGACTAAAATTAAAATTTTGAAAATTGGCCATTGTCAATAGCAACCAGAGGGTCAAAGGAAACACACGCTTTTTACCAAATTCTATGCTAAAAAGCATTATAATCAACATTAAGGTACCTGTTTACAGACCCATAGAATTTCACATATAAACTATAAGATAACTATAAGATATTATCAAAGTTCTGATATATTATTTAAGCAAGATGGTAATTAACTTAAGTCCCAGCTATGCATAAGCCATCTTTTGCAAGGCAATGTTAACAATGCCACTACAAAACAAACTTTAATACAAATGAATAAAGCTGTCACTGGCATTCAAATATTCATCTTTAAAGTTTCAACATTTGCAATATAAAGAATTATTCATCTACAACATATTTAAAATTTTAATTAACTTGCATTACAGTAGTGTCAAATAATAGTTACTGCAAGAATTAAAAAAATAGTTTGCAGTTATTTTTCATGAACAGTTCCAAGATTTATAAAAATGCTAAATAATCTTTATGTCTGTATGACAAATGTGACAA
The DNA here is from genome assembly GCA_029721355.1 of Tegillarca granosa. NCBI lineage: Eukaryota > Metazoa > Mollusca > Bivalvia > Arcoida > Arcidae > Tegillarca > Tegillarca granosa. The sequence goes on along the minus strand of CM056598.1, from coordinate 23,469,388 downwards.
TTCTTGACCTTGTTGCCACAGTTTATACAACTCATCATGTGTCCACATGGAACAATAACACAGTTAACTGATTTTTCCATACAAATTGTGCAGTTCTCTCAAAATATAACAAAAACATTTTGCTATTAAATGTTTCAAAAGGCAGTTACTTAAGATGCATGATTTTTGCTTTTCGTATTGTTGGACTCTTTCAAGGTGTTGAGTGCAATCTTCATCTAACTTAGTCAGAATGATCCTTTTGACAAAAGCTAGCTTAAGTTCATGTATGGGCCATGTTGGATCAATAAGTAGGTCACTAGATTAAATAATAGAAAAACCTTGGTAACACTCCTGAGGCCCCAATTTGAGTGCAATCTTCATCTAACTAAGTCAGAATGATCCTTTTGACAAAAGCTAGCTCAAGATAGTATATGGGCCATGTTGGGTCAATAAGTAGGTCACTATGTCAAATAATAGAAAAATCTTGTTAACACTCCTGAGGCATTAATTTGAGTTAAATCTTCATCAAACATTGTCAGATTGATCCTCTTAGCAAAAGCTAGCTCAAGTTTGTATATGGGCCATGTTGGGTCAATAAGTCGGTCACTAAGTCAAATTGTAGAAAAACCTTGTTAACACTCCTGATGCACCAATTTGAGTGCAATCTTCATCTAACTTAGTCAGAATGATCCTTTTTACAAAAGCTAGCTCAAGTTTGTGTATGGGCCATGTTGGGTCAAAATAGGTCACTAGGTCAAATTGTAGAAAAACCTTGTAAACACTCCTGAAGCACCAATTTGAGTGCAATTTTTATCTTTCTTAGTCAGAATGATCCTCTTGACAAAAGCTAGCTCAAATTCATAATTAGGCCATGTTGGGTCAATAAGTAGGTCACTATGTCAAATTCCAGAAAAACTTTGTTAACACATCTGAGGCCCAAATTTGAGTGCAATCTTCATCTTACTTAGTCAGAATGATCCTCTTGACAAAAGCTAGTTTAAGTTGGTATATTGGCCATGTTGGTTCAATAAGTAGGTCACTAGGTCAAATAATAGAAAAACCTTGTTTACACTCCTGAGCCACCAATTTTAGTACAATCTTTATTTAAGTTAGTCAGAATGATCCTCTTGACAAAAGCTTGCTCAAGTTCATATATGGCTCATGTTGGGTCAATAAGTAGGTCACCAGGTCAAATTATATAAAAACCTTGTCAACACATCTGATGGCTCAATTTTTGTCCAATCTTCATCAAATTTAGTCAGAATGATCCTCTTGACAAAAGCTAGCTGAAGTTTTTTTGTCTGGTTATGTTGTGTCAATAGATCATGAGGTCAAATTTTATAAAAACCCTGTTAACACATCTGAGGCCCAGATTTTAGTCCAATCTTCATCAAACTTGCCAAGATTGATCCTCCTTACAAAAGCTAGCTCAAGTTTATATATGGGTCATGTTAGGTCAATAAGTAGGTCACTAGTTGGAAATATAGGAAAAATCTCTTTTAAAAATAGAAGCTCCAGTTTGCCAAAATCAAGCTGAGTGTACATCATTTTCAAGTGAGCGTCTAGGGCCTTCATGGCCCTCTTGTTTGTTGTAGTCAAGAACATTTTTGAGTTCCCCTGTTAATGTTTTCCAACACCCTTTACACTGACTGGCATTATAACTGTAGCCATAATCAATCTTTTTTTTTTTTTTTTTTTTGCTTATTTCCTGCCATGCAGCTTTTTTTTTTCTTAATTTTCCAGTGTTAATAGACTGAACCAGTCATTTGTACTCTTCAATCAGTAGAAGTGTTGTTCCCTTTTCAAAGAAATAATACCTAATTCAGAAATTTCTTTGCTCTCATCTGAAAAAAACAATAGCATTCTAGTATCATTTATTATGAAATAATAGCTTGTTTCAACAATGCTATGAAAATTATTTGGAAATACACCAAAGTAATGAAAAAGAATCTGTTTGAATAATACATTTCTATATATCCTCGAATAACTGTTGCCAACAGAACCTGACAAATGTTCCTCAAGCTAAGGTATATTTGAGGCATGTTTGATGACATTTCTTCCTAAAACACAGAAGATATGAAGGGGACATGGATGTGATGGGCAGGCAGACATTGTCTAAGATGCAGATGAATTCCCCTAGTCATAGTTGTGGGGAAATAGTTTGGGTATCATTTGTAGTCAATAGGTCATAGGTGGTAAAGAGCTAACAAACAGATAAAACAAAAACTTTATTTTATTCCAATTTGTAATATGTTTTACTGACAAAAAGCACAATGTTTTACTGGCTGAAACAAGTATAGTGATACTTATACGATACATCCTGCATGTATAACACAACTACAATCAATTTCGGTGAATCAAGATTTTACTTTATTACCTTTTTTTTCTTTCACCATGCATGGATGTTCAGAAAACATAGCCATGTCGTCAAACCAATTTCTGCAGATTTCACATTCTATCATTGTTTTCCTGGAATCATTGGTGAAGGCATTGCCATCAGTAACATTTACAAAAACTTTAAACTTCTGATCTCTGGTCTGATTAGCAAGTCCTTAAAAAAATAAAAATGATTTTATTAAAATGAAAAATTCTACTCATTTGCATTGTAGCAAATTTTTTTCAACTGTTAAAAAATGTTGCATGTTTGTTTAAAAAAATTAACTGATGTAAAATGCATTGATTAATAATTTGAATACTCACAAATTTTCAGCCATTCAGGCTTAAATCAAACTTTTGAATAATCAAACATTCAAAATTTACACCAGCAGTTCTCACAAGATTCAAAAGTTTGAAGGCAAACTTGCAATAAAACTCATTATTTTCAGGAAATCTACTTGTTCAAATTATTTGAATTCATAAAAAATACCATTTTCAGTTATAAATAAATGTCTTGACACTAGGGTAGTCTCAGACAAAGGTATTTTTAGCTCAACTGGCTATAGCCAGCTGAGCTTATGGCATGGTTTTGCGTGCGTCCGTGCGTTCGTGCGTCCGTGCGTGCGTGCGTAAACTTTAATCTTCTCCTCTGAAACCACTGGGCCAGTTGGAACCAAATTTGGTGTGGAAGGTCCCTAGGTGGGGTAGACTAAATTTTGTACCAGGCGACCCTGCCTGACATCCAAGATGGCCGCTGTTACTATAAATAGCAAAAACACATAAATAGCTATTGCTGAGTCATTTTTAAACCGTTTTTGTTCAAATTTGAAATGTAGAGAGTAGATAGCGGGGCTTTCAACATATGTAACGGGTTTTTATCAGAAATTTTTCGTTGACCCGATTTTTACGAATTATGCAAATGAGGTGTAATATTTAATCAATTCTTTGAAAATCTTCTCCTCTGAAACCACTGGGCCAATTGGAACCAAATTTGGTGTGGAAGGTCCCTAGGTGGGGTAGACTAAAGTTTGTACCAGGCGACCCCGCCCGACATCCAAGATGGCCGCTGTTACTATAAATAGCAAAAACCCACAAAGAGCCATTGCTGAGTCATTTTTAACCGTTTTTGTTCAAATTTGAAATGTAGAGAGTAGATAGCGGGGCATTCAACAAATTTAAAGGGTTTTTATGAGAACTTTTTCGTTGACCCAATTCTCAAAAATTATGCTTAAGGTGTAATATTTAGTGAAATCTTTGAAAATCTTCTCCTCTGAAACCACTGGGCCAATTGGAATGAAATTTTGTGTGGAAGGTCCAAATGTCAGCCTGACTAAAGGTGGTACCAGGCAACCCGGCCTGACATCCGTCATAACTAAAAATAGAAAAAAAAAAAGACCATTGTTGATCTTTTTTTCCACCAATTGAGCTCAAATTTTAAATATAGAAAGTATACTGTATAGGATTCAAAATATATAATATTTTTTCTGAGAAAATTTTTATTGACCCAATTTTCAAGAAATATGCAAATTAGGTGTAATATTTAGTAAAAATCTTTTCCTCTAAAATCACTGGGCAAATTGGAACCAAACTTCCTGTGGAAGGTTCCTACATCTGCCTAAAAAAAGTTTGAACCAGTCTGAGATGCCTGTTGTTACTAGATATATATATATATATATATATATATATATATATATATATATATATAGCCATTGTGGATCCATTCTAAGCTCTACTGACTAAACCCAGCTGAGTTTATGGCATAGTGAAGCATGCCTGCATGTGTGTGTTGCAAAGTAGGCTTCATTGAAGCAAAAATGGTCATAAGCTAAATTTATTTCCCATCTTAAGCTGATGAACCAATTATGATAACCACATCACATTGTCTTAAAGGCACCACAGTGGCTGTGTGGTCTTAAACATTCGATGTTACAAATCACAGCACCTTTCACCCCTGACATTGTGCATTAATGCCAAGTGGGCTAGCACTTCATCTTTGAAAGTTTGTCAGTTAACTTGCTGCTTAGTCGTGGTTTTCTCCTATAATCCAGTGTCCTCCATCATTTCCAAAATTGACAGTCTCCATATAAGTGAAATATTCTTGAGTTGAACGTTAAACAGCATTTCAATCAAAAACAAACATTGTCTTACATATGCAGCCAGTTGAGCATCACAGGCCCTATTGGGCCTCTTGTTTTTTTAAGGGACCCTGTAACGATTTTCAGTTTTGACATATTTCATTCGTCGTACTTAAATATGGCTTCAGCGAAAATTCCATAAAATTCCATTCCATAATAAGGAAGATACGGGTGAATTTCTAATACATCTCCAGAAATCCAAATCAAAAAGGTCGATATCGAGGCTCCTGTATTGTGACGTCATACCAGTAACATACTTCCACAGAATATTATTTACCAACTACTAAAATAAGTCAAATCCTAACTTGTAGTTTTACTTTCTGTGATTATTTTACAGGAAAACTAATTAATGAAGTGGAATTAACATCCATTTGACATGTACCGATAATTAAAATTATTATTAAATCATATTATTTAAACATTTCCATTGGCTTAGACGGCAACATGTGGTTTGCCATAAATATCATATTGCACAGAAGCGCGTGCAAAAACATCATATTGACTTGGAGCACGTGGCCGGGTTCTTCCGTGATTGTTTTCCGCGCTGCGTTGTATTAATAATTTTATTTTTTTCAAATGGCGTCCAAGCGTACATGTTATTGTTGATATAAGAATGTTTGATCTTTATTTTGAAGGTGAAACAACACATTTATGGTTTGGTTTAATAATAAAGCAATTGTAGCATGGTGATTTCGGTCAATATGTGTTTTATCGACTGAAGAAAAATCGATATCAACCTCGGACGCTAATGCTATAATTGTATATTATTATTGATCCTTTTGTTAGCTCACCTGGCAAAGCCAGGGTGAGCTTATGGAATGGTAAAGCTTGCTGGTAAAGCGTCCGTAAACTTTAATCTTCTTCTCTGAAACCAATAGGCCAATTCAAATGAAATTTGGTATGAAAGGTCCTTAGTTGCTATAGATTAAAAATTGTGTCCGACATCTTTGTCCTAAATCCAAGATGGCTGCCGTTACTATAAATAGCAAAAACCTATAAATGGCCATTACAGGTTCATTTATGTACCGATATTGTTGAAAATTGAAACATAGAAAATAGATGTTGGGGGATTAAAAATATTTAACGGTTTTCTCTCTACGTTTTTTAGTTTTTGCAATAATTACGTAATATGCAAATAAGGTCTATTTTTAGCTTGGAAAATCTCTTCTCTGAAAGTACATGGCCAATTGAAATGATATTGAGTGTGGATAGTCCTTGTGTCGTACAGATTCAAAATTTTATCCAGCATGTCTGTCGAAATCCAAGATGGTTGCCATTACTATAAATAGCAAAAATCTAAAAATGGCCATTATGGGTTTATTTATGTACCAATTTTGTTGAAATTTGAATCAAAGAAAATAGATGTCGGGGGATAAAACATATATAACGCGTTTTTCTGTACGATTTTTTTTGTTTGTGGAATAATTACGTAATATGCAAATAAGTTCTATTTTTAGCCGAAATCCTTGAAAATCTTCTTCTCTGAAAGTACATGGCCAATTGAAAGGATATTGAGTTTGGAAGGCCTTTGGGTGGTATAGATTCAAAATTGTATCCGACATGTCTGTCGAAAATCCAAGATGGCTGCCATTACTATAAATAGCAAAAATCTTAAAATGGCCATTATGGGTTTATTTATGTACCCATTTTGTTGAAATTTGAAACATAGAAAATAGATGTTGGGGGATAAAACTTATTTTACCCGTTTTTCTCTACACTTTTTCCTTTGTGCAATAATTACATAGTATCCAAATAAGGTCTATTTTTAGCCGAAATCCTTGAAAATCTTCTTCTCTGAAAGTACATGGCCAATTGAAAGGATATTGAGTTTGGAAGGCCTTTGGGTGGTATAGATTCAAAATTGTATCCGACATGTCTGTCGAAAATCCAAGATGGCTGCCATTACTATAAATAGCAAAAATCTTAAAATGGCCATTATGGGTTTATTTATGTACCCATTTTGTTGAAATTTGAAACATAGAAAATAGATGTTGGGGGATAAAACTTATTTTACCCGTTTTTCTCTACACTTTTTCCTTTGTGCAATAATTACATAGTATCCAAATAAGGTCTATTTTTAGCCGAAATCTTTGAAAATCTTCTTCTCTGAAAGTACATGGCCAATTGAAAGGATATTGAGTGTGGAAGGTCCTTGTGTGGTATAGATTCAAAATATTATCCGACATGTCTGTTGGAAATCCAAGATGGCTGCCGTTACTATAAATAGCAAAAATCTAAAAATGGCCATTATGGGTTTATTTATGTACTGATTTTGTTGAAATTTAAAACTTAGAAACTACATGTTGGGAATAAAACATTTGTAATGGGTTTTTCAGTACAGTTTTTCATTTTTGCAATAATTATGTATTATGCAAAAAAGGTCTATTTCAGCCTAAATCTTCTGAAAGTACATGGCCAATTGAAAGGAAATTTATGATAAATAGTGCTTGAAATAATAGAAAATAAGGATATTGCTAGTGAGTTTGTTTACATTTTACTGATTGGATATATTTAAAAAGAAAAAACAAAGAACAAAATAAGGATGTGCCAGGTGAGCTATACAGGCCCTATTGGGCCTCTTGTTTATTAGATACATTCCTAAGATTCAGACCCACACATGTAATTCACAGGATGTCACTTATAATTTGCAAAATAGATTTGTAAGTTGATAAAGTTATCTTACGACCCTGTAATATACAATCATTAATTTTATTTGTCATATACAGTATAAAGATTTCACTTCGGAAAAAATGAATATTTCATTTTTAAATTTTAAAAAGTAAAAAAAAAAAAAAAAAATTCCTTAGTTTTCATGCCAATAATAATAATAATAATTAAATATAACTTTTAGGCGAAATTAAAAATTGACAACCAAAGTAGTCTATTTAAAACATGTTTATTGATCTATTTACAGCATTTGATTTTATTACATTTTAGTTATTTTTCCTTGGGCATATATTTAGCTATAATCTTTTTAAATTTTTTATTTTATATATACAAATCCATAAAATTATTCTTATTCTTATTATTATTATTATCTCGTTTTTTTAAATGTGGTCTCATTCTAAAATCCGTGTCATTTCGATTTAAACAATTATAATAATTTTTTGATAAAAAAAATTTGAGATGGAATATCTGGGTTTTTTTCTTTTTAATTACCCCAGCATTAATTAGCCATCGGACAGTTGAAAAGAACTATGTTACAAACTTTAATTTATCATCTAAGTGACATGTAGTTCAGTAGTAATTACAGCATTTGTGCTGACATAGTTAAGGCTACGGACATTAAAAAAGAGATACTAAGTATTACTTAATGCAAATGTTGCTACCATTACCACAGTTGTACAATGTATTTTATCACCTGAGTTTGTATTTTATACAATTTGTCAAATTGTAATATGGATTTTGGCCTAAAGTACTAAATAAACATTATTATTATTATTATTAGCTCAACTGGCTAAACTTTGGTCTTCTCCTCTGAAACCACTGGGCCAATTGGAACCAAATTTGGTGTGGAAGGTCCCTACCACGGCCTGACTAAAGTTTGTACCAGACAACCCCGCCCGACATCCAAGATGGCCGCCGTTACCATAAATAGAAAAAACACAAAAATGGCCACTGTGGATTCATTTTTCCACCAATTAAGCTCAAATTTAAAATGTAGACAGTATATAGTGGGGGATTCAACATATGTAACGGGTTTTTGTGAGAAATTTTTCGTTGACCCGATTTTTACGAATTATGCAAATGAGGTGCAATATTTAACGAAATCTTTGAAAATCTTCTCCTCTGAAACCACTGGGCCAATTGGAACGAAATTTGGTGTGGTTGATCCCTACCTTGGCCTGACTAAAGTTTGTACTAGACAACCCCGCCCGACATCCAATATGGCCGCCTTTACTATAAATAGAAAAAACACAAAAATGGCCATTGTGGATTCCTTTTTCCACCAATTAAGCTCAAATTTAAAATGTAGACAGTATATAGTGGGGGATTCAACATATGTAACGGGTTTTTGTGAGAAATTCTTCGTTGACCCAATTTTTATGAATTATGCAAATTAGGTGCAATATTTAGCGAAATCTTTGAAAATCTTCTCCTCTGAAACCACTGGGCCAATTTGGAACGAAATTTGGTGTGGTTGATCCCTACCTTGGCCTGACTAAAGTTTGTACCAGACAACCCCGCCCGACATCCAATATGGCCGCCGTTACCATAAATAGAAAAAACACAAAAATGGCCATTGTGGATTCATTTTTCCACGAATTAAGCTCAAATTTGAAATGCAGAAAGTATATCATGGGAGATTAAACATATTTAACTGGTTTTTGTGAGAAATTTTTCATTGACCCAATTTTTACGAATTATGCAAATTAGGTGCAATATTTAGTTAAATCTTTGAAAATCTTCTCCTCTGAAACCACTGGGCCAATTTGAATGAAATTTGGTTTGGTTGATCTCTACCTTGGCTTGACTAAAGTTTGTACCAGACAACCCCGCCCGACATCCAAGATGGCTGCCGTTACTATAAATAGAAAAAACACAAAAATGGCTATTGTAGTTCCATTTTTCCACTGATTTAGCTCTAATTCGAAATGTAAAAAGTATATTGTGGGGGATTCAACATATGTAACAGGTTTTTCCAAGTCTTTTGTCATTGACCCAATTTTTACTAATTATGCAAATTTGGTGCAATATTCTGTGACATCTTTGATAATCTTCTCTGAAACCACTGGGCCAATTGGAATGAAATTAAGAGTTGAAGGTCCCTATGTCGACCTGACTAAAGTTTATACCAGGCAATCCAGCCTGACATCCAAGATGGCCGCTGTTACTATAAATAGAAAATACACAAAAATGGCCATTGTGGATTCATTTTTCCACCGATTTAGCTAAAATTTGAAATGTAGAAAGTATATTGTGGGGGATTGAACATATTTAACAGGTTTTCAGAGTCTTTTTTCGTTGACCTAATTTTCACTAATTATGCAAATTAGGTGCAATATTTTGTGAAATGAAGTAAAAATCTTCTCCTCTGAAACCACTGGGCCAATTGGAATGAATTTTTGTGTGGAAGGTCCCTACGTCTGCCTGACTTGAGTTTATACCAGGCAACCCCGCCTGACATCCAAGATGGCCACCGTAACTAATAATAGAAAAAAATAAAAATGGCCATTGGGATCCTTTTTTCCATTGATTGAGCTCAAATTTTAAATATAGAAAGTGTACTGTGTGGGATTCAAAATATATAATGGGTTTTTTCTGAGAAAATTTTTATTGACCCAATTTTCAAGAAATATGCAAATTAGGTGTAATATTTAGTAAAAATCTTCTCTTCTAAAACCACTGGGTGAATTGGAACCAAATTTTGTGTGGAAGGTTCCTACATCAGCGTGAAAAAAGTTTGTACCAGTCCAAGATGCCCATTGTTACTAGATATATATATATATATATATATATATATATATATATATATATAAATAGCCATTGTTGATCCATTTTAAGCTTAACTGGCTAATCCAGCTGAGTTTATGGCATGGAGAAAGTTTGTCAGTTAACTTGCTGCTTGGTTGTGGTTTTCTCCGATACTCCAGTGTCCTCCACCATTTCCAAAACTGACAGTGTCCGTATAAGTGAAATATTCTTGAGTTGAACATTAAACAGCATTACAAACAAAAACAAACATTGTCTTACATATGCAGCCAGTTGAGCATCACAGGCCCTATTGGGCCTCTTGTTATTATTATTATTATTATTATTATTATTAAACTTTAATTTTGTCAACATCTTCCAATTATTGAGGAAATGTAATGCTGCCAGATTACTTAAAAGTCATCTACATCACTGTCATTTAATTTTAACTGTGAATAAACATTGCACAAAAGAGCATAGGCGATTGAATTTTTTTGTAATGATTTTTAGCCGGTGCCACCTGTGAGTAAGTTCTATAATATTCATTCGAAAGGCTGTCCAGACGACTTGATATTTATTTCATTTTAAAATTTCGATGATAAAATTAACTTTTTTGCATTTGACAAGTTAAAACTAATCACATATTTTTTGTTATAGTTATGCAACCAGTTCGCAAATTCTCGAGTCTGTGCGGTCAGGACTTAATAAAATAATTTCAAAAAAAGTCAACGATATAATCAATTTTTATTTTATTGACAAGTCAACACTCGTCACATATTTTTCAACAACTATGCAACCAACTCCAATCACAATTTTAGAGTAGGTCGGGACTCGACTCAAATTTTTGTCCATTTCTGGTTCAAATAAATACAGCTATACTCCACATTCATCACTTACAAGATTGTCCACTACTTCCCCAAATAATAACGAACTATTTGACATAATTAGATACATTTCAGAGTCGTTACTTTCTTCTACATACGTCGATATATCGTAATAGTTAGTACTGTCTATTATGTAAGATACTTCTTCTAATACTGCAATGATGTCACATATTTATAACTCAAAACAAGGTGTTTTACTTTGCGATCAAGGGAAAGTTAAAAAAAGGGGATTTCAAACCACTATAAATTTTTTATTTTGTCACCAATTTTGATGTGGTTTTCAATATTGTGATATTTAATTAACATATAAAAAAAATTTTTGGTTACAGGTACCTTTAAATTGCAGATGTAATGGAAGTGGAGAAATATCTGATGTAATGGGGATACGATATACACAAGTTTGTCACAACAGAGTGACATAATGGAGTGGGGAGGGGGTACGATACATGTATCATAACATGGTGGTAGATACATGGGTCGCTAAAATATAACTTTTTTAGCAAATGTCTGAGGTTCAAATACTAAATTTTAAGAACATTATTCATTATTTCAAGGGTTTCCAGAACAACGCAGTCATCGATCTTGCATACATTACAGTTTCCAATCAATTTGTTTGTCCTTTATTATGCTTCGCCTACTTTAAAGTTCACCCCCAGGTTAAACTTATTTATTGGAATACCTTTGTATTCATGTGCCTATAAAAGTGATTCTTTTTGAAAAAGAATTCTATACTGGTTACACTGACAGTATAATTTGCTGCCATTTTGCTTTCTAGTTCTGTTTGTTTGCACTACCTCAGAAAAAGGTGCAGTCAGCATATTTTACGGACAGTGCTAGGACACTATTCTGGGCCACTCCATTGGATGGAACGTGTACGGCACATGTCCTGAACATCCAGCACAGACAAAAGGAATACACCCCTTATGTTACTGCATAATTACACATTTGCTATGGCAACAAGAAGGTCAAAATTTTCCATTGTTTAAATTGCAGGGTTTTAAATAAAGTATAAAAAATTTAATAGTCAAGTGTATTGTTTCATCAAATTTATTTTTCTGCATGTACATGTATTTGGGATTTAGAAAAAGATTTCAAACAAGAGAGAGAGAGAGAGAGAGAGCATGTGTTTAAGGTCAGAAGACGATGAATAACCAAGCAATTTCAGAGAGAATGCTTACTTTTCAAATAAATCCTTAATTTTGTATATTTAGGTTAATTCTATTCATCAGACTCGTTACTATGGTGGCTTATTTCTGACATCAACATAATTTCAGTTGACCTAAAATTATCTCAACATGTCGACTTAATATCTTGACATTAGTCAAGATAATATCATGAAAAGTTGTGCTACCAAAACAAAAAGTTGAGATAAATAACCGACATGCTGCAATACTCATGTTGATCATGTTGATAATTATCTCGATACAATGTTACTGGTGAAGAAACATGGGTTCACTTTTTCAAAACAAAATGTGGTTAATTAAACATGGTAGAAGGCCTGTAGTTGCAAAAAAAGCATAAGCATGCATGTAGTTGAAGGAAAATATAGTTCTCAGACAAGGAAAAAATGAAATCCCTTGTGCAATCGTACATTATTTTTTAACAAAAACTGAGTAATATGGGCCAAAATACACTGATTGAATACAGTGAACAGAAACAATTGGACATTTTTAGATATGACAAAATTTAACTTACAACTTGAATTATTTTGTGTTCAATTTTGATTTTTTGTCTAAGTTCAGTTATTCATATAAATAAATCTGAGCCTTGATATTTTTATGTTGACAAGCAGGTAGTCCCTACAATATTTCTTTTGAAAATGTATAAAATGATCAGTAGTAATTTCTTTGTTAATTTTTTAAATTTTGTTTCTAAAGGTACGATACTGATGGTATTATGACAAAATGAAATAGAAACTGCCAAAATTAATCTCTCTCTCTCTCTCTCTCTCTCTCTCTCTCTCTCAATATATATATATATATATATATATATATATATATATATATATATATATATATATATATTAACACATTAAATGTGAATAACATGACGTTGAAACTTGACAATGCCTTTTCTTTTTATTTTTATGGAGTTGGAAATAAAAAATAAGTCAAGATTCCGACCATGAATGTGTTAACGTAAAAATACACAATAATATGGTCAAGGATTGTTATTTTTTTTAATATCTGTTGTAGCTATATTTAGTTTGTAAATGAAAGGATTGTGATTTCATGGTACAGGTTTTAAAGTCTATTTATCCAATATTATAAGTTGCTGGTCAGTGGTAAGGGTGGTCTCGAGGGGGTCAGTTATAGAATGGTAGAGGAAACCAGAATGTACTAAGAATAGATTTTCTACATGTCAACTGACAAACTTTCCAAGAACTTGACCTGTCCCAAGTAGAATGTGAACCTAGGCCAAAAGTCACGCTTAAGACCACTTGGACACCGAAGCTTCCACTTTACTTTGAATTCAAGATACTTGAATCATGAATCGACTCTTATTTTAAAAGCTCCTTGTCCATATATCTTCAGCATTTAGTTAAATTAAAATTGTATGAAGGTAATTTCAAGTCTTGTCTATTTTTTTCAAATAATAGTTCCTTGAAATAATTTTCAGGAAAGTTGATCAAATGTTATTGTAATGTGAGCTGACTCACCATATATTTTTCTGTGCCATGTGCTACTTTAGAATTTTTATGGTTTTTGGACAGGTTGTACAAAGTGCAAGTCCCTCTGGTTTGTAGTATGGTGAATGTCAGGCGGGCGGGTAATAGGGTTATTTCTGAAATGTGCACATCTGGCACAAAGTTTAACTGGTATTTGTGTTATATATGTACCAACTTTGTGAACCAAAAACCTTGAAACTTCACATAATGTTTTAATATATATTGAAGATGTGCACCTGACTTTATGGAAATATTTCAAAATTTTTTCCCCATTTTTCCCAACTTTGAAACTTAGTCACTTTTTAGCAAGTTTTTGAATGGGGGTTCCTATTTTGTGAACTTGTTTTCAACCAAAAGCTTTGAAACTTCACTGAATGTTTCTATATATATTGAAGATGTACACCTGACTTTATTGAAATATTTCAAAATTTTTTCCCCTTTTTTCCAGACTTTGAAACTTAGTCACTTTTTACCAAGTATTGAACTGGGGGTACCTACTTTGTGAACTCAACTCCTCCTACAGTTTTCAATCAAAAACCTTTAAACTTCACAGAATGTTTTTAATAAATATTGAAGATGTGCACCTGACTTTTTGGAAGTTTTTCATGTTTTTTTCCCCCATTTTTCCAGACTTCGAAACTTAGTTACTTTGTACTGTATATATCAAAAGATTTTTAAAGATGTGCACCTGACTTCATAGCAATTATAGCAGTTTATAAACACCCAAATGCCAATCAGAAATTTCTTTTGGACCACTTTCAGAATATAATTACCTCTGACCACAACCTCATTATACTTGGGGACTTTAATATTGACGTTAAAAAAAAACAACATGAAATCATTTACACAGGAAATGTTCAACAAATTCCACTTCATCCAAATTTTAAATCAAGAAACAACAGACTACCATTCCCATATTGACCATATATACTCATCAAATACAAACTGTCATACTGGTGTTCTAGAGGCATATTGGAGTGATCATAAATATTTTTGGATTGCAGTATGATATTAGCTGGTGACTTACACTGATCTTTCACAGGAATATGAAACTTTGTTGAAAATTTTTGCTTAAAACATCATATGCCTCTGTTACACTAGGACATAGTGACATAAAGTTCCTGCTGTATCTTAAATTATAAAAAAGCCTAGTTGAAACAATTCCATTCCGTTAAAATGTTTAGCTTAACTGGCTTAAAATTATGTAGTGAAACTTTTATGCCATTACATCCTACAATGACAGGTTTTAAATTTCAAATCTTTAAAAAAAATAGGATTATTATAAATATTTAAAGAAAACCACAAAAATGTTTCTGTTCTAAAGTGTGGAAACCTAGTGCTGTCACCTTGTTGCCTATCTTTCCTGTACTGTCCATCTCATCCAGTCCATTCCAATGTACAGTTTCTGGTGCACATTTTTAGCTCACCTGATCTAAAGGTCATGTGAGCTTATGGCATGGCGCCGGTGTTTGTATGTGCTTGCATGTGTGGGTGTATATGTGCTTGCGTGTGTGCGTCGTTAACACCTATTTTCGACTTCTTCAAAACTGCTGGATAGATTTCAATGATACTTGGTCAGAAGCATATATGGGCCGGTTCCATTCAGATTGTATGGTGTTGCCATGGCTACCAAAACTAGGTCAAAGTGACCTAGAGGTAAAAAAATCTTCTTCTCGGAAACCAATGATGGCAGAAAAAATCTGATGTGATATTTGGCTTCTTTAGAGTCTTAAGCCTATAGTTTGTTAATTTCGTGAAAAATGGGTTACGCTTTTTTGCGTATAATTTTAAAATGTTCATAAAATGGCTTCAGATTGTTATAACTTGACTATTTGAACAGATAATGGCATGGGGCTTTTAGTTTTGACTTTTTTTGAAATGACCTTTAAGATGGGCTTGAAAACTATAAACTTATTGTATAGGCATGTATATTAGAATATTGTATGGATTGATATGACAATCATTTTGATATATGGTTCAAGGTTATATGTTGAAAGGTCAAGGTCATAGCTGCATAAGTGTACTGTAATTGTGAATTATCATGAAAACCATTAACTTTTTGTCAAGCATTTTATAAAAATTATTAATATTGTAGGTATTGATAAGACGATCATTTTAATACAGTCGAACCCACTTAATCGCATATCGGATAATCGCATAAATCGGATAATCGCATAGGATTGTGAAATCCAAAACCATTTCCTATGTATTCTATTGAAAAATACCTGTTTAATTGCATAGCCAAAAAAAGTCTAAACCTGCTTAATCGCATAGAAAATTTCTCGACCCGATCTCCAACCATATCTAATAATTTTAAATTTTTGTAATTTTTCTTCAAAATAGTTTAAAAAGAGAATTATGACAGGCAAATCATTAATTAGTTGTACAAAGGTACACTTAAAAATAAATTGTTAAAACAACCAAATCACATGAGATATCTACATTCCCTCGAACATTAAGCATTATTAAATAAGACTAAGTAATGCTACCACGTGCGTACATGACAGTCAGTGGTTAAAATATCAAAGATAAAAAATCAGGTTTTTGTTTATTAATCAGTAAATACCTGAAGTCGCTTGTCTAATGTTTTTGTTTCATCATCCAAAACCTTGTTACGCTTGGTTAAAATTTGTTTATTAAGCAGTCCCTTTGAATAAGTGAAAGAAGCCATCACCAGCTGATTGTTAAATGACACAGTTGTCACGTGTCTATCAACTGATCAAGGAGGATACCATGTGGGTTTTTGTATGTGGGACCTCTTTCACCATTGTAAAGTTTCAGAAAAAAATTATTTATAAATTAATAAATAAAGACATAAAAACGTCTCATATCTAATAAAAAGTGCTGATGCAAGGTTTAAATATTATGGCAAAATTAAAAGGAATTACGTTTACGTGTAAAATGACCCGTTTGAACCTCTCAGAATAAGTTGTTTTATTATTGGTAACTTTGGAAAAAAGGAAATACACAGTCGTATGTAAACAAAAATAATGTGATTTTCATTGGTTAAAAAATGTGTTGAACTTTTCTGGTATGCAGCGCATTTGCATATGACCCCATTCCTGTCATCGTTAGCAATTTTCATTTGATATGTGTAACAAAGGCTAAAGGGAAGTAAATCTTATATTGACTGTACTGGCTGCATGTTTTCCAAGATGGCGTCCTCGATGTGTATTGCATTTGTGTCGCAATTATTGATCAACAAACACATAAAAAGTAAATTTTTTAATGAAATAAACAACACAAAAGGTAAATTTAACATATAGTTTATTTAAAAATAAACATTAAAGGATGTTTTGTGTGTGTAGCAATGCTGATAATAACTTCAAATGTCGGGTGAAAACTTTTTCAATGGGCCACATCGGCAATTCTGAATTTTCAGGATGCTATTTTTTCACGAGAAAATGCTTTTAAAATTTTTATTAAATCTCAATAGCGGTAGAAGGGGGAAATGTTTTAATCATATAGTACATCCCATTGATAATTTAAACGGCAAGGGCATAGAAGTATTGCTTTGAATTTACCTTGCCGTTACACTAACAAACACTTTTTGTTTGCAATTAAATCATGAAATAATTTTATTATTTTTTGTACAAAATTATTCTCTAGTTGTAGGATGGAAATTAATCAGATTTTTCTTTTTTTTTTCACACAAAAATATCAAACTACTTTTCTTACATGCATAATCATTTAATTGACACCATCTATTATGCAGGAACTTTGTCGATATGTGTAAAATAGTAAAACCCGCTTAATCGCATATATCGGTTAATCGCATACAGTTTTGAATCACGGAGGCTATGCGATTAACTGGGTTTGACTGTATATTGTTCAAGGTCATATGTTGAAAGTTTAAGGTCATAGCTGCAGAAGAATATGAAATTGTTAAATAACTTGAAAACTATGAACTTTTTCTATACGCATGTATATTAGAATATTGATATGACAATCATTTTGATATATGGTTCAAGGTCATTTGTTGAAAGGTCAAGGTCATAACTGTAGAAGAAGACTGAAATTGGGAGTTATCTTGAAAACCATTCACTTTTTGTATAGGCATATAAATAAGAATATTGTTAGTATTGATATGACGATCCATTTGATATATGGTTCAAGGTCATATGTCAAAGCTGCATAAGTGTACTGAAATTGTGAATTATTTTGAAAACCATTAACTTTTTGTAAAAGCATGTATATTAGAATATTGTAGGTATTGATATTATGACCATTTTGATATAAGGTTCAAGTTCATATGTTCAAAAGGTCAAAATCATGGCTGCATAACCATATGGTTAATGATTTGGAAGTTATTCATTGTACTATTATAGTTAAATCATGTATATAAGCTATTTATTAATCAAATGTTACTAGATATTTCTGATTAATTATTGCCGGATTAAAGTTTTTGTAATTAAGTTTTTTGCAAGTTTTTTGACATTTCTTCAGGTGAGCGTTAAGGCCCATGGGCCTCTTGTTTCAATTAACTGTAGCTTTA
This sequence comes from Tegillarca granosa, assembly GCA_029721355.1. Lineage (NCBI taxonomy): Eukaryota > Metazoa > Mollusca > Bivalvia > Arcoida > Arcidae > Tegillarca > Tegillarca granosa. The sequence goes on along the minus strand of CM056598.1, from coordinate 23,451,439 downwards.
GAAAATGTTAAAATGATTGAGATTTTCCTTATACATATATATACTTGTTTCATTACTCTTTCATATATATTGTCATTGTTGGACCTATTCCCCATTTTTCATGACTTTCTGTGAAGTATATTGCTTTGTGCAATTATTTAAAATTCCTTCCACACTTTACACCCATTCAATAGAAATTGAAAAAACAACCTGGCCCATTGAGACTTTGACCCATTTTTATGTTTTTTTTCGCAATGTTAGTTTTTTTATTTCTTATTTATATCGAGAAAAAAAATCTCAACTTATGTTACTAAAATTCTTGTAAAAGATCAAAGATCTGCTTTTAACATTGTTCACGACCTTTAGAGTGATTTAACACCCTCTGTACCATAGACAAACATAACAGTCCCCTCATTTTATTATATTGGTACAGAGACAACAGGTAATTGTCGCCTACGACAAGGAAAACCCCTTTCTCACTTGCAGTCGAACCAACAATATTCAAAAAAGCCACTGAGAGGTCAGAAGACCAACACCTTATCCACTCAGCCTCTTTGGTCACAACATCATAAACATACTGCTAAACTGGTCAAAGTTCGACTTGTGTTTTTATCACTGGACATTGTTTATGAAATACTGCACAAATAAATAAACACATTCTTTCAAAACCAACGATACAATATTTGACCTCTTGTTTATATGATACGGACATAGAAGAAGACATGCTATCAGCAGCACATAAATACTAAGAAGGCCTACTTCTGTATGCACATTTTTTTTTCTATCTTTTACCCCTTATTACTTTCAAAACAAAATCATGTTTGAAATTATTGAAGGAATGTTTTTTCATAAAATACATGATTTGTTATTACTGGAATATGTTTATTGTTATTGTAATCTCATGACACACACTGACTGGATTCATTTCTTTGATAAGTTCAGTGGTGAAAGACACCGGGCAAGTATTTCACTGTGAAAATAGTCAGCAAAATATCTCAAAAGTGATCAAGATCAACATTTTTTACTTCAGATTAAAAAATATAATAAATTCTGTTGATTTTGGCATGAATCATGACATTGTAAAATCAAATCAACGTACTGAAAGTACTGAAATTCGCGAAAGACAAAGGACAAATGAATGTTGGATTGAATGTGAATTTTGCGCCCTGTTCAAGATTATGTCATGTACAGTTGACAGCCTTTGTAGGTGCCGTGGTAGATATGTTCACTTTGCAGTGCAATGAAAGACAGCAGTGAGGCATGTTGTGTGCAATGTCTATTGGCTATAATACTAATCTCCTCATTAAATGACCAAATTCAAGTCTGCAGATCAAGTAACATAAATTATTTAAATAACCATGCATTTCCAAATGATCATATCATTAACAGTGTAGCATTATATGGCCATATCATAATCCATGTTACAATAAATAGTCATATCATAACCTTTATTGCATTTCATAAACCAAGTGGCATAAACATACCATTCCATAAACTATGCCTTAAAAAGACTACATCATTAACAATGTGGCATAAAATGACCATTTCAAGAACCATGTGTCACTTAATGGCCACATCATAAACCATTGGATATTAATTGACATATCGTAAACCATGTGACACTAAATTACCATATCATAAACCATGTGACACTAAATGACCATATCATAAACCACATGACACAAAATTGACCATTTCATAAACCATGTACACTAAATAACATACAATATACCATGTGACACCTCATGGCCATATTAAAATAAACATGTATACCATGCAAGTCAAAATCACTATATCATTATCAGTGTAACTAAAATTAATCATATCAAATACCATGTGACAATAAATGCCCATATCATAAACCATCTGACTGTAACTGACCATATTATACACCATGTGGCACAAAATGGCCATATCATAAACCATGTGACTTAAAATGACCATATCATAAACCATGTGAGAAAAATTATTAAATTGTATATGTTATGGCACTATTTGACCATACCATAAATCATGTACTCAAAATGACTATATTACTCATGTGACTCAAAAAGAACATAGTTTTAACAATGTGAATCAAAATGATAATTAAAAACCATGTGATATACCTATGGCCGTATAATTCACCATGTAACTCAAAATTACAAAACCATAAGCCATATGACCCAAAATAATCATATTTAACAATGCAACTAAAATAAAAAGATAAAAAACCATGTGGCGCAAAAAAGGCCATATCATAAAACATGTGACTAAACCTGACCATATCATAAATTGTGTCTCAAAATGGCCATAAAATAAACCATGTGACTCAAATTAACCATATCATAAACCATGTGACTCAAAATAGCAATATCATAAAGGGTGTGACTGAAAATGACCAAATCTGAACTAGGTGACTCAAAATGGCCATATCATGAATCATGTCAATCAAAATGATCATATTATTAACCATGTGACTCAAATGGTCATATCATCAACCATGTGGCACTAAATGACTATATCATAAAGCATGTAGCACTAAATTACCATATCATAAACTGTGTGATTCAAATAAGTCATATCATAGAATATGTGGTTTTAAATGACCATATTAAAAACAACATGACACTTAATGACCATATCATAAACTGGGTGACTCAGAATGACCATGTTTCACTGAATGACCATATTATAAACCACATTACAGTAAATGACAATTATATAAACCATATGGCACTAAGTGACCAATCATAAACCATGTGACACTAAATGACCATATCATAACCATTTTGCACTAAATAACCATATCATAAACCAAATGACACTGAATGGCAATAATTTGAACTATGTGACACTAAATGACCATATCATAAACCACATGACAATAAATGACAATAATATAAACCAAAAAAGTTATATCAAAAACCATGTGACACTACATGACCATTTTGTAAACCACATGACACTAAATGACAATAATGTAAACAGTGTTACATGAAATGACAACAACCTAAACCATGTTGCACTAAAGGGCCACATCATTACCTGTGCGACACTAAATGGCCATATCACAAACTGTGTGACTCAAATTAGCCATATCATAATCATGTTACTCAAATGACAAACTGGGCACAAACCATGTTTTACTTACACCATGTGGCACTAAATGACCATATCATAAACCATGTTGCAATAAATGACCATATTATAACCCCCATGACATTGAATGACAATAATATAAATAATGTGGCACTAAATGACCATATCATAAACCATGTGGCACTAAATGACCATATCATAAACCAAATGACACTAAATAACTATATCAGAAACTACATGACATTAAATGACAATGTAAACAATGTTGCACTAAATGACCATATCATAAACCATGTGGCACTAAATTACCATATCATAAACCACATGATATTGAATGACAATAATATAAACCATGTTGTACTAATTACCACATCATTACCCATGTGGCACTAAATGATCATATCATAAACTTTGTGAATCAAAATGGCCATATCATAATCAAGTGACAAAATGACCATATAGCACAAACCATGTTTCACTGAATGACCATATCATAAACCATGTGGCACTAAATGGCTATACCATTAACTATGCAACTCCAAATAAACAAATCATAAATCTTACGTTTTTATTTGTCTGAAAACGCGTGAAATGTTTACAGTAGTCGATTAACAGAATTAATACACTTATTTCATCTTTTGGATGCATGCAGACGATTTATCTGTCAACAGGCGATCGGAGGGGGGGGGGCACCATGTGACGTCATCAAAATAAAGTCCGTCTTTTGATACAGGAAAATGCCACATTCTCTTTCGATTCTCCAATTCATTTCTGATTAATTCAATGTCAATCAATGGACAGTCACGATTTATCATGAAAATTTGTCACCGAATCAATAGATGCAAAAGCCGCCTAACTTTGGGTTATCTGTCCTTATTCAACTTCCATCAATGTACGAGAGAGAGCTGAACTTTGTAACGGACTCAAAAATGGGTTAAGAGTCAAGTCTTCACGTGTGTGATAGCTATATTCGAGAAAGCTTTGCTTTCGTGAATAAAAATTGTAATTTTCTGACGAAGTACCTTAAAATTTCAGGCTCGAAAAGTGTGACCATTCTATATTATTGGTTGTTGTGACCCGGCTGTTGGTTTTCTAAAATTGAAATGCATATTGTTAAAAAGCTTAATAATTGTTAATACTGTGGAATGCAAGTTTTAAATATTTGTTGCTTATTTAAAAAATAACAATGAAGTGAATATTATCTCTTTCAAAATCAATGTAAAAGTGTGATTATCTCTTAAAAAGTGTAGAAAATATTTTGTTATTGACGTTTTGAACTGGAGATATTTTATTACAAATTAATCGTTGCTCTTCAGAAAGATATATCCTTATTTTCAGCATGTTCTGCTGATTCAAATGAGATATCAGACGAAAAAATTGCTTCAGAATTACCCAAGTTATCAGAGTTTTTCCATGATGCATAAGCTCAAAATATGCTTACTGGTACAATTGCACCGGTGGGAACGGGAAGGGGTTAAAAAATTATTATTATAAAGTTATTATTTCTTTTACCTGCAGATTTGTTGACAATCAAGCAAAATTATGGCGATATGCTCAGACAAATATTAATATTACTGCTCTTTACTAATTGCATTATAAGTGATAAACAATGCAAGTTAATAGACATTTTACAGCCTTTATCAATATAATTCTGTACAAGCATTTAATCTAGCTGACTTCACCTGTTGAAACAGCTGGCAAATTGCGGAAAGGATGAAACTGAAAGTCTTATTCTTGAAAAAATGTGATTTTTTTTTTTTATGAGATCTTAAAACATATTTTATGGTCTAGGAAAATTTTTATGTAATATCAAGTGGATTTTGTTATTAATTTTATTGGGAAAATTATAACATTTCTTGTGGTTAAAAATACCAATTTTCGTAATTCAAAAATGGCTCCTTCATGAAATTTGTGATGGCTGAGCATTTTTTGATTTGCACAAAAAAGAAATGCAACTATTTGTATGTTATTACATACAAATATATGTATTAATAAGTTCTTGCCTACAATTCAATTATTGAATGTTTGGACCAGAATATTAAGACTTGACAAACATTAAAAGTTAATATTAACATCCTTAAATTAGTATTTTCAAATTGTAAATAATTTTTGCAGTTGTTCCAACTCTTTGTTTGCTCAACAATTCATTGTTTTGATTAAATTTTGTTTTTCATTCATGAAGTTTTTTTTTCAAATGATGGGGTCATTACCTCATTTTTGACATTGCAATACTTTGACTACATGTATTGATTTTGACATGAGAATTTCAGTTTTACTGTTTTCTTAAATTTACCTTAGAAATTGATACAAGATTTTAAAAGATTAGTTTTTTCACCTTATTTATACTACCATTTTATTTCTGAATTATATATATTTATATAATTATCTGAAATATACATGTATATTTTTATACATCAGAATTATAATATATTGATATAACAGTTACTATAGACTTTTTATAAATTAGATGTTGCATTTTCTAAGGACACAAAATATTTCATTTGCAAATATTTCAGCAGTGGGGCCCTAACTATGGAAAATCTTGGCCAACTATGTAATTAATCTAATTGATTGTTAAACATCATGAGATATGGATCATATCTTTTGGTAAGCATTAAGGTTAATGGGATTCCTGTCTTTTAATGCAATGAAGGGTATTTCTGTCATGTTTTCTGTTAAATGATCTTGTATGAATTGACATGAATTATGCACTTTCATATACTTTTGTGTCTCTTATTAAACTTTCAGCATGAAGCACCTGTGAAGTCTGTCCATTGGATCAAAGCACCAAACTACACCTGTATCATGACAGGTAGCTGGGATAAAACTCTCAAGGTATGTCAAAAAAAAAAAATAAAATAGGGTATTAAATTTTTTTCTAAGTAGGGTAAAACCCTAAATTTTATAAATTACATGCATGTCAATATCCTTTACTGCATTGAACCATAATACTATAACACTGTCCTGTTAATGCCTATTAGTAAAACATTTTGTTCTATTAAAATACTATACATACAAATTAAAATCTACATGAACTAAAGTTTAAAACCAAGAAGTTTTCTAATAAACAAATGACCAAATATCTGGACATAAACACTTAAAATTACCTGCAAGCTTCAAATTTTCTATACATGTCAAACATTGTTTGTCTTAAATGTACACATTTCATCAACTATAGACAATAACAAGTTAGCATGCACAGGCTTTGCTAAGATAGTTTTAAACATTCTCATGTGCCATGTGAGAATTATTTAGCTGTCTTCTGAACTATTTAAGTGCCATGTGAGTTTTTTTTTTTTTTTTTTAAAAAAACATATTTCTATTATGTAACAAACATGAATAAAACAGGCAACTATTTTTGTTATGAACTTCAAGTTTAATTGACTCAAATAAATGATTATCTTAAATAATGATATATTAATTGTCATTAACAGTTGGTATTTTAAGAATCTGTATGCATATCAAAATATTATAAATGAAACATTGGTAAGATAAAGGAGACTTAATGTGTTTTTGTTTAATAATTATTTAAATGGTCATAGGCAATTAAAGAGCAACAAATATGTCATTTCATAATTTAACTAAAATTAGCTGACCCACAAAGTAGCCATCTTTTAAATCAACTTTTGATCGTTACCACTCCTGAGGCCACAATTTGAGTGCAATCTTAATCAAACTTAGTCAGAATGATCTTCTTGACAAAAGTTAGCTCAAGTTCGTATATGGACCATGTTGGGTCAGTAAGTAGGTCACTAGGTCAAATAATAGAAAAACCATGTTTACACTCCTGAGGCCCCAATTTGAGTGCAAACTTCATCAAAAATTCTCAGAACAATGCTCTTGACAAAAGCTAGGTCAAGTTCGTGTATGGGCCATGTTGGGTCAATAAGTAAGTCACTAGGTCAAATTGTAAGAAAATCTTGTCAACACTCCTGAGGCCCAATTTTAGACCAATTTTCATCAAACTTAGTCAGAATGATCTTTTTGACAAGAGTTAGCTCAAATTCGTATATGAGCCATGTTGGGTCAATAAGTAGATCACTAGCTCAAATAATATAGAAACCTATAGGTCACTAGGTGAAATTGTTGAAAAACCTTGTTAACACTCCTGAGGCCCCAATTTTAGACCAATTTTCATCAAACATTGTCAGAATGATCCTCTTGACAAAAGCTAGCTCAAGTTCAAATATGGGCCATGTTGGATCAATAAGAAAGTCACTAGGTCAAATTGTAAGAAAATCCATGTTAACACTCCTGAGGCCCCAATTTGAGTGCAAACTTCATAAAACTTAGTATTTTACATAGAATGTATTTTTAATTACAAAAACAAGAAATATCAGTGCCAGTAAATATCATATCTTAAGATAAGTAATCTTCTAAGTACAAATTTTATTTTGTTTATTTTTATTTTAAATGTCTGAAATGATAATTTTGGTTATCAGAGTTATAGCAGTAGTTTATTCAGTGCTGTTGATATCTCTACTATTTTTCAGTTCTGGGACATGAGAACACCCAATCCAATGGATACAATTCAGTTACCAGAAAGATGTTATTGTTCTGATGTGGTAAGATACAATGTTAATTATACCCACAACAAAGTTTGGGGGTATATAGGGATCACTTTCCATCTTTCTGTCCATCTATCTATCTGTCTGTCTATGCAGATTCATGTCCTGGCCATTATTTCTTTATTAGTTGATATAAATATACCGTATATGGCACATGGGTGTATCACCACGAGATGATATGTCACATACATTATATATATATAATATATATAACCTCTTTATAACTTTATAACCATACACCTTGTTTTCACGGTTCGACCATTGAACAAAGAGTTATTGCCCCGATTAGTTAAACAATATACATATAGAGTAATATTTGTTTCTAGGGCTAATTCTTGTAGGGCTGTCACGATTACCCAGGTACCCGATATACAGGTAGGTTAGATGCTGTAACCGGTTACAAAATCATTAACTGGGTAACCGACGATATACTGCTATCAGTGCACTTTCGATGTATCTTGGTAAATTTAGGATCAACAGTGGCACGACTGTAAGTTCAGTGAGTTTTTACAATGAAAATAAACAAATAAAAACAAAGTATACTTTCATTTGTAAGTGACTGTCCTGTTGACCTACATTAAAATGTATTGGTTCCGAAAATTCTAATTTCTAAATGCTGTCTTTCCGGGATTCTGAAAACCATGCCTGCGACAATTTGGAAATTCTTCAAACTGTCAGTAGACAAAAGTATTTATAAATACCGCTTTTTAATATATTATAACAATATCGTCACTGATCAACATATAACAGATACAAAAACCACGTGTAATGCCGTGATCTTGTTGTTGGTAACCCGAAAAACTGTCGTTATCAATCTAGTCAGCTCTTGTATATAGAATTCAGGGGAAGTTATTAACTATATAACTGGGTCGATCAGGCACGTGTATGTGTATAGAAATGATGTGAACAGGTGAAGCCATTAGAAATAAATCAACTTGTAAGGTATTAGGTAATTACCTGTGAATAAGGAAGTTCAGTGAATCGTAACACTGTCCTGAGTAATTTTAATTGTTAACAAGCCGGCATTAAAGAATTTTTTATCAGATTTTGTCTTACTGTTATGGGGGAAAAAGCCGATTTGGATATTTTTCAATTGGCTTTTTTAAGTTTGAATCGGCGTTTTTTGCTAAAAATTGGCGTTTGTGAAGGCCTGGTCAGAAATATCTGTCATACAGGTGAGTGTGAAATTATACGATCTATTGGGTTTTATTTTTAAACATTAAAATTTAGAAATGAAAGTGCGCAAACAAACATATATGGAATACGGCAGAAAAACAAACAGATTGGTAAACATATAGATTTAATTTTATGGAAGTTTTTTTTTTTATAAACTATACACGTTTGTTCAATCCATTTATGAATAGTATTATTGTATTTCGCATCACCTATTCCAAATATCGGTTAACCGGTTACGGTTCGGGTAATGCATGTCGGTACCCGGTTACAAAAATCACTAACCGTGACAGCCCTAAATTCTTGAAAACTATTAGATAGATTTCAATTAATCTTTGGGGTAAGCTTCATAACTAAGAGGAGATGTGCATATCATTGGGGTTACCAGGTTGTCCCATTAAACCCAGATTTATTGCCCCTGATTAATTATACACTGTGTATATAGAGTAAATTTTGTTTTCTTTTTTTTAAATTTCACTGAAACTTTGTGAAAAGCTTAATTGCCATGGAGATGTGCATATTATCGGGGTTACCCAGTTAGACAATTAAACCCAGAGTTATTGCCCTAGATTAGTTAAACAATATGAATATATATGTGCATAGGGTAATATTCATTCAGGGCTATTTTTAGCTCAGATGAGCTATTGCTATTCATCTTTGTCCACCATCGGTTGTCAGTATTGTAAGATTGAAATGATGATCATTGTGATATATGGTTCATGGACATAGGTTCAAAGGTCAAATTCATAGCTGCATAAGTATACTGAAAGGGTTAATAATTTCAAAATTATTCATTGTGCTACAATTGCAACATGCATGTTAGCTACTTAAAGGGTACCTGTAACCAAAAAGTTTTGTCGAACCTGGCATCGCCATAAGGCGAGACTTAGGTGTTACTTTTCCAGTGTCTTCAATGACGGCAGGGTGTCAAAATGTAAAAGTTTATGTTAAAGTCCATATCTCTCAAACTAATACTGTTATCGCATTGAAATTTGCAACACAGTTTAATCATGCAGTTTAAACAATTTTTGGGGGAAAAATTTGCATTTTTACAGAAAAAGGGAATTTTTTGAGAAAAAGTGAAACTTCATGTTATTCAATGAAATTTGCATCACAGTTTTATCATGGAATTTAATTAAGATCACATGAGTATATAAGCTGATGTTTCAACTATTTTTGGGGGTAAAAACTTCCTTTTTTTACAGAAAAAAGGGAATTTTGAGAAAATGTGAAAGTTTATGTTAAAGTCCATATCTCTTGAACTAATACTGTTATTGCACTGAAATTTACAACACAGATTCATCATGCAGTTTAATTATGATTACATGAGTATATAAGCTGATGTTTCAACTATTTTTGGGGTATAACCTTGGCATATTTACAGAAAAAGGGAATTTTGAGAAAATGCTCCTACAGACCATTTTCTTTCTTCTTCTTCTTTTTTTTTTCTCCCTCTCTCTCTCTCTCCTCAAAATTTTGAATTTAGCATGTACCAACTTGAAGATAAAACATAAATTTTTTTAAATAGTTTCTGTTATTTACCTTGTATAAGAGTTTATTTTTTCAGTTTTAGGGTTTTTTGGATAAAAAAATTGAGAAAAAATTTTTACTCAAACAAACATAAATATTTTCTTTTATAAGATGTAATTTAAGTTTACATGTTATGTACAATAAAAATTATATTTCAGCTATCCAGTGTTATGTAAAAAGAAAGATAATTGTTCAAAATTTTTATTATAAAATGCATTTGTACTAAACCAACATTATTTTTAACACCAATAAATTATATTACAGTAAGTCTGAATCTTAAAAATGTATTTTCTACTCGATCAAAAACTAACCAGGCAAGATATTTAATTCCGTGGAATTCTTGTTTTTCACAAATGTTTTATATATTATTTAAACATAACAATGTTGAAAACAGCATCAAATTTGGTGACAAAATAAAAAAGATATAGCAGTTTGAAATCCACATTTTTTAACTTTCTCTTATCACAAAGTGAAACGCCTCGTTCTGAGTTAAAAATGTGTGACTTCATGGCAGTATTAAAAGTAGTATCTAACATAATAGACAGTAGTAACAATGATGATATATCAACATATGCAGAAGAAAGTAATGACTCTGACATGTACCTAGTTATGTCAGATGGTTTTGTCATTATTTGGGAAAGCAGTAGACAATCTTATATGTGATGAATTTGGAGTACCGTATTGCTGAATTTATTCGAACCAGAAACTGACAAATCTGATGAACATATTGAGTCAAGTCCCAACCTATTTAAGAATTGTGAGTGCAGTTGGTTGCATAGCTGTTGAAAAAAAAATGTGACAAGTATTAAATTATCAATAACTTAAAATTGATTATATCATTACATTTTTAGCTCACCTGACCAAAGGTCATGTAAGCTTATGGCATAGCGCATCATGTGTGTGTGTGTGTGTGTGCTTGTGTACGTCTTTAACACATATATAAATTTCACTGTTTTTGACTATTTTCTTGAAAACTATTATAAATGGATATTAACAATAAATTGCAAAAATGTTCAGCACAAAAGAATCTAACAATGTAGCAAGTTTAGTATCGAAATGTTAATCCATGTAAGAGTTGTTGCCCCTGTAATATTGATTTTTAGCTCACCTGACCAAAAGGTCAAGTGAGCTTATGGCATAGCGTGGCATGTGTATGTGTGTGTGTGTGTGTGCATGCATGTGTGTTTGCATACGTCGTTAACACCTGTTTTCCACTTGTCCTCCAAAACTGCTTGACAGATTTCAATGATACTTGGTCAGAAGTATATATGGGCCGGTGCAATTCAGATTTGTTCATGGCGTTGCCATGGCTACCAAAACTAGGTTAAGGTGACCTAGAGGTCCAAAAATCTTAAAAATCTTCTTCTCTGAAACCGATGATGGGAGAAAAATCTGAGGTGATATTTGGATTCTCTAGGGTCTTAAGCCTATAGTTTGTTCATTTCGTGAAATTTGGTCAAAAAATGGGTTATGTGTTTTTGCGTTTAATTTAAAAAATTTCGTCAAATTGCTATAACTTGACTATTTGAACAGATAATGACATGGGGTTTTCAGTTTTGACTTTTTCTTGAAATGACCTTTAAAATAGGGTCAAGGTCACAAATCAAGGTCATGACCTAATTAGTGATTTTTGCAGTTTTAGGCAATTTTCTTGCAAATATTAAGAGATATATGAATTCAAACCATTGTTAAAATGTTCCCCATGACAAAATTTAAAAAGGTACCAAGTTTCGTAACTATATGATAATCCATGTAGGAGTTGTTGCCCCTGAAATGTTATTTTTGGCTTATAAATACTAAAATTGTGCATTAGCTTGAAAACTATAAGCTTTTTGCATAGGCATGTATATAAGAATATTGTAGGTATTGTCATGTGAGCTTATGGCATAGCGTGGCGTGTGTATGTGTGTGTGTGCGTGCATGCATGTGTGTGTGCGTACGTCGTTAACACCTGTTTTCCACTTGTCATCCAAAACTGCTTGACAGATTACAATGATACTTGGTCAGAAGCATATATGGGCCGGTGCAGTTCAGATTTGTTCATGGCGTTGCCATGGCTACCAAAACTAGGTTAAGGTGACCTAGAGGTCCAAAAATCTTTAAAAATCTTCTTCTCTGAAACCGATGATGGGAGAAAAATCTGAGGTGATATTTGGATTCTCTAGGGTCTTAAGCCTATAGTTTGTTCATTTCGTGAAATTTGGTCAAAAAATGGGTTATGCATTTTTGCGTTTAATTTAAAAAATTTCGTCAAATTGCTATAACTTGACTATTTGAACAGATAATGACATGGGGTTTTCAGTTTTGACTTTTTCTTGAAATGACCTTTAAAATAGGGTCAAGGTCACAAATCAAGGTCATGACCTAATTAGTGATTTTTGCAGTTTTAGGCAGTTGTTGCCCCTGAAATGTTATTTTTGGCTTATAAATACTAAAATTGTGCATTAGCTTGAAAACTATAAGCTTTTTGTATAGGCATGTATATAAGAATATTGTAGGTATTGATATGACAGTCATTGTGATATGTGGTTCAAGGTCATTTGTTGAAGGTCAAGGTCATAGCTGCATACATGTACCGAAACTGTGAATTATCTTGAAAACTGTAAACTTTTTATATAAGCATGTATACTGTAAAACGTGAAAATTTAGCGGCAGTTTTATTTTAGCGCAATTGGCGGAAGAATTCAACCACTAAAATAAAACTGTCAATAAAATTTTACAAAACTTAATGGTCAAATACCAACGGTCCCCTGAAACGGAGGTCTTTGATGATGTTTAACTGCTATTATTGTTGAATATTATACCTGTCATATAATTATAATAATGATTAAAGAAAAAAAAAAATAAAAAAAGATTTAATCAATGAGAAGCTATATCGATCTACACAAGCATAAGAATCAATAAATAAGTTTTATCAATCAGTCCAAAAAGTCTGATTCCGTTTTAGCTGAGAACGATATGTGCATGCACACAAAAAATGGAATAAAGTCCAAATTAAATCACGACAAATCCTGAAAATCAGTAAATCCACAATAAAACTGTTTGAAAAAGCACTTAAAATCCACAAATTAAAAACAATCGGCGTTTTGGACTTGTAAACAACGGGGACTCTGGAGTTTTTCTCTCGATAAGCCGCAATTTTTATAAATACGTTTACACGTACAGAATGACAAAGAGTAAATGTATGGCTTCATTTACTTAATTCATACTACTACTCACCTGTTCATAGATGATTACGCTTGTATATAAAATAGTATTTATAGTTTCTATATATACAGTTGGCTTAATTAAGATTACTATTTAGTCGAGTACAGGTGTAAATTTTGGGGTCCCAAACAGGGTAGTCTCTGGCGCTAAAATAAAACTGAGCTAATACAACTGGCACCTCAAAATCGCTAAAATTTCTATGTGCTAATATAAAGCGGTTTACAGTATTAGAATGTTGTAGGTATTGATATGACGATCATTTTGATATATGGTTCAAGGTCACATCTTCAAAGGTCAAGGTCATAGCTGTAGAAGAAGACTGAAATTGTAAATTATCTTGAAAACCATTAACTTTTTATACAAGCATGATTATTAGAATATTGTAGGTGTTGATATTACAAACATTTTGATATAAGGTTCAAGTTTATATGTTCAAAGATCATAGTCATGGCTGCATAACCATATGGTTAATGATTTGGAAATTATTCATTGTACTATAGTTAAATCATGCATATGAACTATTTATAAATGAAATGTGACTAGACATTTCTGATTAATTATTGCAGGATTTTCCAAACTTGAGTAATTTTATGAACTTTTTGTAATTAAGTTCTTTATAAGTTTTTGGACAATTCCTCAGGTGAGCGTTAAGGCCCATGGGCCTCTTGTTTTCTTCAAATTTTGCTGTTTTTGATCATTATCTTGCAAGTTTGGTGTCTTTATGTTAATCTATGTAGGAGTTGTTGCCCCTGAAATATTGAGTTTTAGAAAATTTCATTGTTTTTGATCATTATCTTAAAAACTATTATTAGATGGATAATAACAATAAATTGCAAAATGATCAACATGACAAAATCTTACAAGAGTAAGTTTGATGATAATATGATAATCTTTGTAAGAGTTGTTGCTCCTGCAATTATACTAATTTGTTGCAAATTTTGCTGTTTTTTTTTTTTTTTTGAAAAGCTATAAGAGATAATGAATAACAATAAATTGCTAATGTTCACCATGACCACATCTAACACAGTCGCAAGTTTTGTATCTATATATATCCATGTAAGAGTTGTTGCCTCTGAAATAAGAACTTTTTAACAGATTTTCCTGTTTTTGACCATTTTCTTGTGAACTGTTATAGGTAGATGATAACAATAAATTGTAAAAATGATCAATGATAAAAATTTTTTAAAACTATATTATATTCCATGTAAGAGTTGAAATATAATTCTTTGTGAATCTGACATTCTTTGATGATAATCATGAATACTATTTTAGTTCAAACAATAAATTGTTGCCACAGAATTATTATGTTTTGAGAACTTTGATGTTATTGGCTACTTTTGAATTTTTGTAACAGAATTCTGTAATTTTATAAATTTATTGTGTAAAAAAATCTTTATAATACAAACAGTCATTTTAATTTTGAAATTAAAGCATTTAAGTAAGAAATAATTTATCAGGTGAGTGCATCAGGCCCATTGGGCCTCTTGTTTAAAAATAAATGATTTTATTAAGGGGGACTGGGCAGACTTGAGAATTGTGATTTGTTGCATAGCTATAACAAAAAATATGTGATTAGTTTTAACTTGTAAAATATACAAAAAATCATTTTATCATCAACATTTTAAAATGTATTAAAAATCATGTCGGACTGGATAGACTACTAGCTGAATACATGTATTATGGAACTTACTGTGGCACCAGGTTAAAATAAATACACATGTACTGTGCTCTTTTGTACAATGGTTATTCACAGTTAAATGACCGTGATGCAGAAAACTTTTAAGTAATCTGGCGGCATTTCCTTGCTAATTGGAAGATGTTCACACAATTAAAGATTGTAATATAGCTCTTTTCAACTGTCCGATAGCTAATTAATGCTGGGGTAATTAAAAAGGAACAAAACCAGGATATTCCATCTCAAATTATTTTACACAAAAATATTATAATTATCTAAATTGAAATGACACATATAAAAAATGAGATGATAATAATAATAAAAATAATTTTTGATAGTGAAAGGATTGATTTGTGTATATAGAATAATGAATTTAAAAATATCACTGCCCGAGGGAAAGTGAAGACTAAAATCTAATAAAATCAAATGTTGTAAGTAGATTAATAGACATGTTTTAAATAGACTACTCTGGTTGTCAGTTTTAAATTTGTAATTTTGCCTAAAAGTTATATTTTATTGGCCGGGTTGCACATGGTGCAAATCCGGTTTATAGTATGGTGAATGTCGGGTGGGTGGGCAGGCTGGAAAAATAGCGTACCTACCGGTACTTTGTGAACTCAACTCCTCCTACAGTTTTCAACCAAAAACCTTGAAACTTCACAGAATGTTTTGATATATATTGAAGATGTGCACCTGACTTTATGGAAATATTTCAAGATTTTTTTCCCATTTTTCCAGACATTGAAACTTAGTCACTTTGAAGCAAGTTTTTGAACTGGGGTTCCTACTTTGTGAACTCAACTCCTCTTACAGTTTTCAACCAAAAGCTTTAAAACTTCACAGAATGTTTCTATATATATTGAAGATGTGCACCTGACTTTATAGAAATATTTCACAATTTTTTTTTCCATTTTTCCAGACTTTGAAATTTAGTCACTTTTAAGCAAGTTGCTTTTGAATGGGGGTACCTACTTTGTGAACTCAACTCCTTCTACAGTTTTCAACCAAAAACCTTGAAACTTCACAGAATGTTTTTATATATATTGAAGATGTGCACCTGTCTTTATGGAAATATTTCAAGAATTTTTCCCCATTTTTCCAGACTTTGAAACTTAGTCCTTTTAAGCAAGTGTCAGAATATAATTACTTTTGACCACAACCTCATTATACTTGGGGACTTCAATATTGATCTTAAAAAAAAAAAACAACATGTAATCATTTACACAGGAAATGTTCAACAAATTTCACTTATCAAGAACCAACAGACTACAATTCCCATATTGACCATATATACTCATCAAATACAAACTGTCATACTGGTGTTCTAGAGGCATATTGGAGTGATCATAAACCTTTTTGGATTGCAATATGATATTAGCTGGTGACTTACACTGATCTTTCACAGGCATATGAAACTTTGTTGAAAATATTGCTTAAAACATCATAAGCCCCTGTAACACTAGAACATAGTGACATAAAGTTCCTGATGCATCTTTAATAATTATTATAAATAAACCTAGTTGGAACATAAACAATTCCATTCTGGTAAAAGTTTAGCTTAACTGGCTTTAAAGTATGTAGTGAAACCTTTATGCCATTACATCCTACATGTGACAGGTTTATCATACCAGTGGTTTTGTTTGCCTAAAATTACTACCAAATAAAGGTAGTTTCCCCTTGAGAAAGAAGACTAAAATTTCCCAATTTGACTACTAAAATTACCCAAAAGCCATAGTGACACACAATCAAATAGTTTTAAGTTAAATCCAGTTGTCCAAAACTGTTCTGACAGACAAAAATGTTAGATATTGTCACAATATAAGATTTTTGCAATGAATTTCAAAATTCTGAGCATAATATGTGTACATAAAAAGGGTCCAAATTTTCCCAATCTGAAAGGTAGAAGGTAGTTTTTAAAAACCATAGCAAAATCACTGCATACATATAGGAAAACTACAAAAATGTTTATGTTCTAAAAGTCATTGGTTTATTAGCTACTGGATGAAAGTGTGGAAAGCTAGTACTGTCACCTTGTTGCCTATCTGTCCTGTACTGTCCATCTCATCCAGTCCATTTCAATGTAAAGTTTCTGGTGCACATTTTTTCAATTTACATGTAGCTTTAGAAAATGTTAAAATGACTTTCCTACAATATATATACTTGTTTCTTTTCTCTTTCATATAAATTGTCATTGTTGGACCTATTCCCCATTTTCCATGACTTTCTAAAAATGCTATATCTCGAATTATTTGCAAAGATAATGACTTTGGGTCTTCAGTTTTGTTGTCAACTTGAAATATCCTTTAAAATGAGGTCAAGGTCATGACCTATTTTTTACCTGTGAGTTTTTAGTACTGAATAAGCAGTTTTTAGCTCAACTGGCTATAGCCAGCTGAGCTTATAGCATGGCGAAGTGTCTGTGCGTCCATGCATGCATAAACTTCAATCTTCTTCTCTGAAACCACATGACCAAATGAAACCAAATTTGTTGTGGAAGATCCCTAGGTGGAGTAAATTACAGTTTGTGATTTTCAGCCGATCATAAATCCAAGATGGCCGTTGTTACTATAAATAGAAAAAAACAGGAAAACGGCCATAACATATTTATTTGTTGATCAGTTTGGTTCAAATTTTGTATATGGAATGTAAAACTCTGGCCATTTTACATATTTAATGGGTTTTTCCATAACCTTTTTCATTGCCTTGTTATTGGCAATTGAAACCAAATTAAACCAAATTTGATATCGGAGGTCCCTAGGCAGGCTAGTTTTGGTTTTATGTAGGAAAGTCAAAGACTTTCCTAGTTATGTCATTGTTTGGTAACTAATGCACTGTATCTATGTAAACAAATGTCAGTTTTCTTGAGCACTACTGTATACTTCCAAAGAAGTAGACTTGTACAGCACAGCACAATCTGGGTGTTACAGATGCATTTTTGGTTTTATTTAATTCGATTTCGAATCACACATTTTAGAGAAGAAAAGAAAGTAACACAGACAAAAAAATGAATAAATGAATAAAAAGTAAATAAATAAAACTGCTTCCCCTACACACATTTGCAGAGTAATTCGCTTTTTTCCGGGTTGAATTGCATATTAAAATGTGTATGAATAGTTAAACAAACAACAATGACTCTGTAAATGAAAACATATAGAGAATCTTTATGAAAACAAAAATAAAAATATATTTATTAAAGAATAAAAAAGAAGATAATAAATAAAGTATAGACGGTATAGTTCGCATTGCAGAAATAGGTCAGGGACTGTTCAGTAGATATTGTTACTTTCCGTATGCCTTAAATCTTCATTTTCGGAAAAACTTCTTCTCGCTGTGTATATTCTTCCAATTTTAAAACATCATCATAAGTTGACTTAACTGTTTATGGTAACTAGACTTACCCGTGTATATAACCTGATAAGCCATAACAGCAATACCAACATGTGTAGGCTAGGACATTAAATCATTCATTTTCTGAAATTCTTGATCAGAGGGATTCGTCATTTTTTCTCATCCAATGAAGTTAATTGAAAACCTCACTTCCTAATTCCATCAGAAAAAATTATTTGATGTTGAAATGGTGTACCGACAGGAGTTGTCATGCAAGATTATCTCAGCAATGGACATTAATTTTAATCAACTTTCACTTTCATACAGAATAAAAGCACTTTATATTCAGGTATGATTTTTATTGAGTTTACATAAAAATATAAATACATGGGTAGATCATCTGCACAGTACAGCACCGGTCTTAAGTAACGATGTACAGAACAATCCTTCGTGCCACACTTCGAAAAAATGATGTTTGCTCTTGGTTCTATTCAGTCTTTATTAAAAAGCACTCTGTATCATATGCTTCACCTGAGTTCCAGCAAAATCATGTCCAGAATTATAGACAACAAATTGCTGTCGGAAAAAGAGGAAATTTAAAAAATATTAAAATTTCAAAGTAGAGGATGTCCGAAAGCATTGAAGGACAGGAATTTTTCTGGATATTTAAGGAAAAGGCACCTGAGGGTTAATTGGGGAAAATATATCGACAAACAGGAAAATTGGGAATAGTGACATAGACTGTCGAGATTCAGTCAAAGTTTTTTTTTTACTTTCAATACAGTTGTTAAAAATCAATCAGTCTTTATTTCTTATTATTATTAGAGATAGAAAAAGCAAAAAGTTCACAATATGTGCACAGAAATCCGTCTTTACATTTTGAGAAATACAGACATTTTCATAATTTGATGCCTGAAATTTGCACTGATTTGGCATGCTACAAGTGGCACAAGTACTACAAAATTGAAATCTTCTGATTGTCTTTCAGACAGTGACTGACTTTTGATTTTACTTATTATAGTTGCCGTCGGTGTTTCTGTCCAAGTTTTGGGCCAACTTTCACTTGTTTTCTGTTTTTTCCTGAATCTGAATAGGACTTTCATTTTCTGACTCACAGTGGTAGAAGTACTGGTTTTATTTTCAAAAAATCCTGTTATTGTTTGGAAACTTCTTAGTGTCTTCCTTTTTCAGTCGTTTTATATAATATTTACAGTTGTGTGTGTTTTTTTGCTCACCTGAGCCGAAAGCCTTAGTTATTTTATATATATTATTATCAGATCATCTAGTTATAGATAGACAAAATTAATGGTAGTATTGGGGCTCAAAACGGGAAAATGACAAGGCAGGTAGTGAGGAAATTACTTTAAATAATATATTTGTAAATATAGTAACACAAATACCAGTTAAATATATTTTGAAAACTTTAAACTTTTTGTACAGGCATACAGTGGAGTTCATCTATAACGAAGACAGATGTTCCAATTTAGGCCTATAACGAACTAGAAAAAATTCCCCGACCAATTTACTATATAATTTATGTTTAATTGAATTGCTTATTATGTATTGGCCTATAACAAAAAAATGCCTATAACGTAGTAAATTTCACGTCCCGTGAAAAAAATAGAATGGTAATTATATGGTGTATAACGAAGTCACTAAAATTGATCCTAATTATGACTTAATGTCGGCACAGATTAAAAAGAAACCACTTCAAAACATGTAACTTACCAGACAGTAAGCGTGGATGTCATGATAGGATAATAGGTGTTAAATCACCTATACACCGAATCTAACATCTTTGATGCTATACCTTCACATGTTTATTCAAAACTCACTGATCTTAACGAGAGGCACGCCAAGGTTAAGTGTAGCGTGTGAAAAGTTTTTGTAATGAGTGAAATTGTGTGTGACAGTTTAATTATTTCGTAAATAATTAGGGAAAGTGTCTGTGAATCACTTATCAAATTGAGATCTTACGTGGATACCCAGGAGAATGTGAGTGAAAAAATATATGACAGTTTGTCGGATCTAAAAACATTTTTATGCAGCCGAAAATTTGTGAAACGTCAAAAATTAACGACTTTTTTTTAGCATGTGTTAGTGATAAGTGTTCAGAATGTGGCTTTTAAACGGATTTTAATTATTTTCCGAAAAGAAACGTGGATTTACATTGTGACATTTAAAGAGATATAATTTTTCAATTTTTTTTTCACAACGGATTAAAGTTACATGTTTTTAACAATTTGGATTAATTTAATGTTATAATATAAAAAAAATGCAAATCAGATTGTGAGAAAGAAATATTGATTTTTTTTTTTTTTTTTTTTTTTAATTTATTTATTTTATTTTTTTTTTTTATTTATTTATTTATTTTTTTTTTGGGGTTTACTGAAAATACAATAAATAGAACTTTACCGGCTAATAAAGCTAATGGATGGTTAAATGCTCAATATATATACATGTTATATTTATGACGGTTCACGATTATAATTGATTATCTTAAACAAAAAATCAAAATTGATAAATTATATTTTATTTTTAATAAAAAAATATTAGAATTAACCATATATTAGCTTTAATTTCTTTTATCGTCCTCTACTTCCGGTTTATGCGATACACATTAACGAAGGGAGATAACTCGTCTCTGCATTCTCCAAAACGATATTGGGGCTGAAAAATTGTTTAAAATGAAATATGCCTATTACAAAGTCCATTAAGCCGTCCCCTGGACTTAGGTATTGATATAACAGCCATTTTGATATATGATTCTAGGTCATAGGTTCATAGGTCAAGGTCATAACTGTATAAGAAGGCTTAAATTGTTATTTATCTTGAAAGTTATTACTTTTTTGAATAGGCATGTACATGAATATTGTAGGTATTGATATGATAATCATTTTGATATATGGTTCAAGGCCATTGGTCAAGGCCAAAGGTCAAGGTTCTCTTATGTACTCTCTTATTAGCTCACCTGAGCACAAAGTGCTCATGTGAGCTATTGGTATCAATAGAGGCAGACCCTCCATCGTCCGTCCATCCGTCCGTCCGTCAACAATTGCTTCAAATGACTTCTTCTCAGAAACTTCTGGTCACATTTTGTTCAAACTTGGTCAAAAGCATCCATAGAACATTGCCTTTCAGATTTGTGTTTTTGGTTGCCATAGCTACCAAATGTGGGTCACAATGACCTACATAGTTAAAATCCTAAAAAAATCTTCTTCTCTAAATCACTACACTGAGATAAAATCTGATGTGATATTTGGCATCTAGGACATCTTATATACCAAGTTTGTGAATTTCAATAATTTTTGTGAAAAATTTAGTTACGCGTTTTTGGGTTTATTTTTTGTATATTGTAAATGGTACTTTTTTACCAAAATTACAATAATAAATAAATTTAGGTGAACTCTTTTACCAAACATCATTTTCTTATGTGAAGAAACATATGTTTGACAATTTTCATGAATTTCTGTAAATTACAAGTCGCTTTTTTCGGCCTTTTTCATTTTCAATTCTAGCAACCCAAGGGTCAAGGGTTCAAATCCCAGTGGGGCCACTTTTTTTTTTTTTTTAATTTTTTAATTTTTTTTTCATTTTCCGAATTTTTTGACTTACAATGGTGCATGGAAGAGATTTATGAATGGAAGAGATTTATGAATTTTTACTTTTTTTGTAATTATTTTTTTTAAATACATGTGATACTGCAACCCAAGGGTCAAAGGTTCAAATCCAAGTGGAGCAACTTTTTTTTTTTTCTCTTTTTTTCTTATTTTTTTTTTTTTTTTTTTTTTTTTTCATTTTCTGGATGACTTACAATGGTGCATGGAAGAAATTTTATGAATTTTTCCTTTTTAGGTTGCCATAGCTACATTGACCTAAATAGTTGAAAATCTAAAAAAAAAATTCCTTCTCCAAAACCACTTCACTGAGATAGAATCTGATGTGATATTTGGCATCTAAAGCATCTAATAAACCAAGTTTGTGAATTCCAACAATATTGTGAAAAATTAGGTTAACCGGAATCCTGTGAAAACCGGATGTGTATGCTTGTTCAGATTTACTCTCTTCTTTATTCTATATGATAGAAACCTTAATAAACCGGATCCTGTGAATTCTGAAAACCGGGCGCATTTCACCGTCCGGATCATAAAAAACCTTTATATTTTAACCTTTTAAACGGGATTTGATTTTCTAATTATAAAAAAACCCGAAACCAAAACCGAGAATTTTATTGAAATTTTTTAAACTTGCAAATTTGTAACAGAATGACTGTTATTTCCGATATTATAAAAGCATTAACTACAAATAAAAGTAAAAGTAATTTCCCATATCATAAATAACATTAATTAACTTCTAAGTAAAACAAAACTCTAAGAAATACAAATTATTACCGTCATCAAATGGCTTGAGTATACATTAACACGTGTTGAAGGTGTCGCAAATAAACAATAATTATCGGATTAAAGAGATCAGTCAACCAAAATCGAGGTTAGCTTGTGGTTCGATTGTAACGCGTTAATTTTTAAAGGAACATCTTTGTTGGTTCATTTTGCTGGTATGACTTGATATCACAGTGATAATTCACAACTTTCTCCGCTATCTTAAATTGACAAAATTTCAGTTAAGATTGATATTTTAATAAGTTTTGAGGTTACACAAAACTTCAGTCAAGAAAATAATTGAATAGGATAGTTGCAGTTAAGATGACCTTGAATCCTGAAATTATTCGGCTCTCAATGGAACAACTGAAATGCGCTTTGTATAGATAAAACATTCTGCACAGTCATATGATGGAAAAATAAGGAAAACAAGTTTGTTAACAATGGAATGGCAGTTGTTGTCATTAATCGACATAAACCAAACATCGATTATGTACCATGTCAGTAAATTCAAGCAATTTAATGTTTTGGCTGAGTCTTAGTTACGTTAACCTACATCCTTCAGCAGACGAAAGCGCACCTGCATTTTTGCCGATAGTTTGCATCGAAATAAAAACAACTTAAAATACACGTTACTTACCATAAAAACTTTATGATATACATCATATTTCAAGTTATACATCATAATGATGATGTCTGATCCCACCCGTCTATCATTTCATGATAGTTTATGTGAGATAAATATAACATTAAAATACAAGCAACCTACCCAAAAAAATTTTAGATTATCACTTTACGTTGTATTTTAAGTTTATTGTTTCCAATAAACCACATGTACATGTGTTACCCATGGCTACACAACCCAAAGGGAGATAACATAAATGGATCTGCTACTTATTGTCAAGGACAGTGAACCTTAATAAACCGGATCCTGTGAAAACCGGATTTATTTTCAAGGAACGGAGCCGGTCCGGTTTTCACAAGTTTCACTGTTGTACTTTTTTACCAAAAGTACAATATTAATCAATTTGGGTGAATTGTTTTTCCAAACATCATTTTCTTATGTGAAGAAACATATGTTAAACAATTTTCATGAAATTCTGTAAAATACAAGTCGCTTTTTCTTTTTCAATTCTAGCAACCCAAGGGTCAAGGGTTCAAATCCCAGTGAGGCCACTTTTATAGCTCACCTGACCAAAAGGTCATGTGAGCTTATGGCATGGGGCGGCGTGTGTATGTGTGTGCGTGAGTGATTGTGTGCCTGCATGTGTGCGTGCGTCGTTAACACCTATTTTCGACTTCTCTTCCAAAACTGCTGAACAGATTTCAATGATACTTGGTCAGAAGCATATATGGGCTGGTGCAATTCAGATTTGTTCATGGCATTGCCATGGCTACCAAAAGTAGGTCACTGTGACCTAGGGGTGCAAAAATCTTAAAAAATCTTCTTCTCTAAAACTGATGATGAGAGAAAAAATCTGATGTGATATTTGGCTTCTCTAGGGTCTTAAGCCTATAGTTGTTCATTTCATGAAATTTGGTCGAAAAATGGGTTACATGTTTTTGCGTTTAATTTTCAAAATTTCAAAAAATGGCTTAAAATTGTTATAACTTGACTATTTGAACAGATATTGACATGGGGTTTTCAGTTTTGACTTTTTCTTGAAATGACCTTTAAAATAGGGTCAAGGTCACAAATCAAGGTCATGACCTAATTTGTGATTTATGCAGTTTTAGGCAATTTTCTTGCAAATTTTAAGAGATATATGAATTCAAAACATTGTTAAAATGTTACCCATTACAAAATTGAAAAAGGTACCAAGTTTTGTAACTATATGATAATCCATGTATGAGTTGTTGCCCCTGAAATTTTATTTTTGGCTGATGAATACTAAAATTGTGCAATAGCTTGAAAACTTTAAGCTTTTTGTATAGGCATGTATATTAGAATATTGTAGGTATTGATATGAAAATCATTTAGATATATGGTTCAAGGTCATATGTTGAAAGGTCAAGGTCATAGCTGCATACATGTACAGAAATTGTGAATTATCTTGACTATTTGAACAGTTTGTATAGGCATGTATATTACAATATTGTAGGTATTGATATGATGATCATTTTGATATATGGTACAAGGTCATATGTTGAAAGGTCAAGGTCACAGCTGCAAAAGAAGACTTAAATTGCTAATTATCTTGAAAACTATTAAATTTTTTGTATAGGCATGTATATTAGAATATTGTAGGTATTGCAACAATGATCATTTTAATATATGGTACAAGGTCATATGTTCAAAGGTCAAGGTCACAGTTGCAAAAAAGACTTAAATTGCTAATTATCTTGAAAACTATAAACATTTTGTACAAGCATGTTGATTAGAATATTGTACGTATTGATATTAAGACCATTTTGATATAAGGTTCAAGTTCACATGTTCAAAGGTCAAAATCATGGCTGCATAACCATATGGTTAATGATTTGGAAATTATCTATTGTACTATAGTTAAATGGTGCATATGAGCTATTAAAAATGAAATGTGAATAGGCATTTCTGATTAATTATTGCTGGATTTTCCAAACTTGAGGAATTTTGTAAACTTTTTGTATTTAAGTTCTTTGTAAGTTTTTGGATATTTCCTCAGGTGAGCATTAAGGCCCATGGGCCTCTTGTTTAATTTTTATTTTTTTTAATTTCTGAATTTTATGACACACAATGGTGCATGGAAGAGATGTTTTGAATTTTTACTTTTTAGTGAATTATTATTTTTGAAATACATGTGATACTGATATGTAAATTTAGCTAAAACCTTGAATTTTTTTTTTTTTTTTTTTTTTTTTTTTTTTTTTTGTTCTACAATATCATTGTTATGTGACATTATTTAAATTAATTGAACAATTTTTAAAAAATAATTTGCAGTTGAATTTTACAATTTTTTAAAAAATATTTTAATTAATGTGTCAAATCTGTAAAGTCTTCAATCCGGATCTGAAAATTGCTCATGTGAGCTTTTGTTATGGATAGAAACTCTGCCATCCATCCATACATCCATCAAAAGACTTCCTCTCAGACACTACTGGTCACATTTCATTCATATTAGTCAATAGCACCTTTAGACCATTGCCATTCTCATTTGTGTTTCTGGTCGCTTTTCTACCAAACGTAGGTCAAAGTGACCTATATAGCTAAAAACCAAAACAATAAAAATAATGTTATCTGAATCACTTCTATTGAGGCAACATGTTATGACTTAACCAGGTATTATCAAGACATACCAGTTACATTAAAACTCAGGTGAGCAAAGTAGGGCCATCTTGGGCTTCTTGTTTTTAATCTTATCAGAGGTGTCTTTAGGATCAATCAGTTGTCAGAAACTACAAAAGTCATTTTCACTTTTTACTGCAATGGTCATTATTGATTGAATGTTGCTATAGATGCCAGTTATGAATCTGCATCAAGTAAGATTCATCCAAACATATTTCATTTAAATTGGCAAACTGGTTTCAGAGTGTAGTGGAATAATGATGTTTTATGCACCAGTCAAGACTCTTTCACATTTCCAGGTAGTCAGTTCTTAGATGGAGGAGGAAACCAAAGTGCCCCCAGAAAACCACTGACTTTTGCCAAACAAACTGACAAACTTTCTCACACTAGGATCTGACCAAGCAGCATTTGAATCTAGGCACTGAGAGGCACTGTGACTTTTATGATTACCCTTAAGACTGCTTGGTCACCATGACCCCAGTGGTTCCACAGGATAAGAGAAGAAAAATAGCATATTTTTTGAAAAGATGATATAAGTAATTTAAAGCATTACGTCTTTTCATGTCATTGACCCCATGACATTTAAGTGACAGAATCTTGACAGGAATGTAAAGCACCATTCCTCCACTCCACTCTTCTCGACTAAGTATTGATATCAACCCGGTTACCAGG
Source organism: Tegillarca granosa (assembly GCA_029721355.1). Taxonomy (NCBI): domain Eukaryota; kingdom Metazoa; phylum Mollusca; class Bivalvia; order Arcoida; family Arcidae; genus Tegillarca; species Tegillarca granosa. The sequence continues at coordinate 23,424,583 of CM056598.1, read as the reverse complement.
CTTTCATGACTACTTTTCTACATTCAGCACAGTCTGTGCTTTGTTTTGTTTTTGGTTGCCATGTTTGTCCTTCCAGTTGAGCAGCACAGGCTCTCTTGGGCCTCTTGTTTCAGATATTTTATGCTTATTATGTTTTAAAATTGATAAGCATTGTAAGATCTAATGATATGTTAGAATTTTTAGAAAAACTTGTCTTGGCATTGTCAATCTGTCTGGAAGTATGTCTGAGTTTCGTTTTCAGACAATTTCACGTTTCCTATAGTAGTGTTTAGAACGTATCAACTGCAAACTTCAGATAAAAATATTATTGGAAAACAGTGCTTCTATACAAATTCAAACTGAACCTTTCTTGAAAACACCCATTGGTGGGGGATATGTTGTATGTAATAATGCCTTATCATATTTGTGTAAGTACATATGCCCATTTGGTCATATTCTGTGATTTTCATTTAGTTTAATGTATAAAATGATGTCTTAAGAATGACATCCTATGATGTGTATTGCCTTTGAATCATGATGTTTAATCAACAAATACATAAAAATTATTTTCATAAAATAATCATGGTAAATTTACTTATAGTTTATATGTGTTTTTATCACTGATGATTTTAACTTAAAATATAGATAGGACTCTGGTAAAAAAATAATTTTAATTGACCACATTGATAATTCTAAGTTTTTAATACGCAATTTTTTCTCATTGGTAAAAAAATAATTTTAATTGACCACATTGATAATTCTAAGTTTTTAATACGCAATTTTTTCATGAGAAAAAACACTTCAAAAATAATAATCCTTTAATGAGGGTATATGTGATAAACAATATTAATCATATGGTACACATTAAAATTTGAAATGGAAAAATGAGTTTTTAATTGCTACATTTTTATTATTTGATAAGATTATCCAGTGAGGTTTTTCAGTTTTAATGTTTTTTAAAAACCATTTGAAATAGTCAGGATTGTCAGTTAGTGCATTTAAATAAGGTAGATTTTCATACATTTTATTCTTTTAAACTTGTAATATATATATATATATATATTTTCATTTTGGATGATAAATCAAATGTTCTCTAATTTGAATGTTTACAGTTATATCCAATGGCAGTTGTTGGAACAGCTGGTAGAGAAGTTGTAATATATCAGCTAGAAAATAGACCACAAGAATTCAGTCGCATAAATTCTCCATTAAAGTTTCAGGTAAGCATTATATCAAAGTTGTGAGTCCATTTGTTTTAAGTTTTAGACTAACAAATACTTAGGATCAAAGCATTAAAAGTGCACTAAGTATGCAAAGAAGCTGCTTGACTTCAATCTTCTTTTTTAGTTCACCTGAGTTTATAGCTCAGATGAGCTATTGCTATCCATCTTTGTGTGACATGCATCATCCTTTATCTGTCATGCGTCAAGCGTAAATTTTAACTGTATGTTAGAATATTGTAGGTATTGATATGATGATCTTTTTGATATATGGATCAAGGCCATACATACAAAGGTCAAGGTCCTAGCTGCATAAGAAGACTAAAATTGTTAATTATCTTGAAAACTATTAACTTTTTGTATAGACATGTATATTAGAATATTGTAGGCATTGATATGTCGATCATTTTGATATATGGTTCAAGGCCATACATTCAAAGGTTAAGGACAAAGCTGCATAACCATAATGTTAAGGATTTCGAAATTGATTATTGTGCTTTAGTTACTATATGCATATCAGCTGTTTATAAATGAACTGTGATTAGATATTTTGATTATATTGTGGTCGTTTCAAACTTGAGAAAACTTGTAAAGTTTCTGTTATTTAGTTCTTTACAAACAATTTATAGCTCAACTGGCTATAGCTAGCTGAGCTGGTGGCATGGCGAAACATGCATGCGGGGGCAGGGCTCCATAAAGGCCGGTTAGGTCAATTGGTGATAGGCAAAGGGTACATCATCCCCCCCCCCCCCTTTTCGCTGCCGCCACAGAACGATTTTCTGTTTTTGTTTTTAATAAACACACATCAGATAGGTAAAGAAAGAAACATTAAAATTTTCATTTGAAAATATGGTGTTAACATACTTTTTTTTATCTTTCCATAACTGTCTAGTCGTTGGCAATGTAACAAAACGTCAATAAACAGTTGAACTGAATTCTGTTTGGTACATCAGGATATCTGTCGTTTTAATTATAGATTATAAGTCTATGTGTGGAAATATTGCATATATAGATAAATGTTCATAAATACCGCTTATTAATATCTTATAAAAATCCCATCACTGATCGACATATAACAGATACAAAAACCACGTGTAATGCCGTGATCATGTTGGTAACCCAAAAAACAGTCGTTATCACTCTAGTCAGTTCTTGTATATAGAATTCAGGGGAGGTTATTAACTTTCTATAAACTGGATCGATCAGGCACATGTTTGTGTTTGTATACTCTAGTAGAAACGATGTGAACAGGTGAAGCCACTAGTAATTAACTTGTAAGGTATAAGATTATAATTACCTGTGAATAGGGAAGTTCAGTGAATCATGACACTGTACTGAGTACTTTAAATTGTTAACAAGCCGATATTAAAGAATTTTTTATCGGATTTTGTCTTACTATTATGGGGAAAAAGCCGATTCGGATATTTTTCAATCAGCTTTTTTAAGTTTGAATCCGCGGTTTTTTGCTAAAAGTCGGCGTTTGTGAAGGCCTGTGCAGTGAGAAAACTTCAATCTTTTTCTCTGAAATCAAATGACCAAATGAAACTAAATTTGGTGTGGAAGGTCCCAAGGTAGAGTAGATTAAAGTTTGTGATTTTCAGCCTGATCCTGAATCCAAGATGGCCATTGTTACTATAAATAGAAAAAAAACAGGAAAATGGCTATAACTTATTTATTTGTTGATCAATTTGGTTTAAATTTGGTATATGGAATGTAAAACTCTGGTCATTTAATATATTTAACAGGTTTTTTGGTAACTTTTTTCATTGGCATGTTATTGGCAAATGAAACCAAATAAAACCAAATTTTTTGATGTGGAAGGCTGCTAGGTGGGCTATTTTTTTTTTTTTTTTTTTTTTTTTTTTTTTTTTTTTTCCATGTTTGGCCTACCAGTTGAGCAGCACAGTTGGGCCTCTTGTTAATAAATCCTCAGGTGAGCGTTAAAGCCCATGGGTCTCTTGTTTATTTTTTAAGTTTATTTAATTTATTTATTAGATAACCTAAGCTCAAGTCGAGTGAGCTTATGGCATGGTGTGGCATGTGTATGTGCTTCTGTGCGTGCGTGCATGTGTGTATGCATTGTTAAAACACATTTTCGACTTCTCCTCTAAATGTACGAGACATATTTCAAGGAGACTTGGGCAGAAGCATGTATGGGTCGGTGCAATTCATATTTGTTGGTGGCATTGCCATGGCTACCAAAACTAGGTCAAGGTGACCTAGGGGTGCAAAAATCTTTAAATATCTTCTACTCCCAAACCAATGATGGGAGATAAAAACTGATAAAAAAATTTTAGAATTTCGAAATTATCTTAAAAATGCTATATCTCGATTATTTGCAAAGATAATGACATGGGGTCTTCAGTTTTGATATCATATTGAAATGTCCATAAAATGAGGTGAAAGTCAATATTACAACCTATTTTTCTACCTTTGAGCTTTTAGTACAAAATGAGCTGTTTTTTTCAGACATTTTATACTTATTATGTTTTAAAATTAATAAGCATGGTAAGATCTAATGATTTTTTATTGTCCCAGAATATTGTAATTTTTTGCAAATTTTGCTGTTTTTAGCTCACCTGGCTTTAGCCAGCATGAGCTTATGGTATGATGCGGCATGTGTATGTGTGTGAGTGAGTGTGTCCATAAACTTTACATTTTAATATTCTTCTCCAAAACCACTGGGCCAAATTTAATGAAACTTGGTAACCATTATGCCTGGGTGAAGCCCTTTCAGATTTGCACAAATAAAAGAGTTATGTCCCCTTGGGGCCCCATAAGGGGGGAAATAGTGAAAAACTTTAAAAATCTTCTCCTCTGAATGTACAAGAGATATACCTTAGTTATTTCATTTATAACATCCTTAGGTCATGTAGTTTCAGATTTGCACAAATGGTAGCCATGGGGCTCAAAATGGGGAAATAGTAAGGTACTGAGTGGAGAAATTGCTTAAAATTATATATTTGTCAGTATATCTTGAAAACTATTAACTTTTTGTATAGACATGTATATTAGAATATTGCAGGTATTGCAACAACGATCATTTTGATATATGGTTCAAGGTCATATGTTGAAAGATCAAGGTCACAGCTGTAAAAGAAGACTGAAATTGCTAATTATCTTGAAAACTATTGACTTTTTGTATAGGTATGTATATTAGAATATTGTAGGTATTGTGACAACAATAATTTTGATATATGGTTCAAGGTCATATGTTGAAAGGTCAAGGTCACGGCTGCAAAAAAGACTTAAATTGCTAATTATCTTGAAAGAATCAATTTTTTGTATAGGCATGTATGTTAAAATATTGTAGGTATTGAGATGGCGATCATTTTGATATATGGTTCAAGGTCATATGTATAAAGGTCAAGGTCACAGCTGCAAAAGAAGCCTTAAATTGCTAATCTTAAAAACTATTAACTTTTTGTATAGGCATGTATATTAGAATATTGTAGGTATTGCAACAATGATCATTTTAATATATGGTTCAAGCTCTTATGTTGAAAGATCAAGGTCATGGCTGCAAAAGAAGACTTAAATTGATAATTATCTTGAAAACTATTAACTTTTTGTATAGGCATGTATGTTAGAATATTGTAGGTATTGACATGACGATCATTTTGATAAATGGTTCAAGGTAATATGTTGAAAGGTCAAGGTCACGGCTGCATAAGAAGACTTAAACTGCTAATTATCTTGAAAACTATTAACTTTTTGTATAGGCATGTATATTAGAATATTGTAGTTATTGACATGGTGATCATTTTGATATATGGTTTAAGGTCATTGAAAGGTCAATGTCACAGCTGCAAAGGAAGACTTAAATTGCTAATTATCTTGAAAACTATTAACTTTTTGTTTAGGCATCGTATATTAGAATATTGTAGGTATTGACATGACGATCATTTTGATAAATGGTTCAAGGTCATATATTGAAAGTTTAGGTCACAGCTGCAAAATTAGACTTGGATGTGTGTGTGTGTGTGTCTGTCTGTTTGTGTGTGTGTGTGTGTGTGTATGTGTGTGTGTGTGTGTGTGTGTGTGTGTGTGCATTGTTAACACCTATTTTCAACTTCTCCTCCAAAACTGCTGGACAGATTTCAATAATACTTGGTCAGAAGCATATAGGGACTGGTGCAATTCAGATTTGTTCATGGCAATGCCAAGGTGACCTAGGGGTCCAAAAATTTTTAAAAATCTTCTTCTCCCATACAATCATGGGAGGAAAAATCTGATGTGATATTTGGCTTCTCTTTGAAACAAAATTTGGTCGAAAAATGGGTAACACATTTTTGCATTAAATTTTAAAAATTTCGTAAAATGGCTTAGAATTGTTATAACATGATTATTTTAACAGATATTGACATAGGGTTTTCTTGAAATAACCTTCAAAATGGGGTCAAGGTCAAAGTTCAAGGTCATGACCTAGTTTGTAATTGTGCAGTTTTAGGCTATTTTCTTCAAAATTTTCAGATATATATAATATCAAAACATTGTTAAAATGTTCAGCAATACAGAATTTAAAAAGGTACAAAGTTTTGTAACTATATGATAATGCATGTAAGAGTTGTTTTCCCTGAAATGTTGTTTTTTGCTTGTAAAAACTAAAATTGTGCATAGCTTGAAAACTATTAACTTTTTGAATAGGCATATATATTAGAATATTGTTTGTATTGAAGTGATGATCATTTTGATATATGGCTCAAGGTCATACGTTCAAAGGTCAAGGTCATAGGTTCATAAAAAGACAGAATTTGTTAATTATCTTGGAAACTGTTAACTTAGAAAACTTATTATAGATAGATAAGATAAATACATTTAAAAAAATTTAACATTGACAAGATCTACCAGTTACTTATTGGTGAGTTTAAATTTCTGTATGATTATCCATTCAGGCCTAACATTTCATTTCATTTTATTATTATAACTTTTATTTAATATACTAGTATATATTTTTTATTTATTTATAATATTTTATTATTAAGTTTTTTTATTTTGTATTTTTAGCTCACCTGGCTTTAGCCAGCGTGAGCTTATGGTATGATGCGGCGTGTGTATGTGCGTGCGTGCGTCCGTCCGTTAACTTTAAATTTTAATCTTCTTCTCCAAAACCACTGGGCCAAATTTGATGAAACTTGGTAACCATTATGCCTGGGTGAAGCCCTTTCAGATTTGCTAAAAAATGAAGGAGTTATGTCCCCTTGGGGCCCCATAAGGGGGGAAATAGTGAAAAACTTTAAAAATCTTCTCCTCTGAATGTACAAGAGATATACCTTAGTTATTTCATTTATACCATCCCTAGGTCATCTAGTTTCAGATTTGCACAAATGGTAGCCATGAGGCTCAAAATGGGGAAATTATAAGGTACTAAGTGGGAAAATTGCTTAAAATTATATATTTGTCACTATATCTTGAAAACAATTGACTTTTTGTATAGGCATGTATATTAGAATATTGTAGGTATTGACATGACAATCATTTTGATATATGGTTCAAGGTCATATGTTGAAAGGTCAAGGTCACAGCTGCAGAAAAAAAACTTAAATTGCTTATTATCTTGAAAACAATTGACTTTTTGTATAGGCATGTATATTAGAATATTGTAGGTATTGTGACAAAGATCATTTTGATATATGATACAAGGTCACAGCTGCAAAAGAAGACTTAAATTGCTAATTATCTTGAAAACTATGAACTTTTTGTATAGGCATGTATATTAGAATATTGTAGGTATTGACATGACAATCATTTTGATATATGGTTCAAGGTCATATGTTGAAAGGTCAAGGTCACAGCTGCAAAAGAAGACTTAAATTGCTTATTATCTTGTAAACTATGTACTTTTTGTATAGGCATGTATATTAGAATATTGTAGGTATTGACATGACGATCATTTTGATATATGGTTTAAGATCATATGTTGAAAGGTCAAGGTCACAGCTTCAAAAAAGACTTAAAATGCTAATTATCTTGTAAACTTTGAACTTTTTGTATAGGCATGTATATTAGAATATTGTAGGTATTAACATGAGGATCATTTTGATATATGGATCAAGGTCATATGTTGAAAGGTCAAGGTCACAGCTGCAAAAGAAGACTTAAATTGCTAATTATCTTGAAAACTATAAACTTTTTGTATGGGCATGTTTATTAGAATATTGTAGGTATTGACATGACAATCATTTTTATGAATGGTTCAAGATCATATGTTGAAAGGTCAAGGTCACAGCTGCAAAAAAAAAAGACTTAAATTGCTTATTATCTTGAAAACAATTGACTTTTTGTTTAGGCATGTATATTAGAATATTGTAGGTATTGTGACAAAGATCATTTTGATATATGAAACAAGGTCATATGTTCAAAGGTCAAGGTCACAGCTGCAAAAGAAGACTTAAATTGCTAATTATCTTGAAAACTATAAACTTTTTGTACGGGCATGTATATTAGATTATTGTAGGTATTGACATGACAATTATTTTGATATATGGTTCAAGATCATATGTTGAAAGGTCAAGGTCACAGCTTCAAAAAAGACTTAAAATGCTAATTATCTTGTAAACTATGAACTTTTTGTATAGGCATGTATATTAGAATATTGTAGGTATTGTGACAAAGATCATTTTGATATATGATACAAGGTCATATGTTGAAAGGTCAAGGTCACAGGTGCAAAAGAAGACTTAAATTGCTAATTATCTTGAAAACTATAAACTTTTTGTATGGGCATGTATATTAGAATATTGTAGGTATTGACATGACAATCATTTTGATGTATGGTTCAAGATCATATGTTGAAAGGTCAAGGTCACAGCTGCAAAAAAAAAGACTTAAATTGCTTATTATCTTGAAAACAATTGACTTTTTGTATAGGCATGTATATTAGAATATTGTAGGTATTGTGACAAAGATCATTTTGATATATGAAACAAGGTCATATGTTCAAAGGCCAAGGTCACAGCTGCAAAAGAAGACTTAAATTGCTAATTATCTTGAAAACTATTAACTTTTTGTATAGGCAGGTATATTAGAATGTTGTAGGTATTGACATGACGATCATTTTGATATATGGATCAAGGTCATATGTTGAAAGGTCAAGGTCACAGCTGCAAAAGAAGACTTAAATTGCTAATTATCTTGAAAACTATAAACTTTTTGTATGGGCATGTATATTAGAATATTGTAGGTATTGACATGACAATCATTTTGATGTATGGTTCAAGATCATATGTTGAAAGGTCAAGGTCACAGCTGCAAAAAAAAGACTTAAATTGCTTATTATCTTGAAAACAATTGACTTTTTGTTTAGGCATGTATATTAGAATATTGTAGGTATTGTGACAAAGATCATTTTGATATATGAAACAAGGTCATATGTTCAAAGGTCAAGGTCACAGCTGCAAAAGAAGACTTAAATTGCTAATTATCTTGAAAACTATAAACTTTTTGTACGGGCATGTATATTAGATTATTGTAGGTATTGACATGACAATTATTTTGATATATGGTTCAAGATCATATGTTGAAAGGTCAAGGTCACAGCTTCAAAAAAGACTTAAAATGCTAATTATCTTGTAAACTATGAACTTTTTGTATAGGCATGTATATTAGAATATTGTAGGTATTGTGACAAAGATCATTTTGATATATGATACAAGGTCATATGTTGAAAGGTCAAGGTCACAGGTGCAAAAGAAGACTTAAATTGCTAATTATCTTGAAAACTATAAACTTTTTGTATGGGCATGTATATTAGAATATTGTAGGTATTGACATGACAATCATTTTGATGTATGGTTCAAGATCATATGTTGAAAGGTCAAGGTCACAGCTGCAAAAAAAAGACTTAAATTGCTTATTATCTTGAAAACAATTGACTTTTTGTATAGGCATGTATATTAGAATATTGTAGGTATTGTGACAAAGATCATTTTGATATATGAAACAAGGTCATATGTTCAAAGGTCAAGGTCACAGCTGCAAAAGAAGACTTAAATTGCTAATTATCTTGAAAACTATTAACTTTTTGTATAGGCAGGTATATTAGAATGTTGTAGGTATTGACATGACGATCATTTTGATATATGGATCAAGGTCATATGTTGAAAGGTCAAGGTCACAGCTGCAAAAGAAGACTTAAATTGCTAATTATCTTGAAAACTATAAACTTTTTGTATGGGCATGTATATTAGAATATTGTAGGTATTGTGACAAAGATCATTTTGATGTATGATACAAGGTCATATGTTGAAAGGTCAAGGTCACAGCTGCAAAAGACTTAAATTGCTAATTATCTTGAAAACTATAAACTTTTTGTATGGGCATGTATATTAGAATATTGTAGGTATTGACATGACAATCATTTTTATGTATGGCTCAATGTTATATGCTGAAAGGTCAAGGTCACAGTCGCAAAAAAAAAGACTTAAATTGTTTATTATCTTGAAAACAATATTGAGTGCGGAAGGTCCTTAGGTGGTATAGATTCAAAATTGTATCCGACATGTCTGTCAGAAATCCAAGATGGCTGCCATTACTATAAATAGCAAAAATAAAAAAATGGCCATTTTGGGTTGATTTTTGTACTGATTTTGTTGAAATTTGAAACATAGAAAATAGATGTCGGGGGATAAAACATATATAACAGGTTTTTCCTTACGATTTTTCGTTTGTGTAATAATTACGTAATATGCAAATAAGGTTTATTTTTAGCCATAATCTTTGAAAATCTTCTTCTCTTAAAGTACGTGGCCAATTGAAAGGATATGGAAGTGTGGAAGGTCCTTGGGTGGTATAGATTCAAAATTGTATCCAACATTTCTGTCGGAAATCCAAGATGGCCGCCGTTACTTTAAAGTAGCAAAAATCGAAAAATGGCCATTATGGGTTTATTTACATGTATATACTGATTTTGTTGAAATTTATAACATAGAAACTAGATGTTGGGGATAAAACATATGTAATGAGTTTTTCTGTACAATTTTCCATTTTTGCAATAATTATGTAACATGCAAATAAGATTTATTTCAGCCTAAATCTTCTGAAAGTACATGGCCAATTGAAAGAAATTTTATGATTCATAGCGCTTGAAATAATAGAAAATAAGGATATTGCTAGTGAGTTTGTTTACATTTTATTGATTGAATATATTTAAAAAGAAAAAGCAAAGAACAAATAAGGATGTGCCAGGTGAGCGATACAGGCCCTATTGGGCCTCTTGTTTTATTTATTTTTTTTATTTTATTATTTTTTTTGTCCATTGGCATAATGAAAGGCATAAAATAACAAAAAAGGACAGTTATCCATGTATGTGCTTCACTTCAAACGTTTGTTAGCTCACCTGAGCTGAAAGCTCAGATGAGCTATTGCTATCCATCTTCGTCTGTCGTGCGTCGTCTGCCGTGCATAAACTTTTACATTTTAATCTTCTCCTCCAGAACCACTGGGCCAAATTTAATGAAACTTGGTAACCATCATGCCTGGGTGAAGCCCTTTCAGATTTGCACAAATGAAGGAGTTATGTCCCCTTGGGTCCCCAAAAGGGGAGAAATAGTGGAAAACTTTAAAAATCTTCTCCTCTGAATCTACAAGAGATATACCTTAGTTATTTCATTTATAACATCCTTATGTCATCTATTTTCAGATTTGCACAAATGGTAGCCATGGGGCTCAAAATGGGGAAATTGTAAGGCACTGAGTGGGGAAATTGATAAAAATTATATATTTGTCACTATATCTTGAAAACTATAAATTTTGGTATGGGCATGTATATTAGAATATTATAGGCATTGACATGACGATCATTTTGATATATGGTTCAAGCTCATATGTTGAAAGGTCAAGGTCACAGCTGCAAAAGACTTAAATTTCTAATTATCTTGAAAACTATTAACTTTTTGTATAGGCATGTATGTTAGAATATTGTAGGTATTGACATGACGATCAATTTGATATATGGTTCAAGGTCATATGTTCAAAGGTCACGGTCATAGCTGCTAAAGAAGACTTAATTTGCTAATTATCTTGAAAACTATAAACTTTTTGTATAGGCATGTACATTATAATATTGTAGGTATTGACTTGACGATAATTTTGATATATGGTTCAAGGTCATATGTTGAAAGGTCAAGGACATAGTTGCATAGGTATACTGAAATTTGTTAATGATTTGGAAATTATTCATTGCATTACAGTTACTTCATGCATATTATATAAGCTACTTATAAATGAAATGTGAGTGGATATTTTTCTGATTTAGTTTTGTGGCAGTTCCTAACTTGAGAAAACTTGTAAAGTTTCAGTACCAATTATATTGTCTTTTGCGCTTTGCAAACAATTTTGGACATATCCTCAGGTGAGCGTTAAGGCCCATGGGCCTCTTGTTGATTTTCTAATGTAAATTTATTTTTATTGGAAAGATTGGAACAATTGTTCCTAAGGCACCAGGGTACAGACCCGGATGTTACAGCTTGATCACTTGGTTCTGTTCGTTTTGATTTTTACTACACTGAAAAATGTAGTTCCAACATTGCAAGGGACTATTGCAAAGAAGTAGCGTTTGCCGTGCTATCAATGTTTTAATGATTGTTTTCAAACAGACTACTCTTATCACTTGTCAAATATTGTAATCTACGTACATAGTTGAATTGCAGAATGGGATATAGTTTTTGTTAAATGACGCAGTAGAATATAGAATTGAAACACAGGGGCTTAGTATCAGGATTCTTGTGTTTTTGTTTTAAGATAATTTGTTTGTGTTCTTATTACATGCGAGGTTGATACAAGTTCATACACATCGATAACTTTGCCAGAAATCCATTTTTAACAAACTTCAAAATTTTCAAAAAAATAACATTAAAAAACCCTCTCTGTATTTTAAAACATTATCAACAGCGATATCCACACATATACCAATGATAAAGTAAAATTTTTAATAAAGTACAAGAAAAAGTTACCTTTTGTGTTGTTTATTTCCATAATTATGAATAATCATGATTCTGTAAGTAATACACGTTGAGGTCACAATTTTGTTTACAAGTAAACAATGTGACTTTTTTCATTTACTCCCAGCGTTTGAGGTGCACCAACATGCCACTTTCTACTTGTAATTGTCTGCAGTCAAATTATTGTTATACATCATCTGTTGCATTATTTGTGGATCAAGTTCAGAGAATTCCGTTTCAATCAAATATTCAATGTTTTGCAATGCGTACATGTGTGTACATTTTCAGAAATGGCACATTTTCAGAAATGGCAATGCAAGAATGGAACAAGTCCCGACTTCCGCAAATAAAAGTTAAAAATTAAATTATTTTAAATCATATTTCAAACATATTTTAATGTAATTCTCATCTTGGAAAACATTTTTTTATTGCGTCAATCACATGGTTGTTTCGGGAATCCCCATAACAAACACTAAATGAGAATAAGTGAAAAAAGTCACTTCCTGTTTTCATCAGAAAAAATGTTTTTGATGTTGAACAAGTGTACCGACAATATTCTGTCTTTTCTCAGCAATGAACATTAATTTTAATCAACTTTCACATTCATAGAAAATTAAAGCACTTGTTAAAGGTATCAGATTTTGTTGAGTTTACATAAAAACGTTAATACATTGCACATACCTGTTTCATGTTACGATGCAATGGCGCCAATACACAATGAAATAAACGTGTGAAAACAACAATTTATAGTTAAAATAATTGAAAACAACAAAGTTTCTTCTTGGTTTCATTAAATGTTTATTTCAAGCGCTCTGCATCACATGCTGCAATTGAGTTTCAGCAAAAACGTGTCTGGAGTTAAAAAATTGCCGTCCAGAATTAGAGGAAATTTAAAAATTATTAAAATTTAAAAATTAGGGTGTCCGAAAACATAGAGGGTCTGAAAAGATCGAAGGAATACGATACTTGCACTTTGAAGATTTGCCTAAAAATTTCAATTCACGTTCTTGGACAAAAACTTTTCTGTCCGACAAAAACAGTTTCATTGGTACATTAGCATTGTATTGCAAACAACTGCTGTTGCATCAGAGCTCCGTCTTCGGGTTGTCACATGCTTAACTTCGAAAACCATTGACAGCTATGACACAATTGCCTGCAAAACTGCATGCCAGGACTCGCACTGTCGATCGCCAGTGGCGCCAATTGCGAAAAATATTTGAATCTGGTGAAAAACGAAATTAAAATTGATGAAAGTGTCTGGTGAATTCAAAATAAAATTGGCGAAAATAAAATATAGTTTGGGAATGTTAATATTAACTTTTCTGTGTCAAACTGTTGTGTATTTCATGGCTGAACGCACCTCATTTCTGTATAGTAAGCCTATATTATCTGTTTGTTTACATCGTCGATCACATGATCACTGAACTGCATCCTTTAAACACTATCAGAAGTTGACAAATAAATAAACACACTAATTGGATTATAGGAATTAGCCTCCATAATTAATTGTGGCTAATTGGTTTCTGTTTCGAATATGCTAAAACTTGGTTGGTGTTTACAAAAGTTTCGGAAGCTCCCTAATAAATCTGCATTTAAACGCCGACAAATTAGTTCTTTCAGAGCTCTTTCTATTACCAGTCAATGAATGATTTTATTTACTTCATTCATGGGAACATGAGCACATTTTATTATAAATATTTTTCAATTCAAAACCCAAAACAAAAAAAGTCTGATGAAGAACCCATGTTGAAACACATAATCCTGTGAAAAATTATACAAAACCGTCCGACTCCTAATCTGATGTGAAACATATCTGTTTGAATGATGATCGTTTTTTAAGTCTTGGTTGTCATTTGGTAATGCAACTGGCTTTATGGCATCAATTTTGCATTTAGACGGGCAAGATAAACAGTTTTACCATCATACACTAACTATCGTACTTCAACACTTATACAACACCAATCATTTTCAGATTATAAAAAATTGTTTGTTGACACTGACTTGCAAACTGCTTTTGAACAGAAAGCTCAAACTTTGTACAAGGCAAAAAAAAAAATCTATAATTTGTGCTATGCGATCTGTTTATTGTCCCCTGCCGCAACGCGGAGCGGGGACATAGAAATGCCGGGCGTCCGTCCGTCCGTGTGTCCGTTCATCCGTGTTTCCATCCGTCACACTTTTTTGTAAGCGCTCTCATGCCTACAAATTTTGATGGATTTTCATTAAATTTATACCAAATGTTTATACCACTATTACCTTGGTCAAGTTCGAAAATCAGCATTGGTCGATACTTTTTGTTGGAGTTATGGGACTTTGTGACCTTGTAAGCGCTCTCATGCCTACAAATTTTGACGGATTTTCATTAAATTTATACCAAATGTTCATACCACTAATACTTTGGTCAAGTTCGAAAATCAGCATTGGTTGACACTTTTTGTTGGAGTTATGGGACTTTGACCACAATAATGACTCTGTTTTATCCAAAAATTGACCTTGTAAGTGCTCTCATGCCTACAAATTTTGACGGATTTTCATTAAATTTATACCAAATGTTTATACCACTATTACCTTGGTCAAGTTCAAAAATCAGCCTTGGTCGATACTTTTTGTTGGACTTTGACCACAATAATTACTTCATTATATCAAAAATTGACCTTGAAAGTGCTTTAATTTCATGTATACAATCAGGCAACTCATTTTCTTGGGAACAATCTTGACCAGATATTGACAACAGATGACGAGGACATCATCTTGTGTTTTTCCTGTCCCCTATTCTGACCATTTTCTTACATGTATATCTCTGCAATAAGGTATGTGATTTTATACAGTATGTAAACCAGAGTATGAAACTTGAATATGATTTTTAAACAAAAACTGTACAATGATATTGTCTCGTACATTTTAGATAAACTTATATATGTTAATTGGTATTTGTTTGATTTTAGATTGTAGTACAGTATGCAATTAAGCGGAATATGCAAATAACCGAAAATGCCCCTTGGGCACAATTGATTGATGGATACATGGGGTGGGGCCATTTTAGTACTTGTGTAGGCATCATAGAACACTGTAGAAACAACAGAAAATAAGTTATTACTTTGAAATTAAAAAATGAAATAAATAATTCAGAATTAAAAAAAATTAATTTTTTTTTTTTTTAATTTGTATATGTTTTAAAAATTCTAGCTGATCGATTGACGGATACATCCGGTGAGGCCGTTTTTTTAGTAAACATCAAAGTCGGTGCACTGTAGAATCAGCAGAAAATCTGTAATTCCTTTGACATAAAAAAATAAATAATTAAAGATAATTGAAAAAAATATTTAATTACATGTAATTAAAATCTCAAGACTTGTAATATATTTTCTTTACTAAATAAAGATTTAAAATTCTAGCTGATCGTTTTAAACCTCGTATTTACATGGGATTCCAAAATGTGGTATGGGTGGACTTTTCTTTCAGACCATCGATCTGTGTTTAATCCTAGAAAATGTATGTAACTAGAACATCTGTTGGTATTTAATTCATTGTTGCTTAACACTCGCGATATTCGTATTTCTTGTTTATTTACTTCTTTTTAAAAATCCACGTGTTCGCACATGGCACTGAGTTATACTGTTCGAGTTATCTCCCTTTCACGGTACGATAATCTATTTTTAAATGTGACATAGAAAAAATCCAGTTGCTTGACAACGTGCACGATGTCCGGTAAAATTAAATTTCAAACAGATTTTGTGTAAATAAATTGAAAGATGTCTTATCTTGTTATTAATTTTATACAAAGTTATATTTTAATTGTTTATTGACCAATTATTCGATCAGTCATAACTTGGAAATTCCCGTTGTTATGTGTAACTAGGTCTGATCCAATGAAATTAATGAATAAAACGTCACTTCCTTATGTGAAAAAATGTCTTTGATGTTGAATCTGTATATACCGACAAAACTTGCTACATAAAGGGTTTTTCAGCCGTAAACGAAGATTTCAACCAGTTTATCTTAATGAGGAAATAATAAATAAAGAATAAAGCATTTGATTGAGGTATGATTGATTGAGTTTACCCAAAAAGAACTATATACGCGTTATTAAACTTGCTATGGGATAACAGTCAACGTACATACAATGATACACATTCCTTAACCATGTTAACAAAAACATTAATTTAAAAAATGTTTTTGGCTTTATTTAATCTTTGTTTGAAAAACCCAGCACCGAAGTTCCAGTAAAACCATGTCTGGGTTTAGAAAATGTAATGGAAATAAATTTAAGTTAAAAAAAATCGTTATAAAACTTGTGTGACCCGGGTACAAATTTTTCACCTGTCATAGCCCTTTTTAATTGGTTTAACATAATTAATTATGTTTCCTGACAAACGCGTATTGACCGACCAATTGGATGACTATTCTACAAAGTGAACACTAATTAACTGGCTTCATATCTCACCTGGTGTTAGCTGTACACATGTTTATATAATGTAAACATCTGTCGAGGTTACCTTTGCATTGTCGGCAAATATTTTTTGTAATCATGAAACTTCAGACCAAGATCGCATAATTTTCAGAATTTTTTATGCAATTAAGCGGAATTTAGACTTTTGTTTATGCAAATAAACGGAATTTTTTACATTGTTTAAATAGGAAATGGTTTGGTGCAGAGAAAAATTATGCAATTAACCGGAATATGCAATTAACCGATATGCAATTAAGTGGAATCTACTGTATTTTGGATATATTTGCGACAGGAAAAATAGAAAAAAAAATGGGTGGTGGGGGTAAAAAATGTTCCTCCCAACCTCCCACACATTTAATTCTGGAACAGCCCTGAATGTTTGAAAATATTGCAATTTCATATACAGTATACTAGTATACTGCTTGACCGGCGGGGGACCCAGGAATTCTATTCTTGTTGGTTATCAAAGGAAAAAGTGCCTTCATAAAAATGTAATTCTTTACTAGAATATTGCAAACACTCCAGGGTTGTACAGATCTATGAAATTTGCACTCTGGTTGAAATGCTTCCTATATGCCTGATTTGACCCCTATTTAGAAATCATGCCCCAAGTAGTGCTTCCTTCAGTTTTAGATTGAACACTTCTGGCAGCATAGATACATCCCACACAAACATGTTCTACTGACTGCCAACCAATTATGTATAACAACTAGTAAGATTAACTCTCTCATATTGGCGAAAAGGATTTTCAGACTAGGGACATGTATATTGTTGCTGAAGATGGGTTGGTGAAACCAAAAAAGATTCCAGGACTCCCTGCATGCAGACAGCAGACCTCTATTCTGGCAATCAGTGCTACCACTTTGATGATATAATTTCCCTCTTGAGATTTGGTTTGCATACTGTTTCACCTTGCAAAGACAATTTTTTGTAGCTTGTATGAGGAACAAATTTTCTTGCCTATAGACTACCGTCCCTGTATTTGACAGAATGCAACTCGTCTCACCCAACAAAGGAGTGATCTACCATTTGCATCTTGAACTACAAATGCTTAACAGGAATTCATTTTGTTTTCACAGTAACAGTACGATGTGTGCCAGTTTTGCTACAAATGTAATTTGTTTCACTTAGTCATCAGGTTTATGTAAAATTTTTACAGATTTCCTTGAAACCTCCTGTCAGACCTGGCCTGAAATTGGCAAAACTCACCCAGACCATAAAAATCACTGTCACCACAGTATTGAGATTCTGATCTAGATTGTGATGTTTTTTGTAGTTTATCCAGGCCAGTTTTGTCACACTGTTCTGGATACAATTATCTAACATATAGTTGGTAGAGTCCACAAGAGACCAGATACCTATGTTGGTGGAATGTCCCACTGCTAGGGAGGTCTTGGGTCTGAGACCATGGTTTGCCACTCCAATTTCTCCATTTCCAGTTACATTTTGAGGCTGTTATCAATAGGGAAATGATGCACAATCTCAACTTAGAATAAAAATTAGGTTGGAGGTTGTTTACACCTTGTATCCATTTATGCAAAGTTACTTGTGTCAGGATTTGCAATTTGTGTCGTAGAAGCAAAGCCTTCAACATTTGTATGATACTAGATCACAGGCACACAGTGTTACAATTCACTATGGATCGCACCTTGGATGCATTTGAAGAAACACATCCCTTGTTGGTACAGCGGGTCAGAACTAATTAAAAACATCTGAATCCCATCATTTCATTGCATGTTATTAAAACATTTTAGCATCTACCACTATCAACCAGGTGATGTATGTAATTTAAACAAGCAGGCAAAGATACTTTTTAGATTACATCATATGACAACTACTAGTATCTTTTTGTTCCGCCATTGTCCTTCCTGTTCCAATACCTTATGTGATCTCTGTTTATACAATTTGCATAAGAGAAAATAACACATTATTGTTTATCCAATCTTTCCATCAGTGCTGTCGGCACTTTGATTGGATCATTTGAGCAGAATGTGCAAATAAGGTGTAAATTTAGCACATTCTTTAAAAATCTTCTTTAAAAAACTAGTTCAATTTTAATCAAATTTGATGTGGATGTTCCCTAAGTAGAGCAGATTTAAGTTTGCATAAATCAACTTCCTGATGGCCCCTGTTACTACAAATATCAACAAGTGATAAATGGCCAATACAGGTTTATTTATCAACTGATTTGACAAACAAACAAACAAACAGAATATGTGGTTATGGTGCTATATTTTGCCCATACTTTGAAATCTTCTAAATGACTTAGCCAACATAACTTAATTCATTCATTCTTGTTAACAAATGAAGCAAAACTGGATGCTTTAGCTTTCTACTTATCATTTGTAATGAATACAGCTAATATAGCCTCACGTGCTGTATTGGGCCTCTTATTATTAAATACTAATTGCTATTTTTACCCTGGTTTTATAAGTTTTTAAAAAGAAAAGGTTTGTATACCTGGTTAATGGTTAAACCAAAGATAAACAAACAAACAAAAAAACTAGTTTTAGAAAACTGAAATGCCTAGTAGAGGGTTTGAAAATTCAAGATTAGCAATAGTGTATAAAACCTCACCAACTACATAGTTGCTTCAACAAAATTTATAATCAAGAGCTTAATGTCCTCAGGTGACTGTTCATGCCATTGGGCCTGTAATTGATTATTTTTATGGGCTTTAAAAATAATTATAGAAATTCAATTTTAGCTCACCTGGCAAAGCCAGAGTAAGCCTATGGCAGGCATGGTAAATGTGTGTGTGTGTGTGTGTGTGTGTGTGTGTGTGTGTGTGTGTGCATGCATGGATGCATTCATAAACTTTTATCTTCTCTGAAACTAATTGGCCAATCCAAATGAAATTTGATATAGAAGTTACTTAGTTGTTGTAGATTGAAAATTGTATCCAACATGTCTGCCTGAAATCCAAGGTGGTTGGTGCTACTATAAATAGCAAAAAGCTATAAATGGCCATTACACGTTTATTTCTGTACCAATTTTGTTGAAATTTGAAACATAGGAAATAAATGTCTGGGGATAAAACATATTTAACGGGTTTTCTGTTCAATTTTTGTTTATGTAAATAAGGTCTATTTTTATCCTAAGTCTTTGAAAATCTTTTTCCCTTAAAGTACAATTTTTTGTTTACACAATTAAATAAGGTATATTTTTGCCTTAATCTTCGAAAATCTTTTTCTCTAAAAGTACATGGCCAATTGAAAGGAAATTTAGTGTGGAAGGTCCTTGTGTGGTATAGATTAAGAATTTTAATCGGACATGTCCATCTGAAATCCAAGATGGTTGCTGTTTCTATAAATAACAAAAAACCTATAAGTGGCCATTACAGATTTATTTATGTACCAGTTTTGTTGAAACTTGAAACAAAAAAAAATAAATTGCAGGGGATGAAATATATAATGGATTTTCCTGTACAATTTTTCATTTGGCAATAATATGCAAATAACATCTATTTTTAGCCTAAATCCTTTAAATTTGAAACATAAAAAATAAATGTCCGGGGATAAAACATATTTAACAGGTTTTCTGTTCAATTTTTGTTTCTGTAAATAAGGTCTTTTTTTATCCTAAGTCTTTGAAAATCTTTTTCCCTTAAAGTACTTGGCCCATTGAAAGGAAATTTATTGTGGAAGGCCTTTGGGTTGTATAGATTAAAATAATGTATGACATGTCCGTCAGAAGTCAAAGATGGCCATTTCTCTAAATAGCAAAAACTTATAAATGGCCATTACAAGTTCATTTAATTGCCAATTGCATTGAAATTTTAAAATATAGAAAATAGTTGTCAGTGATTAAACATTTGTACAAGTATTTCTGTACAATTTTTCATGTTTGCAATTATTACTTAATATGCAAATACTGGTAAGGTGTATTTTTAGCCTAAATCTTTGAAAATCTTTTCCCACTATTTTAAAAATAGTGGCCAATTTAAAGGAACTTTAATGATAAATGTTGCTTGAAATATTATTTCTATGGATATTGTTAGTGAGTTTGTCTATGTTTAAGTAATTGAATATATATTAAAAAGAAAAAGCCAAAAACAAAATTTTAAAAATAGTGTTCCAGAGTAATACAGATCTTATTGGGTCTCTTGTTTGCTTTTTAGCACAGATGTATTAGCATATTTATGGATAAGAAGACAAATTTACCAACAGGATTTGCTTTGGGCAGTATAGAGGGTCGGGTGGCCATTCAGTATGTAAACCCAACAAACCCAAAAGACAATTTTACATTTAAATGCCATAGATCTAATGGTATGGTCAATGGTATGCAAGATGTTTATGCAGTAAGTACAAAGAAATTTATATATTTATTTACAGTGAAACAGTTTTCAGGATGTTAAATTATCAAAGTTGTAGTGTAATCCTTTAAAAATTTATGCCCTATATAAACAGATAACTAATCTATCAACACTTTTATTTGTCAGTAATTGGAAAAAAATCAAAGTAAATGTCTTGATCAATAATAAACTATCATGTCCATACTGCAGCATTTCCACTACATTTGTAATGAAGCAGCTACATTCTAAATAATGTTTATGATATTTTGCTTTTCTTTGATAATTATAAAAGGTAAATGACATAGCATTCCACCCTGTACATGGTACCTTAGCTACAGTAGGATCAGATAGCAGATTCAGTTTCTGGAACAAAGATGCTAGAACAAAACTGAAGACATCAGAACCATTTGATCAACCTCTTACTTGCTGTGACTTTAATGCTGATGGAAACATATTTGGATATGCAACAAGTTATGATTGGTCAAAGGTAAAGAATTGTTTTTAAATATTATGAATGGTCTAAGCTATAAATTCAATTTTTAAACACCTGTTTAAGAAAATGTACGTATTTATATATACAGTAAAACTTCGTATGCTCAAATGTCTTTCGGTCCCGACCAATTTCCTATTAGATCCTACATAAATAAACCTCGATATCTCAAACTTCATTAACTGGAATACTCCTGCTCTCTCAAACAATAAAAATTTTCCAAACATAAAACGGCAGTGAAATTTCAACTTCTTTCGCTCAAATACTTTTTTTCAGAATGACATGTGACTGAGGTCATTGTAAACATAACACAAGCTGAAGCCATATTACCGATTTCATCAAAAGTAATAGAGTGGAACGAAACAATTAGTCTAAACAGTTACCTGAAATGTTGAATGCTAGGCGAGATTATTAATTACGGTAACCTGATGAGACAGTGCTTGATATCTTAAGTTAATACTCTTAATTCCTTAATTTGATTATGACATGTGGAAGTGTTTGGTCGGTAACACCTCAGTTACCCACGCTTGATGATTGCACATAGGATTCTGTAATTTATATGTCAATGAAGTTTGAACTACTAGAGTGTATTATCATTATTTACTGTGATTAAAATGATTTATTAGAATAAAGTTTATTTTGTATCTTCACTTGTTGAAATTAAAATAAAGTGCCATTTTCTAGCCCTGTAGCCATAAAACATCAAAATTTCAAAAATTTCAATATGAATACTGCAATTTTAATTCGGGCAATTTATTATATGACCTTTAAATACATTTACGTGTATTACAAATTTAAAGATTCTTGTCTGTCAAAAAATCAACCTGAACCTCTGATTGTACCTCAATGTTCGATCACTCGAACCCCCCAATGACTCGAATATTTGGCCAAAGTCCCTTGGACATCAAGCTACCGAAGTTCTACTGTATTTATTGTCTTGTTTATCTGTGACCAGGGACAGCAATTTTTAGGACAATTTTGGCATCATACTTTGAATTCTTTTAAAATTAAAGTTTAGTCTTATAAGCAAAATATCTTAACAGGTGCATATAAGGGCCCTTATATGACCATTATCTCATGTGCCATGCCCTCTGAACAATCTAATATAATGTGAGTGGAGTGGAGTAATTGTGTTTTACGCCCCAGTCAAGATTTTTGAACTTATTTCGAGGCAGTCAGTTCTGGAATGGTGGGGAAACTGAAGTATGCAGAGAAAACCACCAACCTTCGGCAAGCGAACTGACAAACTTTCTCAAACTAGGATCTGTCCCTGGGATTCAAACTCAAGCGGTGAGAGGTGCTGTGATCCGTATGCGCACGGTTTAGACCACATGGCCACCGAGGCCCTAATATAATGTGAAACACATGACCAGAAGCATAAACCTTTGTTGTATTTTGATGAATTTCTTTTGTGAATTTTAAGGTAAAAAATATGCATTTCTTCATTAAACTTCATAAAATTTGCAAGACATTTATATTTCTCTATTTGTGAGGATACTGACAAGAAATTTTCAGTTTTTATAATTTTTTAAAACTGTTTTCAAAAAAGGTCAAGATCAAGGTTTATTTTTTTTTTTTAAATTTCTTAATTTTGCCTTATTTTTACTCTTTTTAGCTCAGATGAGCTATTGTGATCCATTTTAGTCTGTTTTGTATAGTACATCATGTGTAAACCTTAACATTTTAATCCAAAACCACTGGGCAAAATTTATTGAAACTTGGGTACCATCGTGTCTGGGTAAAGGCCTTTTATATTTGCACAAATAAAGGAGTTATGTTCCCTTGCAGTCCCACAAAGGCAGAAAAAGTGAGAAACTTTAAAAATCTACTCCCATTAATCTACAAGAGATATGATTTAGTTATTTAGTTATTTTATTTAAAACATCCTTAGGTGTGGTAATTATTCAGCAATGTATGGAAAAATGGAGATAACATTTCAAATTTTGAAATATTAATTAATTTTTGCCTGTTGTATTTTTAGTGCCAGTGGTAGCCCTGTTTTGGACCCCAAAATTTGCACCTGTACCCGACTATATAATAAAACTTAATTAAGCTACCTGTATGTATCTAGTTTATATACATGCGTAATCCCTAGTGAACAGGTGATGAGTAACAATTAACACTCTTTGTTTTTTTTATACATGTAGACATATTTATGAAAATGTGGCAGTTTGTTGAGAGTTGACAGTCCCAATTTTTTCCATGTCCAAAAATGCTGATTTTTATTCCTGAAAGCAAAGCTTTCCTGAATTAAAAGACAGACTTTATTTTGATGATGTCATGAGGCGCGTTTGTAAATATGAGGCCTAAATAATATGTTTCTTAAAAAACAGTTAGGAAGTTAAGCATGAAATCAATGTAAACAACGATCTGCTGACTTCTGGTTTTGGACATGAGTGTACAAATAGGTCTTGTGTTTTATTAGGCACCTTTTAATAGATTCCTGTCATATGTCAGTGTCCACAGAATTGAGTTTTATGTATACAACTATCCTACAGTGAGTTTATAACTTGTTCTTAACAATATACATGTAATCTAACCATATCTTTATATTAATTCTGTTAATCGACTACTATAAAAATTTAAGCATTTTCTGTCAAATAAAAACATCATTACCTGATTAATAATGACTAGCAGGTAAGATCAGGTATCAATATTGTAACTTGTTTTCAATTGAAGTAAATATGATAAAATTAAATGACTTAACATTCTAACGCCATCAATATTTGTCATATTTGTTTACATGCAGTGAAGTATCATCCAATATAAATACTTTTACTCTAGATGGGTGAAAAGCTGGTGCTAAATTATACATTCATTTCTTTTATGTTGCATAAGATTTATGATTTGTTTATTTGTTTATTTGGAGGTGCATAGTTTATGGTATAGCCATTTAGTGCCACTTGGTTTATGATATGGTCATTTTGAGTCACGTGACTATTGTATGGCCATTTTGATGCACACAGTTTATTAAATGGTAATTTGGTGCCACATGGTTTATATAATTGTCATTAAATGTCATGTAGTTTATGATATAGTAATTTAGTGCCATGTGGTTTATGATATGGTAATTTTTTACCACATGGTTTATCTTATTGTCATTTAATGTTATGTGGTTTATGATATGGTCATTAAGTGCCACATGGTTTATGATATGGTTAATAAGTAAAACATGGTTTGTGCCCAGTTTGTCATTTTGAGTCACATGATTATGATATGGCTATTTTGAGTCACACAGTTTGTTATATGACCATTTAGTGTTGCACAGATTATGATGTGGTCATTGAGTGCAACATGGTTTAGGTTATTAGTCCCCTACCGGCAAAAGCCGAAGGGGACTATAGGTTTGCACTCTGTCCGTCCGTCCGTCCATCCATCCGTCCATCACACCTCAGTTTTCCACACTTTTTTTCTAAATGCTTTTAGATAATGAACTGATTTTTGGTATATGAGTCTACCATGATGAGTTACAGATCAAGTTAACGTTTCATTTCCATCTGCTAATTTTTACCGGAGTTATGACCCTTTGATCTTTGAAAAATCACAGAAATTTCAGTTTTCCGCACTTTTTTTCTACACACTTTTAGATAATGAACTGATTTTTGGTATATGAGTCTACAATGATGAGTTTCAGATCAAGTTCACGTTTCGTTTCCATCTGCTTATTTTTACCAGAGTTATGGCCCTTTGATCTTTGAAAATTCACAGAAATTTGAGTTTTCCACACTTTTTTTCTACACACTTGCAGAAATGGAACTAATGTTTGGTATATTAGTCTACCATGATGAGATTACAGATCAAGTTAACGTTTCATTTCCATCTGCTTATTTTTACCAGAGTTATGGCCCTTTGATCTTTGAAAATTCACTGTAATTTCAGTTTTCCGCTCTTTTTTCTAAATGGTTTTAGATAATGAACTGATTTTTGGTATATGAGTCTACCATGATGAGTTAAGATCAAGTTTACGTTTTGTTTCCATCTGCTAATTTTTACTGGAGTTATGGCCCTTTGATCTTTGAAAATTCACAGAAATTTCAGTTTTCCACTCTCTTTTTCTAAAAGCTTTTAGATATTGATCTTATTTTCGATATATAAGTCTACCATGATGAGTTACAGATCATGTTTATGTTTCGTTTCCATCTGCTAATTTTTACCAGAGTTATGGTCCTTTGATCTTTGAAAATTCACAGAAATTTTAGTTTTACGCACTTTTTTTCTACACGCTTGCAGTAATGGAACTAATGTTTGGTTTGTGACTCTACCATGATGAGTTGCAGATCAAGTTATCTTTTCATTCTTTTCTGCAAATTTTTACTGGGAGATATGGCCCTTTGAATTTTGAAAATTCACTGAAATTTCAGTTTTCCGCACTTTTTTTCTACACGCTTGCAGAAATGGAACTAATGTTTTGTATGTGACTCTACCATGATGAGTTACAGATCAAGTTTATGTTTCATTTCCATCTGCTAATTTTATCAGAGTTATGGCCCTTTGATCTTTGAAAATTCACTGAAATTTCAGTTTTCCGCACTTTTTTCTACACGCTTGCAGAAATGGAACTAATGTTTTGTATGTGACTCTACCATGATGAGTTACAGATCAAGTTTATGTTTCATTTCCATCTGCCATCTTGAACAACATGTATAATTTATAACTATAAATCTTTGTACCATATAATAAGGTACATTTTACCTAAAACTTTGGGATTAGTGAGATATGCGACCGGTAGGGGACTATATATTGTTTTGCAATACTCTCAGAATGCTTGTTGTTATTTCATGTAACTTTGTTTTATTATTGTCATTTAGTGTCGTGGCTTACAATATGGTCATGTAGTGTCACATGGTTTATGATATAAAATTTTTGATTCATATTATTGTCATTTAGTGTCATGTGGTTTATGATAAGGCCTTTAAGTGTCACATAGTTTATGATATGGTCATTAAGTGCAACATGGTTTTTATTATTGTCATTTAGTGTCATTTAATTTGTGATATGGTCATTTTGAGTCACATGATTTTGATAAAGCCATTTTGAGACACAGTTTATGGTATGGTCATTTTGAGTCACATAGTAAATTATATGGCCATGGTTTATCACATGGTTTTTTGATTATCATTTTCAGTCACATTGTTAAAACTATGATCTTTTTGGGTCACATGACTAATATAGTCATCCTGAGTACATGATTTATGGTATGGTCAAACAGTGCCATAACATATAATCATATATAATCATTTTTCTCACATGGTTAGGGATATGGTCATTTCAAGTCACATGGTTGATGATATGGCCATTTTAATTGTGCCACATTGTGTATGATATGGTCAGTTACAGTCAGATGGTTTATAATATGGCCATTTATTGCCACATGGTTTTGGTATGATTAATATGAGTTACATTGATAATGATATAGTGGTTTTGAGTCCGCATGGTTTACATGATTATTATAATATGGCCATGAGGTGTCACATGGGGTTTATGATGTGGTCATTTAGTGTACATGGTTTATGAAATGGTCATTTAGTGTCACATGGTTTATGATATGGGCATTTAGTGTCACATGGTTTATGATATGGTCAATTAATACCCAATGGAATATGATATGGTCATGAAGTGATACTTGGTTTTTGAAATGGTCATTGAATGCCACATTGTTTATGATATAGTCTTTTGAAACCACATAGTTTATGGAATGGTATATTTATGCCACTTGGTTTATGATTATGATATAACCATATAATGCTACACTATTTATGATATGATCATTTGGATATGCATGGTTTCTGATTATTTACTTGATCTGCAGACTTGTATTTTGTCATTTAATGAGGAGATTAGTATTATAGCCATTAGACATTGCACACAACATGCCTCACTGCTGTCTTTCATTGTACTGCAAAGTGAACATATCTACCATGACACCTACAAGGCTGTCAACTCTACATGATCTTGAACAGGGCGCAAAATTCACATTCAATCAAACATCCATCTGTCTTTAGTCTTTGCGAATGTCAATAGTTTCAGTACTTTGATTGACATGGAATTTTTCATTGTTGACATTTTCCTTTAAAACTGAGGTTATGGCCATAATTTTTGCTTTTGTACTTGCTATTTGAGATATTGTAATGGTTAAGTGTCAGTTGTCTGTCATGCTTTCTGTGTTGTATTTTGTCTCTGATGTTAACTTTTAACATTTTAATCTTTTCCTTTAAAGCTACTGGTCCAAATTTGATGGAAATTAGTGGTATTCATGCCTGGTTGGAGGCCTTTCAAATCTAGAAGTAATGTTTCCTTTGGGACCCATAAAGTATGGGGGGGGAGGAAAAACTTTAAAAATCCTCTCTTATGAATGTACAAGATATATACCTTAGAATTAATTTAGCTCACCTGAGTGAATGCACAAAGTGAGCTTTTCAGATACACTTTGGCTGCCATCCATTGTCCATAAACTTTTTACTTAAACTCATTCTTCTCTAAAAGTAAAACTTGACATGGATTTCCTTGGTCAAAGCCCTTTCAGTTTTACAAAGCTGATTGACCTTGATTGACAGTGACTAAAGTTAAAAAAAAAAAAATTTAAACACCTTCTTTTCATGTACCAAAATGCCTAGGAGCTTGAAACTTTATATGTAGCATCAGAACAAATAATGTCTATCAAGTTTGAGAAGCTGGTTAACTTTGACTTACAATTAAGGTCAAATTGACCTAAAGTAGTAAAACCTTTAGATATCTTTTTATCATGAACCAAAATGCCCAGGAGCTGGAAACTTCATATGTAGCATCAGGACATTAAGCTCTACTTAATTGCAAAGCTGGTTGCCCTTGACCTACATTTAAAGGGTACCTGTAACCAAAATTTTTTTTTATCACAATTGTTTTATATATTATTTGAATATAACAATATTGAAAACCGCATTAAAATTGGTGACAAAATAAAAAAGTTATAGCAGTTTGAAATCCACATTTTATAACTTTCTCTTTATCCCAAAGTGAAACGTCTCATTTTGAGTTACAAATCTGTGACGTCATTGCAGTATTTGAAGTAGTGTCTTACATTATAGATAGTAGTAACAATGATGATATATCGACGTTTGTAGAAGAATTCAACGACTCTTTATGTCAAAAAGTCTGTAATTATTTGGGGAAGCAGCAGTCAATCTTATAAGTGATGAATTTGGAGTATAGCCGTTATTTATTCGAACCAGAAATGGACAAATCTGATGAACATATTGAGTCGAGTTCCGACCTACTCGAGAATTGTGACTGCAATTGGTTGCATAGCTGTTGAAAAATACGTGACAAGTGTTAACTTGTCAATAACACAAAAATTAATTATATCTTTGACTTTTTTAAAAAAAATGAATTATTTTATTAAGTCCGACTGGACTTGAGAATTACGATAAGTTGCTTGGCTATAACAAAAAATGCACAATTAGTTTTAAATTGTCAAATACACAAAAAATTAAATTATCATCGACATTTTAAAATAAATTAATATCAAGTCGGACTGGACAGACTACCGGATGCCATGTGCTGATTTTGAATGCATTATTTTAATAAAAATTTAAAATCAGCACATGACAGTCACACAGGCTAAATATCAATACATAAAAATCAAATTGTCTATGCTCTTTTGTGCAGTGTTTATTGACAGTTGAAATTAAATGACCTTGATGTAGAAAACTTTTAAGAAGTCTGGCGGCATCAAATTTTCTTGATAATTGGAAGATTTTCACATTCTAAAATCCGTGTCATTTCATTCTAAACAATTATAATATATTTTGCGTAAAATAATTTGAGATTGAATATCTTGTTGTTTTTTTTTTCAAACGAGATAATAATAATAATAATAATAGTAATTTTATGGACTTGTATATATAGAATAAAGTAAAAACTAAAATCTATTAAAATCAAATGTTGTAAGAAGATCAAGAAACATGTTTTAAATAGACTATTCTGGTTGTCAATTTTTACGTAGGAAAGTTGAAGACTTTTCTAGTTTACGTCGTTGTTGGTAACTAATGTATCGTATCTATGTAAACAAATGTCAGTTTTCTTGAGCACTACTGAATACTTGTGTTCCAAAGAAGTAGACCTGTCCAGCACAGCACAATCTGGGTGTTACAAATGCATTTCTGGTTTTATTTAACTCAATTTCAAATCACACATTTTAGAGAAGAAAAGAAAGTAACACGGACAAAAAATAAATGAATGAATAATAAATAAATAAAACCGCTTCCCCTACACACACAGAGTTGCGGAGGATTTTGCTTTTTTCCGGGTTGGAAATTTGCATATCAACTGTCCAGCTCCGAACAGCGGCTCTTTTATAAATAAACGAGCAACAATGAATATATATAGAGAATCTTTATGAAAACAAAAATAAAAGATATTTATCAAAGAATTAAAAAGAAGATAATAAATAAAATATAGAGGGTATAGTTCGCGTTGCAGAAATAGGTCACGGACTCTTCGGATAAATTTTCGGGAAAACTTCTTCTTGTCTGTGTATATTCTTCTAATTTTGGAACACCGTTATAAGTTGACTTAACTGTTTATGGTAACTAGACTTACAGTTGTATAAACCTGATTAGCCATTAC
This sequence comes from Tegillarca granosa, assembly GCA_029721355.1. Taxonomy (NCBI): domain Eukaryota; kingdom Metazoa; phylum Mollusca; class Bivalvia; order Arcoida; family Arcidae; genus Tegillarca; species Tegillarca granosa. Next base: position 23,394,606 of record CM056598.1, on the reverse strand, counting down.
AGCAATGCCGACATGTGTCGGCTAGGACATTATATCATTCATTTTCTGGAATCCTTGATCAGAGGAATTCGTCATTTTTTTTCTCATCTAATGAAATTATTTGAAAACGTCACTTCCTAATTTCATCAGAAAAAATGTGTTTGATGTTGAAATGGTGTACCAACAGGAGTTGTCATGCACGATTTTCTCAGCAATGGACATTAACTTTCATCAACTTTAACTTTCATACAGAATAAAAGCACTTTATATTCAGGTATGATTTTTGTTGGGTTAAACAAAAAACGTAAATACATGTGTAGATCATCTGCATGGTACAGCACCGGTCTTAAGTAACGATGTACAGAACGATCAATTTCGCCAATACACATCGAAACAAGAACAAACAATGATGTTTGCTCTTGGTTCTATTCAATCTTTATTAAAACACTCTGTATCATATGCTCTTCCTGAGTTCCAGCAAAATCGTGTCTGGAATCATCGGACAAAGAATTGCCGTCAGTAAAAGAGCAAATTAAAAAAATATATTAAAATTTCAAAGTAAGGATGTCCGAAAGCATTGAAGGACAGAAATTTTTCTCTGTATTTTGGGAAAAGGCCCCTGAGGGTTAATTGGGGAAAATGTATTAACAGGAAAATTGGAAATAGTGGCATAGACTCACAGGCACTTGTTTCGATGTCAAGATTCAGTCAAAGTTTTTTTTTTTTTTTTTTTTTTTTTATTTATTTATTTTTTATTTTACTTTCAATACAGTTGTTAAAAATCAATCAGTCTTTATTTTTTATTTTTGAATTTCAGTATTATTAGAGATGGAAGAAGCAAAAAGTTCATAGTATTTGCACAGAAATCCATCTTAAATTTTTGAGAAATACAGACATTTTCATAATTTGATGCCCAAAATATGCACTGATCTGGCATGCTGCAAGTGGCACAAGTGCTACAAAATCAGAATCTTCTGATTAACTTGACAGTGACTGTCTTTAGCTTTTGCTTATCATATATATATATATATATATAGTTGCCTGTCGCTGTTTCTGTCCAAGTTTTGGGCCATCTTTCACTCGTTTTCTATTTTTTCCTGAATCTGAATAAGACTTTCATTTTCTGACTCACTGGCGATAGAAGTACTGGTTTTACTAAAACAAATCCTGTTATTGTTACGAAACTTTTTGATGTCTTCCTTTTTCAGTCATTTTATATAATATTTACTGTTATGTGGTTTATTGCTCACTCAAGCTGAAAGCTGAAAGCTCCGATGAGCTATTGAGATCCATCTTCATCTGTTGTCCATTGTGTATCGTGCATAAACATTTTACATTTTAATCTTCTCCTCCATCACCTTAAGCCAAATTCATTGAAACTTGGCTACCATCATGTCTTGTTGGTTGCATTTTAGATTTCCACAAGTAAAGGAGTTATGTACCCTTGGGGCCCCATAAAAGGGGAAATAGTGAAAATCTTCTCCTTGGAATGTAGAAGAGGTATACCTTAGTTATTTTATATATATTATTCTCAGATCATCTAGTTATAGATTTGCACAAATGGTAGTATTGGGGCTCAAAACGGAAAATGGCAGTTAGTGGGGAAATTGCTTTAAATTATATATTTGTAAGTATATCTTGAAAACATTTAACTTTTTTGTACAGGCATGTATATTGGAGTATTGTAGGTATTGATATAACCATAATTTTTATATATTGTTCAAGGTCATTGGTTAAAAGTTCAAGGTCATAGCTGCATAAGAAGGCTAATATTGTTAATTATCTTAAACACTAACTTTTTATGCGCATGTTTCTTGGAATATTGTAGGTTTTGGAATGACAATCATTATGATTTATGGTTCAAGGTCAAAGGCTCAGAGGTCATGGTCATAGCCACAATAATGGCTTAAAAGTTAATTATCTTGAAAACTATTAACTTTTTGTATAGGCATGTATATTAGAATATTGAATGTATAGATATGATGATGAGTTTTATATATGCTTCAAGGTCATTGGTTCAAAGGTCAAGGTCATAGCAACATAAGATTGCTTAGATTGTTAATTATCTTGAAAACTACAGTCCTAACTTGTGTTAGCCGCGACTTGTATAAAGCGGACCACTTGTCTATAATGGCCATATCTTATTCCCCCCGATGAATTTTGTTCTTTATTTCACCTCTATATAGCAGTCACTGTCTTATGGGGCCAGCGGCCACCATTTTTCCGACCTCAAGCTTCAACAGAACTGTCTATAACGGCCTTTTGCAATGTTACGAAACTTCCGGAAATTACCGGAACCAGTCAACATAAAACAAAAAATCCCATAATGCAACTCTGTTTATATGTATCTAAGTGGCCATATTGGGTAAAGCTTACATCCCGATATTTTCAATTTTATAACATGCAGTAATATTTGATTTTATTTCTTTATGTCATAGTAAACGGAATGCATTGACTTTAGAACAGCAAGAATTGTTTAATAAATCTGATGTGCCATTCTACTGCTAACTGACATTAATTCCGTTAGTTTGGAAATCGTTCAACGATGCGATATCAAGTCATCTCGGCACCAGTGTAAAAAGTCATTTCAGCAATGATATGTTTTTGGCACCAATTTAAATTCAATTCGGCACCGACTACGGTTTAATTCGGCACCAGAAAAAATATTTTAATATTTATTTTATGTTTGTGTATGATTTTTTATATTAAAAATTAATAGTTATTTTTAATAAAGATATGTAAACAGTAAATTTGACAGTTACAAATGACACAGATAATCACTGCTCTGATCACTTAACTGTTTAATTCATTATGTCACAACTTCCTTTGAAGTCTGAATTAGCAAGAGTGACATGGGTCTGAAGAGACCTAATTATGTTTGTATAGGTGTAAGGAAGCCTGATAAGAATAATACTTCTCAATGCAACACCCCTATACCTAGCAAAAAAAGAGAGAGAATAGATCATTTAGACATATGAATGTTGCCAGGCGGTGTGGTGCAAAGGATTTGTAAATTCCTGAAAATGTTGAATAAATTGATGTAAAAAACAATTTTTTTTTTCCTTGGTTAATCTCAAGTTATAAAAAAAACAATTTCATGGTTAGCTATATTCAGTTTAATTTGAGTACTAAAATGAACAAAAAAAGAACGGTTTAGATAATAATTTTTGATGATCCTTGATCAGAGAACTTGTCTATAAAGGCCACCTGTCTATAAAGGCCACTTTCGCCGCATCCCTTGAGTGGCCTTTATAGACAGGTTTCACTGTATTAACTTTTTGTATAGGCATGTATATTAGAATATTTTAGGTATTGATATAACAGCCATTTTGATAAATGATTCAAGGTCATAGGTTCATAGGTCAAGGCCATTACTGTAAGAAGGCTTAAAATGTTAATTTTCTTGAAGGTTATTACTTTTTTGAATAGGCATGTACATGAATATTATAGATATTGATATGTTGATCATTTTGATATATGGTTCAAGGCCAAAGGTCAAGGTCCTCTCATGTACTTTCTTATTTTTTATCTTATCAGAGGTGTCTTTAGCATTAATCAGTCGTCAGAAAGTACAAAAGTCATTTTCCCTTTTTGCTGTAATGGTCATTATTGATTGAATGTTGCTAAAGATGCCAGTTTGGAATCTGCATCAAGCAAGATTCATCCAAACATATTTCATTTAAATTGGCAAATTGGTTACCGAGTGTAGTGGGGTAATGATGTTTTATGCACTAGTCAAGACTTTTTCACATATCCAGGTAGTCAGTTCTTATATGAAGGAGGATACCAAAGTGCCCCAAGAAAACCACTGACATTTGCCAAGCAAACTGACATACTTTCTCACACTAGGATCTGCTGAAGCAGCATTTTAATCTAGGCACTGTGACCTTTAAGATTGCCCTTAAGACCACTTGGTCACCATGATCCAAGTGGTTCCAGAGGATAAGAGAAGAAAAATAGCATATTTTTTAAAATGTTGATATAAGTAATTTAAAGCATTATATCTTTTCATGTCATTGACACCATGGCATTTAAGTGACAAAATCCTGACAGGAATGTAAAGCACCATTCCTCCACTCCACTCTTCTCAACTAAGTATCGATATCAACCCAGTTACCAGGCTTTCATGACTACTTTCCTACGTTCAGCACAATCTGTGCTTTGATTAATTTTTGATTTTGCCTAAAATTTATATTTTATAATACTAAAATAATAATAATAATAATAATGCCTAGGAGCTGGATACTTCATATCTAGCATCAGGACATAAGGTCTACTAAGTTTGAAGAGCTGGTTGCCCTTGACCTACATTCAAGGTCACAGTGACTTAAAGTAGTAAAACCTTTTGATATTTAAGGTCAGTGACCGAAAATAGTAAAACATTTTAACATCTTCTTGTCATGAACAAAAAGGCCTAGAAGCTTGAAACTTTAATTATAGCATCAGCGAATAATGCCCTTCCAAGTTTGCAAAGCTGATTTATCTTGGCCTACATTCAAGGTCACAGTGATCATTCAATTTTTATCACTTAAAAGACTTATCCATGACCAGTACACCAAAGACAATGAAACTTCACAGGGATGTTCCTTGGATAAAGCCCTTTCAAGTTTGTGAAGCTAATTGCCCTTGACCCACATTCAAGTTCACAGTGACCTTTTATTGTTAAATCTTTAAACACATTTAAGGTCACAGTGACCTTGAATAGTAAAATCTTAAACATTCTAATCTTCTCCAAAACCACTGGGAAAATTTAATGAAACTTGGGTACCATCACGCCTGGGTGAATCCCTTTCAGAATTGCACAAATGAAAGAGATGTATCCCCTTGGAGCCCCATAAGGGGAGGAAATAGTGATATCTTTTAAAGTCTTCTCCTATGAATGTACAAGAGATTTACCTTAATTATTTTATGTATAAAGTCATCTAGTTTCAGATTTGCATAATTGGTAGCTATAGGGCTCAAAATGGGGAAATGATAAGGCAGTTAATGGGGAAATTATTAAGCATTATATATTTGTCAATTATCTTGAAAACTATAAACTGGCATGCATATTGGAACATTGTAGGTATTAATATGACAATCATTTTGATATATGGTACAAAGTCATTGGTTCTGAGCTCAAGGTCATAGCTGTAGAAGAAGACCGATAATTAACTTGAAAACTATTTACTTTTTTATGATTTAAGGTCATGGGTTTTAAGAGTAAGGTAAGAACTTCATTAGAAGACTGACATTGTTAATAATCTTGAAAACTATTAACTTTTTGTATATGCATATTAGAATATTGTAGGTATTGATATGATGATCATTTTGATATATGGTTCATATTGAATTGCATGCTTTATTCTGTAGGGATGAGAAGTCTATGGAATGAATGACCATTGGAAAGTACATAGTACATATTTTTTAGCTAACCTCTAGGCCAAATTCGATGAAACTGGGCAACCATCATGCCTGGATCAAGGCCTTTCAGATTTGCAAAAACAAAGGACTTATGTCCCCTTGGGGGGCCCCATTAAGGGGAAATAAGGAAAAACTTCAAAAATCTCTCTGATTGTACAAGAGGTATACCTTAGTTATTTCATTAATAACATTCTTAGGTCATCTAGTTTCAGATTTGCACAAATGGTAGCCATGGGGCTCAAAATGGGGAAATGGCAAGAAATTTAGTGGTGAAATTGCTTAAAATTAAATATTTGTTAATATATCCTGAAAACTATAAACATTTTGTATAGGCATGTATATTAGAATATTGTAGGTATTGATATGACGATCATTTTGATATATGATTCAAGGTCATAGGTGCAAAGGTCAAGGTCACAGCTGCAAAAAAGACTGAAATAGTTAATTATCTTGGAAACTATTTACTTTTTGTATAGGCATGTATTGTAGGTATTGATAAGACAATCAATTTGATATGTGATTTAAGGTCATACATGCAAAGGTAAAGGTCATAGCTGCAAAAGAGGACTGAAATAGTTAATTATCTTAGAAACTATTAATTTTCTGTATAGGCATGTATTGTAGGTATTGATAAGACAATCAATTTGATATATGATTCAAGGTCTTGCATGCAAAAGTCAAGGTCATAGCTGCAAAGGAGGACTGAAATGGTTAATTATTTTGAAAATTATTAACTTTTTGTATAGGCATGTATGAAAGAATACTGTAGGTTTTGATATGATGATCATTTTGATATATAATTCATGGTCATATGTTCAAAGGACAAGGTCATAGCTGCTTAAGAAGACTGAAATCATAAATTTTCTTGAAAACTATTGACTTTTTGTATAGGCAAAGATTTGAGAATATTGTAGGTATTGATATGACAATCACTTTGATGTATGATTCAAGGTCATAGGCACAAAGGGTCAAGGTCACAGCTGCCAAAAAAGACTGAAATAGTTAATATTTTGAAAACTATTAACTTTTTGTATAGATATATATATAAGAATATTGTAGGTTTTGATATGATGATCATTTTATATATGATTCAAGGTCATACATTCAAAAGGCAAGGTCGTAGCTGCATGTAAATCTTAAATTGTTAATGATTTTGAAATTATTTATTGTACTATAGTTACTATAGTTACTACATGCATATTGGCTGCTTATAAATGCACTGTGACTAGATGTTCCCAATGAAGTGTTGTGACAGTTCTAAACTTTGGGAAACTTTGAAAGTTTCTGTAATTAGTATATTGTCTATTGCATTTTGCAAAAAATTTGGACATATCCTCAAGGTGAGCATAAAGGCCCATGAAAACTGTATTTTGATAGACTTCTGGTTTGTTACTTTCTGAACCTGTGGTCCAATGGTCTGTGGAAATTCAAACTTAGTATTGACATTGATTTTAGGTAGTGTTTCAAATGATGTGTCAAAAATTTGGTCTCATTTAAAGCTTCACTAGGCCTTTAAGCTTTATTTTCTGCCTATTTGAGTATACTATGTGCTTAGTTTAATTTAGCATGTGCTTCTTGGCTCTGGGGATAAGCATACTTTGTAGTTGCCAAAAATGATATTGATATTTATAATAACTAATAAATTTGTATTTATCCTTAAGTTGTATGTTTTTCATTGATATATTATGTCATAGTTGTGATATATCTTTGATTATCTTAGATTAAAATATTGACATTCTTTGAGTGTAAAACCCAAATTTTCTATAAATATTCTTTTTATTGGGTGTTTAATTTTTTTAGGGCCATGAAGGATATGATACACAGAAGAAGCCACACATTTTCTTGCGGCGATGTTATGATGAACTGCAACCCAGCAGCAAAAAATCATGAACATTTTTAAAATGAAGTGTTAGGGCCATTAAAATTGATACAAGTACATTTGTAAATTCAGAGCTGTCTACGGTATACATGTATGTAGTTGAAATTATTGTCAGGTTTAAGTCAAGCATGTTTGTTATGCTTATGTAACATATATGATACGGACATGGCAACAAGATAACAATTTATAAATATTGTAAATTCAGAATTATCTGAAAAATATATTTGTTCATGTAAATAAATGGTGAAAAGAGAAAAAAAATATATAAAAGCATAACATGTTGCAATACAATATTTATTTGACACCTATGTTTTCTTTGAATATTTTAATAATAGAGTTACTTTATTATGAAAAGAAAGCTACAAAATTGAGATAAATCATTTACATAGATAGTTGTTTATATAAATGTATCCTAATGGTGTGTGTGTGTGTGTGTGTGTGTGTGTGTCCCTTAATAGTATACAACAATACCAACTACAGTGGTTTTAATGATTTCATTTCGTTAATGTTATTTTTCATGAATATGTAGTTGAACAAAGATATGTATATGAACAGACTGAAAGCAGATGGTATTGTTTTTATTTTCTTAAGAATTATTTTTCATCTTTTTTATGCTATTTACACACAATAATAATAATAATAATACACTTTCAGGACAAATTACAATTTGAATGGTGATAGTCATAATGATTTTTTTTAAAGTATACACTATCAGGAATATGAACTTACTTACAGCAATTGATTTGATAAGATTTTTAGCTCACCTGAGCTGAAATCTCAGATGAGCTATTGCTATCCATCTTCGTCCGTCGTGCGTTATGCGTAAACTTTACATTTTAATCTTCTTCTCCAACACCACTGGGCCTAAGTTAAAGAAACTTGGTAGCCATCACGCCTGGATGAAGCCCTTTCAGATTTGCACAAATGAAAGAGTTATGTCCCCTTGGGGCCCCATAAGGGGGGAAATAGTGAAACTTTAAAAATCTTCTTCTCTGAATGTACAAGAGATATACCTTAGTTATTTCATTTATAACATCCCTAGGTCATGTAGTTTCAGATTTGCACAAATGGTAGCCATGGGGCTCAAAATGGGGAAAATGGCAAGAAATTTAGTGGTGAAATTGCTTAAAATTATATATTTGTTAATATATCCTGAAAACTATTAACTTTTTGTATAGACATGTATATTAGAATATTGTAGGTATTGCAACAACGATCATTTTGATATATGGTTCAAGGTCATATGTTCAAAGGTCCAGGTCACAGCTGCAAAAGAAGACTGAAATTGCTAATTATCTTAAAAACTATTAACATTTTGTATAGGCATGTATATTAGAATATTGTAAGTATTGTGACAACGATAATTTTGATATATGGTTCAAGGTCATATGTTGAAAGGTCAAGGTCATGGCTGCAGAAGAAGACTTAAATTGCTAATTATCTTGAAAACTATAAACTTTTTGTAAAGGCATGTATATTAGAATATTGTAGGTATTGTGACAACGATAATTTTGATATATGGTTCAAGGTCATATGTTCAAAGGTCAAGGTCACAGCTGTAAAAGAAGCCTTAAATTGCTTATTATCTTGAAAACTATTAACTTTTTGTATAGGCATGTATATTAGAATATTGTAGGTAATGACATGGCAATCATTTTGATATATGGTTGAAGGTCGTAAGTTGAAAGGTCAAGGTCGCAGCTGCAAAAGAAGACTTAAATTGCTAATTATCTTGAAAAGTATTAACTTTTTGTATAGGCATGTATATTAGAATATTGTAAGTATTGTGACAACGATAATTTTGATATATGGTTCAAGGTCATATGTTGAAAGGTCAAGGTCATGGCTGCAGAAGAAGACTTAAATTACTAATTATCTTGAAAACTATAAATTTTTTGTATAGGCATGTATATTAAAATATTGTAGGTATTGTGACAACGATAATTTTGATATATGGTTCAAGGTCATATGTTCAAAGGTCAAGGTCACAGCTGTAAAAGAAGCCTTAAATTGCTTATTATCTTGAAAACTATTAACTTTTTGTATAGGCATGTATATTAGAATATTGTAGGTAATGACGTGGCAATCATTTTGATATATGGTTCAAGGTCATAAGTTGAAAGGTCCAGGTCGCAGCTGCAAAAGAAGACTTAAATTGCTAATTATCTTGAAAAGTATTAACTTTTTGTATAGGCATGTATATTAGAATATTGTAAGTATTGTGACATGGCAATCATTTTGATATATATTGTTCAAGGTCATATGTTGAAAGGTCAAGGTCATGGCTGCAGAAGAAGACTTAATTTACTAATTATCTTGAAAACTATAAATTTTTTGTATAGGCATGTATATTAAAATATTGTAGGTATTGTGACAACGATAATTTTGATATATGGTTCAAGGTCATATGTTCAAAGGTCAAGGTCACAGCTGTAAAAGAAGCCTTAAATTGCTAATAATCTTGAAAACTATTAACTTTTTGTATAGGCATGTATATTAGAATATTGTAGGTAATGACATGGCAATAATTTTGATATATGGTTGAAGGTCGTAAGTTGAAAGGTCAAGGTCGCAGCTGCAAAAGAAGACTCAAATTGCTAATTATCTTGAAAAGTATTAATTTTTTGTATAGGCATGTATATTAGAATATTGTAGGTATTGACATGGCAATCATTTTGATATATATTGTTCAAGGTCATATGTTGAAAGGTCAAGGTCACAGCTGCAAAAGAAGACTTAAATTGCTAATTATCTTTGAAAACTATTAACTTATTGTATAGGCATGTATATTAGAATATTGTAGGTATTGACATGACGATCATATATGGTTCAAGGTCATATATGTTCAAAGGTCAAGGACATAGTTGCAAAAGTATACTGAAATTGGTTAATGTTTTGGAAATTATTCATTGCACTACAGTTACTTCGAATATTATATAAGCTTCCTATAAATGAAATGTTACTGGATATATTTCTGATTAAGTTTTGTGGCAGTTCTTGAGAAAACTTGTAAAGTTTCTGTGCTGAATATATTGTCTATTGCACTTTGAAAACAATTTTGGACATATCCTCAGGTGAGCGTTAAGGCCCATGGGCCTCTTGTTAGCTAACCTGAGCTGAATTTTTGCATTGGTTTACCATTCATGGCCTGTCATGCATCCTTCCTGGTGTGTTTACTTTTAACATTTTAATCTTCTTCTCAAAAACTATTGGTTCATATTCAATGAAATTTAGTGGTAATCATGCCTTGGTAAAGGCCTTTTAGATTTTCACACATGAAGGAGTTATGTCCCCTTTGGGGCCCATAAAGGGAAAATATAAAAAAAATTCAAAAATTTTCTGGATGTCCAAGAAATATACTTTAGTTATTGGAATTATAATTTTCTTAGATCATCTAGTTTCTGATTTACACAAATGGTAGCCATGGTGCTCAAAATGAGGAGATGACATGGCAGTTAGTGGGGGAATTGCTAAAAATTAAATACAGTTGAATCTTGTATTTCAAACTCCATTGGGGGAATGCAAAAAGTTCAACTTATTTGCAGTTCGAGATAAACAATATTAGTAGGGGCAACGTAAGGGAAATATCTCTTACTCACCTGGCTAGAAGTCGCTTCCAGTTTTATTTTGTCAAACCATTTCATTATGTCATAAGTATTCCAACATATATATATATACAACAAAAATCTAGAGATTTCTTGTTATAAAGTTTGCCATTAATGTACAATACTCTGTAACAGAAATGTGGTTGTCAATGTGTGATATTAATATCGACAAAATTCTTAGTATTTACCTATGCCTCTTTATGTATTTTAAAACATGAGAAGCAAGTCTGCTACAAAACAATGTAAGTAATTTGCTGACATAGTGCAGTCTGCTATGGTCTCCATACTGGTTGTTTTTGTGTAGTTTAATCACTCCAAGCTTGACAGCTGGACAGTCACTGTTTCATTGTTTTTTAAATCTGTTCAAGTTTAACAAATTTAATATTCCTAAAATAAAATTTTGTTTGAGTTAATGAATGTAAAAATTGTAATTGTTAAAATTGTTAATTATCTCAGAAACTTTTAACATTTTGTGTAGGCATGTATTATAGAAATTGTAGTTATTGATATGGCAATCACTTTGATATATAGTTCAAGGTCATAGGTTCAAAAGTCAAGGACATAGCTGCAAAATCATACAATGGTTTATGATTAGGAAATTACTATAGTTGTTACATGCATACAGGTATTTTTTTAAATGAACTGTGACTAGATATGTCTGATGAAGCATTGTGGAAGTTGAGAAAACTTGAAAATTATGTTTTTTTGCAAAGAGTTTGGACATATCCTCAGCTGAACATTTATTACCTAGGGCCTTTGTTGAGATTTTACTTGCTTCTTGGTCAGGCATTTAATCTGTGATTTCTTTACAAATTATTTTTATTACAATAGATTAAGAAATCTTTCTATTTTCAAAATTTTCTAAGTTTGTAATGTATTTGTGAGATGAAACGGTATCTTAGGACAAGTTAGGTAATGTGTATTTACCAATCTTTTTTGTGTTTTAAACTCAATAAATCATACCTCAGTCAAATTTTTAATTTCCTTTCGAAATGGTTAAAAATCATTGTTCACAGCTGAGAAACATATGTAACAAGTTCTTTTGGTATACAGGACATTTTTAATCCGCTGGCTTCTTTCAGAAGCCTTGCGGTTTTTAGCTCAACTGGCTAAAGCCAGATGAGCTTATGGCATGATGCGCGCGTGCGTGCTTGCGTGCGTCTGTTAACAGCAAAAACTCAGAAACTACTGGGCCAATTTTAGCAAAACTTTGCAGGAATGATCCCTAGAAGGAGTAGATGAAAATTTGTACAATTGGTTTCCATGGCAACCAAAAGTAGGTCACAGCGACCTAGAATGTAAAAAACCTAAAATAAGTTTCTTCTCTGAAACCATAGGTTATATTCAAAATCTGATGTGATATTTAGCTTCAAGACACCCTTAAACATGTAGGTTGTACATTTCGTGAAATTCTGTCAAAAACGAGGTTACGCGTTTTTAACGTTTTTCTGTCATACTTTGTAAAAAGTGAAAATAAGGCTTATAATGAGATATCAACTTTGAAAATCTTCTTCTCTGAAACCATGAAGCCTTAAGCTTTCATATTTGGCAGTTAATATCAGCTTGAGCCCCTTTACCAAGTTTGTACAAATGGTGGCCCCCGGTCTATTTTTGGCCCCACCCCAGGGGTCCATATATCTGCATATGCATATATGGCTTATATTGGAAAATCAACTTTGAAAATCTTCTTCTCTAAAACCATGAAGCCTTAAGCTTTCATATTTGGCAGTTAATATCAGCTTGAGCCCCTTTACCAAGTTTGTACAAATGGTGGCCCCCGGTCTATTTTTGGCCCCACCTCAGGGGTCCATATATCTGCATATGCATATATGGCTTATAATTGAAAATCAACTTTGAAAATCTTCTTCTCTAAAACCATGAAGCCTTAAGCTTTCATATTTGGCAGTTAATATCAGCTTGAGCCCCTTTACCAAGTTTGTACAAATGGTGGCCCCGGTCTATTTTTGGCCCCACCCCAGGGGTCCATATATCTGCATATGCATATATGGCTTATAATTGAAAATCAACTTTGAAAATCTTCTTCTCTGAAACCATGAAGCCTTAAGCTTTCATATTTGGCAGTTAATATCAGCTTGAGCCCCTTTACCAAGTTTGTACAAATGGTGGCCCCCGGTCTATTTTTGGCCCCACCCCAGGGGTCCATATATCTGCATATGCATATATGGCTTATAATGGAAAATCAACTTTGAAAATCTTCTTCTCTGAAACCATGAAGCCTTAAGCTTTCATATTTGGCAGTTAATATCAGCTTGAGCCCCTTTACCAAGTTTGTACAAATGGTGGCCCCCGGTCTATTTTTGGCCCCACCCCAGGGGTCCATATATCTGCATATGCATATATGGCTTATAATGGAAAATCAACTTTGAAAATCTTTTTCTCTAAAACCATGAAGCCTTAAGCTTTCATATTTGGCAGTTAATATCAGCTTAAGCCCCTTTACCAAGTTTGTACAAATGGTGGCCCTGGGTCCATGTTCAGCTCCACCCCAGAGGTCCATATATCTGCATATGCATATATGGCTTATAGTGAGATATCAACTTTGAAAATCTTCTTCTCTGAAACCATGAAGCCTTAAGCTTTCATATTTGGCAGTTAATATCAGCTTGAGCCCCTTTACCAAGTTTGTACAAATGGTGGCCCTCGGTCCATTTTTGGCCCCACCCCAGGGGTCCATATATCTGCATATGTATATATTGGAAATCAAATTTAAAAATTTTTTTCTCTGAGACTGTAAGGCATAATGCTTTTATATTTGGCATTTAACATTAGCTCAAGTCCCTTTACCAGGTTTGTACAAATGGTGGCCCCCGGTCCATTTTTGGTCCCACCAAGGGGCACATATATCTGCATATACTTATATGGGAAGTCAAATTTCAAAATATTCTTCTCTGAAACTGTAAGGCCTACAGCTTTTATATTTAGCATTTAACGTCAGCTCAAATCCTTGTACCGAGTTTATATAAATGAAGGCACAAGAACCATTTTTGTCAGTTGAGCTCCACAGGCCCTTTTGGGCCTCTTGTTTAGTTATCACTGTCGTTTTACAAGGTATGTATTCTCATTGTTATTGCTCAATAGGTGTTGCTTTGTCCATTCAAACTGTTCTTTGCGTCGCTTTGTTATATACATACCAGTCAAAGATCGACTTTCATTAGAGTTTTCTTTTCCTACTCACTATATCCCGAAACTATATTGCAGAAATACTCATGTGAGTTAGGATATAAAAATTCCAGGAGTGGTCCAATAAACTGTAGACACTGGAAGAACCAAAAGTACTTGTCGTCTGCTATTTTAAACGAAGAATTTCATGCAATAGCGACCAAAACAAGTTGATCAACATTACAGTAATCCGATTTGGTTAAATAAGAAATATAACGTACCACATAGACCCAGTGCAGCATTTTATACAGAAACACAATTTACCAACAAACGGAATTGGACCCGTGTGTTAAGAGAATTCCGAAAATCGGCAAAATGTGTAATATTGTCGATTGAAATATTATCAAGAAGGAAAGTGTTATAATTATGATCCTTAAAAGTCCCACTATATTTAATTGCAAACAAAATGTCACCCTTGATGTATACCGCTTTTTCACTACTTAAAAAACCCAAACATATAAAAAAAATGGAGTAAATTCATGTTTGCCATCACAAATATCGGAAAAAAATATGCATCTAAATGAACCATTTTGTGTTACATAGCAGTAGGGCAGTATTCATGTACTTGCCGATTTTTACTCAAAGAAATTGTCATTTTACAATAATCCATAAATTAGAAGCTGATAATAAAATACTCTGAAAATTGGGTTCCTCAATTATTAATCAAATCACCGATGGTGCTGATGGGTTTGAGCGTGATTATCTTGCCAAGTGGATATTGGGTTGGTAGTGTAAAGCTATCAATTTGAATAATGAAATATTCCAGTGCGAAGCAGGATTCCATGAAAATAGTTGCCAACCCTGAATTCATGTCATCAGAAATATTTTTTCCCATTTCTAGGAACTTGAGGTTTTATTGACATGCTCACAAACAGAACGATTTGTTCAAGAACAATTTTTTAAGTGTATGTGAGTAGATGAATTTCTTGTAGTAGCCTAGCTATTAGCAGAATGATAGTGCCAGCTTAGTGGAACATCCACAGATTGTCGCAGTTGGAGGTCAGACTTGGAGCTCATTTGTGGGTGGCTAGTTTGAAATATATTGGGCCTCTGCGGTCACAAGTCAATTTGCTTCATTGCAATTATGGTTGT
Source organism: Tegillarca granosa (assembly GCA_029721355.1). NCBI lineage: Eukaryota > Metazoa > Mollusca > Bivalvia > Arcoida > Arcidae > Tegillarca > Tegillarca granosa. The sequence continues at coordinate 23,379,468 of CM056598.1, read as the reverse complement.
TACTTGAAATCGTATTTATTGGACAAGTCTTCCGTATGATAATTAGCAAAATAATAATAACAATCCTCAATGATATGTACATAGCACAACCCTATGTTTTCATTCCAAATGTGCTTATGCAAATTTAATGACTGAAAGTTTTCATGTAAGCAGAATTACCACTGACATCATGCTAAATTGTTTATTTCATCTGGAGCCAGAGTTAGACAAGTGCAAATGCTGGGCTGGAACTGATAATGCCTATTCAGAGAATGAAATTTGTTAAACATATCCTACTTTAAATATAATGTGCTTTGCATACTTGTATTTCAGCATTCCCTATGTATTTTGACTTGTTCTATTCTCTTTGATTTTACTGTAGTCTACAAATTAATGTACTGTTGTTTCACTATCAAATTTCTTCCACAAATTAGTTTTTGAGTGCATGCATATACATGTTTTACTTGAACCAACACAACCACTTGCTGATTTTATAGTGCTATGTCAAAGAGCAGAGGGCAAGTTTGACATATGATGCTGTCCCTGAGCTTTAATACCTGTAAGGAGCTGTCACTAGTATTAAATGTAAACTTTCTCACATTTGCCCATTCCCCAGTTGGAGATTTTTCAAATATCATCAAGCATGTTTGCTTTGTATAAGTGTTATTCTTTTATTTAAGAATTGAATTTTAATTTTTTCTGGTTCATGAGCTCATCAAAAAGAAAACCTTGGCTTTTGACTGGAGTGGGGGGGTCTACCTGCACCGCTAGGAAAGGTTTTTATATTGACTTGTGCCGTTATACAAACGCCCAAGTAAGAATATAAAAGCCGTTACAAGAGGCTTGATTTCCATCCTAATCGATAGGTGAACACAGGAACTTTGTGTATAATTTCCCAGTGCACTAAACCGACAAATTTCTCTACTGTCTCTCCACTTCACTTTAAAGGTCTATATACCACTTCTCAGTTGTTAGAATTGCACTTGTACCATATCAATCGATGTTCAGATAGTTCTTGTCATTGAAAATTTGTGTACAAACAGCTCGGCTGTTCAGTGGCTTATATTGCGCGAGTTTCCGGGTAAGCGTGTGAATCGAATAAAAGTAACAAATGCACCCAAAAAATATAAATAAGCCACTTGCGTCTCAAATTTCCCAGAGGGATGCCCAAATTCTGCTCACACACATATACAAAAAAAACTCCACAAACGGCCCTGAAGTATTAGGTAACAATGGCAGAGATTTTAAGACAAAATCTGAGTGATTGTAATCTCTGAAAAAATAGCACGATAATCAAGGATACTACTTACAAATATTACAATTTACCATACAAAAAGCTACACTGTTTTTGCATCAACATGAAATCAATACACATTTCACAACGTTCGCTTTTCAGGTCAACACACAGGGGCTCTATTTACGTATTTACAAAACGTTGTTTTTGTGGGTTTTATCGTAGTATTAAATTTTTCTACGGTTTTGTAAGTACGAGCTCCTGTGGTCAACGATGGAGATTTAATCAATTCGCTACATTGATTAAGTTTAAAAGTTACCTTACCTTTATTTGTATCTAACAAAAAGGGGACACCACTCAGATTAAATCCATCTGCAATTCGTAAGCAAGTAGTACGTAAGACGATTTCATGCGCGCTTACAAAAATAGTTCTAGACACATTGCCTATTATATGCGACATAATTTTCATAAATTAAGAAAATAAATTTTCATTTTCTTATGTTAATAACGAAGATTTTTTAAAAAAAGTATTTGGAACAGGTAGAGATTAAAAGGCTGACAAAAAAAGTCTATCAATACCAGTGTCTTGCTCTCTTCTTTTAAGAGGGGCTCACAACTAGAATATGCTACCTGGACATTTATATCAGAAAAAAAAATTTAAAGCAGACTTCTAAGTATGTCATAAGTATTTTATTTATTTATTTTTATTATTATTATTATTAGTCCGGTTTATTTGGAAATAATAAGTTGTTAAAAAATATGTATTTATATTAACAAAGAAATTACATTGATGCTATCCCTCTTCATATTTGAACATTTTAATCTCCCCTTCTACAACCACTTGGTCAAATTTAATGAAACTGGGTGAAGGCCTTTCAGATTTGCACAAATTAAGAAGATATTTCTCCTTGGGGCCCCATAAGGGAGAAAAAGTGAAAAAAAAAATTAAAAAATCGTCTCCTCTGAATGTACAAAAGAGGAACCTTAGTTGTAATATTATTAGGTCAGTTTGTTTCAGACTTGCACAAATGGTAGCCAGGAAGCTCAAAAATTGGAAATGGCAAGGCACTTATTTGTGAAATTGCTGAAAATTATATATTTGTAAATATATCTTGAAAACTATTATATTTTATATAGGCATGCATATATTGTAGGCACTGATATGACGATCCATATGATACATGATTTGAGAACATGTATTTAAGGTTTAAGGCCATAGCTGCATAAGAAGACTTAAATTGTTAATTATCTTAAAAACTATTAACCTTTTATATAGCCATGTATGTAAGAATATTGTAGGCATTGATATGAAAATGATTTTAACATATGGTTCAAGGTCATATGTTCAAAGGTCAAGGTCAAAGCTGCATGAAAAGACTGAAATTCTTAATTATCTTATCTTTTTTTTTTTAGCTCATCTGAGCACAAAGTGCTCAAGTGAGCTATTGTGATGGGTCATTGTCCGTCGTGCGTCGTGCGCCAAATTTTAATCGTTAACACTTCTGAGGCCACAATTTGAATGCAATCTTGATCAAACTTGCTCAGAATGATCATCTTAAAAGCTAGCTCAAGTTCATGTATTGGACATGTTGGGTCAATAAGTAGGTCACTAGGTCAAATAATAGAAAAATCTTGTTAACACTCCTGAGGCCCTTATTTAGTGCAGTCTTCATCAAACGTTGTCAGATTGATCCTCTTGACCAAAGCTAGCTTAAAGTTCGTGTATTGGCCATGTTGGGTCAATAAGAAGTTCACTAGGTCAAATAATAGAAAACTTTGTTAACACTCCTGAGGCCTTAATTTGAGTGCAATCTTCATCAAACATTGTAGGATTGATTCTCTTGACCAAAGCTAGCTTAATTTTGTATATGGGCCATGTTGGGTCAATAAGTAGGTCACTAGGTCAAATTATAGAAAAGCTTGTTAACACTCCTGAGGCCCGAATTTAAGTGCAATCACTTTGTCAAATCATCTTGACAAAAGCTAGCTAAGTTTGTATATGGGCCATGTTGGGTCAGTAAGTAGGTCACTAGGTCAAATAATAGAAAAATCTTGTTAACACATCTGAGGTCCCAATTTGACTGCAATCTTCATCTAACTAAGTCAGAATGATCCTCTTGACAAAAGCTAGCTCAAGTTCGTATATTGGCCATGTTGGGTCAATAAGTAGGTCACTAGGTCCAATAATAGAAAATCCTTGTTAACACTCCTGAGCCACCAATTCTAGTACAATCTTTATTTAACTTAGTCAGAATGATCCTCTTGACAAAAGCTAGCTCAAGTTCGTATATGGCCCATGTTGAGTCAATAAGTAGGTCACTGGGTCAAATTATATAAAAATCTTGTTAACACATTTGATGGCTCAATTTTTGTCCAATCTTCATCGAACTTAGTCAAAATGGTCCTCTTGACAAAAGCTAGCTGAAGTTTTTTTTTTTTTTGCTGGTTATTTTGTGTCAATAGATTATGAGGTCAAATTATTTAAAAACCCTGTTAACCCAACTGAGGCCCAAAGTTTAGTTCAATCTTCATGAAACTTGCCGAGATTGATCCTCCTTACAAAAGCTAGCTCAAGTTTATATATGGGTCATGTTAGGTCAATAAGTAGGTCACTAGAAATATAGGAAAAATCTCTTTTAAAAATAGAAGCTTCAGTTTGCCAAACTCAAGCCGAGTATACACCATTTTCAGGTGAGCGTCTAGGGCCTTCATGATCCTCTTGTTTTGTATAGGCAGGTATATTAGAATCTTGTAGGAATTGATATGACTATCAGTTTTGATATATGGTTCAAGGTAATGGGTTTAAATGTCAAGAACATAACTGCATAAGTATACTGCACTTGTTAATGGTTTGAAAATTATAATTGTAATTTAGTTGCAACATGCATATTATCTACTTTTAAATGAAATGTAACTAGATATTTCTGATTAAGTAATTTGGCAACTTTAAACTTTAGAAAACTTGGAAAGTTTCTGTTATTAGTATAAAGTTTATTGCACTTTGTAAACAATTTTGGACATATCCTCAGGTGAGCGTTAAGTCAAAATTATCAATATAGTTTTGGGTGCATTTTTGTTACTATGCCTTCACTATATTAAAAGATTTTCATGTGTTTTTGTTTTCATGTTTTTCTTCAAATACTATAAAATGGCTCCCTGGCGTTCGTGATGCACAGTTTAAAGCATGATCCAGCGGATTTTCAGTACTTTGATTTCACCTTCAGAAGTGACGTTTTTGTTTAATTCAGACTTACGATACGCATCAAAACAGGAATTTTCGTTTATGACATATCGAATCCTATAATTTGTTTTGCATTTTTGTTATAATAATTAGTCAGTAATCTTTAAAAATATAACGTTTATAAAATAAATAACAATGTCAGACATCTTTGAATTATTTTACACAAAATCAGTGTTTCGAATGTCAATTAGACCGGGTGTCATGTACGTTGTCAATCAACTGGATTTTTTTCTATTTCATATTTAGTATAGATTATCATCCTTGAAAGGGAGATAACCAAAAACAATAACAAAGTGTCATGTGTTAATTGAACAGAAAACATGTGGATTTCAAAAACTTTGCTGATTCAGAAGTAAATAAACAAGAAATTGGAATACCATGAGTCTTAAGCAATGATTTATTTAATATTAACAAATGTTCCAGTTACATACATATACTAGTATAAAATGCACATTTGATAATCTGAAAAATTCCACCTAGACCACATTTGGAATCACATCTAAATACACAAAAACCATCAGCTAGAATTTATAAAATTTCATTCAATTGTTATATTTCAATGGAATTACTAATTTTGTGTTGTTTCCACAGTGTGCCGACTATATATATGATGTCTCCATCAGTATTAAAAAACCACCTCATATTATGTATCCATTGATCGATTTTGCCCAAAGGACATTTTCAGTTATTTGCATAGTCCGTTTTATTGCATAATTTTTTCTGACAGACTACACAGTAAAACGGAATCTACTGTATTATTACGTAGGAAAGTCGAAGACTTTTCTAGTTATACGTAGGAAAGTCGAAGACTTTTCTAGTTATGTCCGTTGTTGGTAACTAACGTATCGTATCTATGTAAACGTCAGTTTTCTTGAGCACTACTGTATACTTGCGTTCCAAAGAAGTAGACCTGTATAGCACAGCAAAATCTGGGTGTTGCAAATGCATTTCTGGTTTTATTTTAATCAATTTCGAATCCCACATTTTATAGAAGAAAAGAAAGTAACACGGACAATAAATAAATAAAACCGCTTCTCCTACACACACACATAGTTGCGGAGGAATTCGCTTTTTTCCGGGTTGGAAATTTGCATATCAACTGTATAGGAAACGTGTATGAATAGATAAACGAACAACAATGACTCTGTAAATGAAAATATGTAGTAAATCTCTATGAAAACAAAAATAAAAAAACATTTATTAAAGAATAGAGAAGATAATAAATGACATATAGAGGTTATAATTCGCGTTGCAAAAATAGGTCACGGACTGTTCGGAAGATATTGTTACTTTCCGTATGCCGTAAATCTTCATTTTCGTGAAAACTTCTTCTTGTCTGTGTATATTCTTTTTTTGGAACACCGTCATTAGTTGACTTAACTGTTTATGGTAACTAGACTTACCCGTGTATAAAACCTGATTAGCCATAACAGCAATACCGACATGTATCGGCTAGGACATTAATCATTCATTTTCTGGAATCCTTGATCAGAGAAATTCGTCATTTTTTCTCATCCATTGAAATTAATCGAAAACGTCACTTCCTAATTTCGTCAGAAAAAAAATGTGTTTGACGTTGAAATGGTGTACCAACAGGAGTTGTCATACACGATTTTCTCAGCAATGGACATTAACTTTCATCAACTTTAACTTTCATACAGAATAAAAGCACTTTATATTCAGGTATGATTTATTTACATGTGTAGATCTGCACGGTACAGCACCGACTCGTCTTAAGTAACGATGTACAGAACGATCCATCGCGCCAATACACACCGAAACGACAACAAACAACGATGTTTGCTCTTGGTTCTATTCAGTCTTTATTCAAAAGCACTCTGTATCATATGCTCGACCTGAGCTCCAACAAAATCGTGTCTGGAATTATCAGACAAAGAATTGCACAGAAATCCATCTTTACTATTTGAGAAAAACAGACAATTTCATAATTTGATGCCCGAAATTTGCACTGATCAATCTGGCATGATACAAATGGCACAAGTGCTACAAAATCAGAATCTTCTGATAATCTTTCAAACAGTGACTTACTTTAGATTTCACTAATTATAGTTGCCGTCACTGTTTCTGTCCGAGTTTTGGGCCAACTTTCACTCAGTTTTCTATTTTTTTCCTGAATCTGAATAGGACATTTTAATTTTCTGACTTTCGACGGGAGAAGTACTGATTTTACAAAAAAAAATCCTGTTATTGTTTGGAAACTTCTTGGTGTCTTCCTTTTTCAGTCGTTTTGTTATGTGTTTTTTGCTCACCTGAGCTGAAAGCTCTGATGAGCTATTGAGATCCATCTTTGTCGTCCATCGTGCATCGTGCGTAAAGTTTTTACATTTTAATCTTCTCCAATACCACTGAGCCAAATTCATTGAAACTTGGCTACCATCATGCCTTGTTGAAGGCCTTTCAGATTTCCACAAATGAAGGAGTTATGTCCCCTTGGGGCCCCATAAGGAGGAAATAGTTAAAATCTTCTCCTCAGAATGTAGCAGAGGTATGCCTTTATGTTTTATATATACATGTTGTATTATTCTCAGATCATCTAGTTATAGATTTGTACAAATGGTAGTATTGGGGCTCAAAACGGGAAAATAACAAGGCAGTTAGTGGGAAAATTGCTTTAAATAATATACATGTATTTGTAAGTATATCTTGAAAACTATTAACTTTTTGTACACGCATATATATTAAACTATTGTAACAATCATTTTGATATATTGTTAAAGATTATTGGTTCAAAGGTCAAGGTCATAGCTGCATAAGACAGCTAATATTGTGAATTATCTTGAAAACTATTAACTTTTTGTATAGGCATGTATATTAGAATATTGTATGTATTAATATGATGATGTTTTTGCTTTATGGTTCAAGGTCATTGGTTTAAAGGTCAAGGTCATAGCAACATAAGATTGCTTAAATTGTTAATTATCTTGAAAACTATTAACTTTTTGTATAGGCATGTATATAAGAATACTGTAGGTATTGATATAACAGCCATTTTGACAATATGACATATAACAATCATTTTGATATATTGTTCAAGATTATTGGTTTAAAGGTCAAGGTCATAACTGCAGAAGACAGCTAATATTGTAAATTATCTTAAAAACTGTTAACTTTTCAATATGCATGTTCCTTAGAATAGTGAAGATATTGGAATAACGATCATTATTATACATGGTTCAAGGTCAAAGGCTCAGAGGTCGAGGTCATACCCACAGAAAATGGTTTAAATTGTTTAATATTTTGAAAACTATTAACTTTTTGTATAGGCATGTATATTAGGATATTGTATATATTAATATGATAATGTTTTTGATATATGGTTCAAGGTCATTGGTTTAAAGGTCAAGGTCATAGCAACATAAGATTGCTTAAATTGTTATCTTGAAAACTATTAACTTTTTTAAAGGCATGTATATTAGAATATTGTAGGTATTGATATAACAGCCATTTTGACAATAAGACATATAGCAATCATTTTGATATATTGTTCAAGGTTATTGGTTCAAAGGTCAAGATCAGAGCTGCATAAGACAGCTTATATTGTGAATCATCTTAACTTTTTATATGTATGTTCCTTAGAATATTGTAGGTATTGGAATGACGATCATTATTATATATGGTTCAAGGTCAAAGGCTCAGAGGTCAAGGTCATAGCCACAGAAAATTGCTTAAATTGTTAATTATCTTGAAAAATATTAACTTTTTGTATAGGCATGTATATTAGAATATTGTATGTATTAATATGATGTTTTTGATATATGGTTCAAGGTCATAGGTTCATAGGTGAAGGTCATTACTGTATAAGAAGGCTTAAATTGTTAATTATCTTGAGAGTTATTACTTTTTTTGAATAGGCATGTGCATGAATATTGTAGGTATTGATATGATGATCATTTTGATATATGGTTTAAGGTCATTATTTTTTATCTTATCAGAGGTGTCTTTAGGATCAATCAGTTGCCAGAAACTACAAAAGTCATTTTCCTTTTTTGCTGTAATGGTTATTTTTGATTGAATGTGTAAAGATGCCAGTTTGGAATCTGCATCAAGCAAAATTCATCCTAACATATTTTATTTAAATTGGCAAATTTGTTTCAGAGTGTAGTGGAGTTATAATGTTTTATCCACCAGTCAAGACTCTTTCACATATCCAGGTAGTCAGTTCTTAGATGGAGGAGGAAACCAAAGCGCCCCCAGAAAACCATTGACATTTGCCAGGCAAACTGACTAACTATCTCACACTAGGCTCTGCCCAAGCATTTGAATCTAAGCACTGTGACCTTTAAGAATACCCTTAAGTCCACTTTGTTACCATGACCCCAGTGGTTCCAGGGGATTAGAGAAGAAAAATAGAGTATTTTTTTGAAGAGATGATATAAGTAATTTAAAGCATTATGTCTTTTCATGTCATTGACACCATGACATTTAAGTGACAGAATCTTAACAGGAATGTTAAGCACCGTTCCTCCACCCCACTCTTCTCGACTAAGTATTGATATCAACCCGGTTACCAGGCTTTCACGACTACTTTCCTACGTTAAGCACAGTCTGTGCTTTGATAATTTTGAAATTTTAAGTGAGGTCTACTAACTCTGAAAATAACCATTACAATTTAAATCATGATAATAACATTATTGTAAAAATATTTAAAGCGTGTTATTTTGACAGATTTTTCAATAGCAATTTAAAAATTAAGGGGAAGGGTAGATAATCCTTTTATATCTCAAAAACAAGAACCCATGTATATGATTTTAACCCCTAAACAATAGTCTCTGGAGTTATAGCGATCGTTTAAGTTGAACTGAATGAACAGGATATCTGACGAGGAATTAGTATTGTCCAAGGTCTGCTCCCTCATGCAAAACATTCCTTAGCTGGATTTGGATTCACATATTTTTGGAACTTTAGATTCATTAATTTTCAACTGTTTGGCGTATATTTTTATTTTTTAATATATCAAACTTTTCGGCCCCTAGTGTCACTGATGAGGAACGATTTTCCGAAATGTGCATATCCTGCACATCAAAATGTAGCAGGTATTTGTTATATATTTTCTCCCTTAATCAGTTCTTATGCATTGTGATTATGCTATCTATATTGAACGAATCATTCAGCATAAATCGGTAACACTGTGAGAGTACAACTTTTGAGTTTTTCTATATATAGACAAAACCAAAATTAGATAAGGAATGTTAGAAAGTGACAGAGCATTTATTATCTTTTATTACCTGTGTCGCTAAAGGCGAAAGCAGGTCTATTATTTGCTTGACTCCGTCTATCAGTCCGTCCGTCCGTCACATTTCAACGGTGCCTAGCTTGTGTAATCCATAACTCCTATGGATTTTTCACGATTTGGATAAAATTTTACCCAGATATTTTGCACATATCAAAGACATGAACCTTCTATTTTATTTTATTTTATTTTTTTATTTATTTATTATTTTTTTTATTTTTATTTTTATTATTATTATTTTTGTAATGTATATTTTTATTGACATAGAATAATCAATGATGTAATTTACAAGTAATAGAAAAACAATAAATATATCCATATAGCCAATAATGCAAATAAAAGATACCAATATAAATGAATAATATTAACTCATATATATATATATATATATATATATATATAATCAATGTAATATAGTTGATGTTGACAGAGAAAAGGGGTGAAAATCAATTATCTAAACAGCTGTCCAAAAGGTCTCCAAAATTGTTCAAACTCTTCAATTTCATTTGTTTTCATTGCTACATGGTTCTGAATAATAAAATGAGTTTGATAGTATGAAATAAATTCCTGAATGTTAAGTGTTTTTTTCTTTAACTTTCATTCTAAAAATAAAGTTTCTGATCAAAATTCTAAAAAAGTTAATAGGTTTGTTAAATTTTAAAATTCCAAATATGGCTTCTTTTCCATTAATGCATAAATCTTTATGACATTTTGCTTTTATTAATTTTATTATTTCCATCCAAAAATCGTTTACAATGCAGCATTCCCAGAATAAATGAGTGGTTGTTTCACATAATTTTTACAGAAGGTACATTTATCATCTTTTTTTATTGGTAACTTTTTTAAATAATTGTTTGTGGTAAGTATTTAGTTATTTTATATTGAAACCATTGTAGATATTTATTTCTAGTTATATAAAAAGGGAGACAACTTATATTTTTCCATTCTTTTTCGCTTCATAAAAATTCGTTTTTCCACTTCAATTCTTCCGTTTTACATCTTTTGAATTTGAGAAATAAACTATACATATCTTTACAACCCTGACAAATCTGACCACTTGCGCATTAGCATTTAAAACCTTTTTTGTGCCACCACAATACCTAATTTGGCTTCATTTGAAAGTTCCATTCTTGTCGATTACCTTCATGAAGCTTAAGGTATTCTGTTTTTTCACGCTCTATCACTTTTGTATGTAACATTCCGAGCGATAACGCCTTACTGTAAGCTACCATGGTCCCTAATAGTTTGTTTTTTTTTTTTTAAAAAAAAAAAAAAAAAAAACTTGTATAGTAGGCCTAGCTTTCAATTTTTCTATCAGTTTTTTCATCTTTGCGACCTTGTCCTCTGTTAATGAACATTCATAGACTCGGAGTCCAGAATAAAGCCTGAAAATTTTATTCTTTTTTGGAGCAACAGAACGGTCCTTTTCATGAATGAAGATACCAAGAGATGATAACAATTTAATTTTTTCCCTTACATTACTTGCGTATTCAGTATAGGTACAGCCTTGTAAATATGAATCATCAATGTAGTAAATCGATAGAAAACCCTTCTGACGTAAGGTCGCAAACACGGGCTTCATTAATTTTGTAAAGTAACTAGGCGCTGGGCTTAAATCATTTTGGTAAGCATGTATATTCCTATTTGTTACCTCTCCATACAAATCTTGGGTACTTTCTCAAGGATTTGTCATATTTACAGTGTAATATGCATCCTTTAAATCAACAGTGGGGTGTCACGAGTCTTATTGCTGTCAAGAGACTCTATTTTGAAGTGTTTATACTCTAACAACTGATTAAGAGGTTTGGAGTTAAAATCATTCTTAGCGTGCAATCAGGTTTCGGTCTTAAGAATACAGTAGATATTATTCACTTTCATCATGTTAAGATTCTTTCTCTAATACACCTTTTTGTTTCAATTTATTGATTTCGACATCTAACAAATGCCATTCATGTTCATTTAGTTTCGTTACCCTGCATGGAGAACGAGCAGGCAAGTCCGAAAATTCCAATTTACAACCCCTAACTATTTGCAAAATTAATCCATCAGAAGTTATATTTTTCCAAACCTTATTATAATGTTTTATTCTTCCAGCAATTTGTATGGTTTCAGTATCTTTTGCACTCACAATTATTTCTTGTCCTCCTTATTAGCTCACCTGACCGAAAGGTCATGTGAGCTTATGGCATGGCGCGGCGTGTGTATGTGCGTGCGTTCGTGCGTGTGTCGTTAACACCTATTTTCGACTTCTCCAAAGCTGCTGGACAGATTTCATTGATACTAGGTCAGAAGCATATATGGGCTGGTGCAATTCAGATTCGTTCATGGCATTGCCATGGCTACCAAAACTAGGTCAAGGTGACCTACGGGTCCAAAAATCTTAAAAAATCTTCTCTAAAACCGATGATGAGAGAAAAAATCTGATATTTGGCTTCTCTAGGGTCTTAAGCCTATAGTTTGTTCATTTCGTGAAATTTGGTCGAAAAATGGGTTACGCGTTTTTGCGTTTAATTTTAAAAATTTCGTAAAATGGCTTAAAATTGTTATAACTTGACTATTTGAACAGATATTGACATGGGGTTTTCAGTTTTGACTTTTTCTTGAAATGACCTTTAAAATAGGGTCAAGGTCACAAATCAAGGTCATGACCTAATTTGTGATTTATGCAGTTTTAGGCAATTTTCTTGCAAATTTTAAGAGATATATCAATTCAAAACATTGTTAAAATGTTCCCCATGACAAAATTGAAAAAGGTACCAAGTTTCGTAATTATATAATAATCCATGTATGAGTTGTTGCCCCTGAAATTTTATTTTTGGCTTATGAATACTAAAATTGTGCAATAGCTTGAAAAATTTAAGCTTTTTGTATAGGCATGTATATAAGAATATTGTAGGTATTGATATGAAAATCATTTAGATATATGGTTCAAGGTCAAATATTGAAAGGTCAAGGTAATAGCTGCAAACATGTATAGAAATTGTGAATTATCTTGAAAAGTGTTAACTTTTTGTATAGGCATGTATATTAGAATATTGTAGGTATTGACATGACAATCATTTTGATATATGGTACAAGGTCATATGTTTAAAGGTCAAGGTCACAGCTGCAAAAGAAGACTTAAATTGCTAATTATCTTAAAAACTATTAAGTTTTTGTATAGGCATGTATATAAGCATATTGTAGGTATTGCAACAATGATCATTTTAATATATGGTACAAGGTCATATGTTGAAAGGTCTAGGTCACAGCTGCAAAAGAAGACGTGAAATTGCTAATTATCTTGAAAACTATCAATTTTTTGTATAGGTATGTATATTAGAATATTGTAGGTATTGCGACAATGATCATTTTGATATATGGTACAAGGTCATATGTTGAAAGGTCAAGGTCACAGCTGCAAAAGAAGAGTGAAATTGCTAATTATCTTGAAAACTATTAACTTTTTGTATAGGAATATATATTAGAATATTGTAGGTATTGCGACAACAATCATTTTGATATATGGTACAAGGTCACAGTTGCAAAAGAAGACTTAATTGCTAATTATCTTGAAAACTATAAACACTTTGTGCAAGCATGTTTATTTGAATATTGTACGTATTGATATAAGACCATTTTGATATAAGGTTCAAGTTCACATGTTTCAAAGGTCAAAATCATGGCTGCATAACCATATGGTTAATGATTTGGAAATTATCCATTGTACTATAGTTAAATGGTGCATATGAGCTATTATAAATGAAATGTGACTAGACATTACTGATTAATTATTGCAGGATTTTCCAAACTTGAGGAAATTTGTGAACTTTTTGTATTTAAGTTCTTTCTAAGTTTTTGGATATTTCCTCAGGTGTGCGTTAAGGCCCATGGGCCTCTTGTTTAACCGAGAGGTCTGGTGATATTGGCCGTTTTTGTTGCATTGGTGATATCCTTGTCTGCCTTTTCCGCCTCGCAAGGCGTCTGGCGGTTGATGTTTTGAGAAACGCTTTCCTAAAGAAGACTTAAAACCAGATCTCTTTTTCCTTTCCTTGTCTTTTTTCTTTTCCTTGCTCTCTTGAACCTTATCTTTCACTTTGTTGGTTTTTTTTATCTTCTCCATCTCCTCAAATGCTTTATCGCCAAACAAATATTCAGCGATAACTACCTTTGAGGATAACAGCGCTTTGTAGTTCTCCCCAAGATCGTCTCTGAGAAATCTGCGTCTCTCAAGACTCAGGATCATAGCTTGCACCCATTGTTAATGCAACCGAGTCCGTTAACATGCCAACGATTTCTTCCTTATCTAATTCGATACCATCGTCAACTGATTTGACAATCTTGTCAATAGCGTTAACCACCTGTAGACTGGCCTTAAGACATTGGCCTTGTAAGGACTGAAATCTTACGTCCTGTACTCTATTATAAGTGTTTATAGTGCCCCATATGACGTCATTTCATATTATTGTGTCTTAAACGTTTGTCTATAATTTGTTTTCTTTCTTCGCCCTCCATTTTATTTCTATTGAGGTTTTTTACAATATTCGCTAGTTTCTGATTTATCGCGAGCCTAGTTTGCTCTTTAATTACAAGTCGGGACGCTAGTTTGTTTAAAATGTCAAATTTCTTTTTTTATTGACCCAATCGGTTTGTTTGTCTCTGTATCTGTTGACTTTGATGGATTGTCTTTGATCTTATCGAGAACTGATATTTTATCACCGGAGTCAGTGCTGCTTTTGTGGGAAGATAGAGCAATGTCCTTATTTGGATCGTCTGTGCTGCTAATTGGCTGACTCATACCAGATTCGTGTTCCTCCACGCTTCCGGTCGCTCCAGTGGTAAGGGCTTTTTCTTTTTTTGGATCATGGTCATTGCGCGGTTTTGAAACATGACTCTCTTGTCGCCTTTTCTTTATTGGCGGTTCAAGTTATTTTTCCTCGCTAAAATCTTCCAATGAATTATTATCCTATTTACTGTCCAATTCCGAATTAAAATTTTCAACTATGTAGTCTAATTTTCCACTTACGAATTTCTGAATGTTGGCCATCTGAAACATAGTTTCGTCAGAGACATATATAACCCGAGATTCGCAACAGCGTGAAATCTCGCAATATATCGCGGCCACAATTGATATGTAAATTAAGTTTCGAGATTTGCCTGGTAGCCGTCGGCGCATGCGCAGAACACCTACCGACAAGTAAACAGTGACAGGTGGTGATTACGCCTTTACTGTCTGCTGTGTGTAACGTGTGTTTTGATTACTATTATTGTGGTCATCGTTCAACAATCTTTAAAATAACCTGACAAGATGTGTGGCTTGAACGTTTGCTCAATTTGTTTGGATAACTATTTGCAGTTTCCTGTGTTTGTATCAAGGAAGGGATACAAAACCTCACTATCTTTTTGGGCATTGAAAACGTACACAAGACTAATGGCAAAACGTAACCCCGACTTTCTATCCTGGGATGAAGATCTCGATTTAGATTTAATTCTTGGGGAATACACAGATAGTGAGTATCATGCCGAGGACAGTGATGATGACTTTGGTATCTCTGATGATAATGGACAAGTTGAGGTTAAAAAACGAAAGCGATCCCCTGTCAAAGAACATCCGAGTCACAAGCATAGCTACACGTGTCCAATTTGTGACAAAGTCCTTAAATCCATTGTCGGGTTTAGAGGGCATACTTCAAAACAACATGGGAAACATGATCTTAAAGGTAATGTTACTTTTCTGTCGTGATTCGTTTGTTATAAAGATTAGGAAAATTTAGACTTTTTGCTGTACTTTTAAAAATAGAATATGAACTTGATAAGCTAAAGGCAATCTGCATTATATATTTTTTTTAAACAGAATGAATATCATTTGATAATTATTTTAAGACTTTTATGGCACTGAAATGTTGTTATGTAATATTTATTAAAATAAAATGTACAGATGGCCACATTATAAATTTTTAATGTCTTTTCTCATCATACATCATAAACCATTTTCTTTTCAGATATGTGAAAAAAGTTTATTTAACTGGCCATTGTATAATTTTATTATTCAATTTACTATTTTTTCTCCTCTGTACAAACATGCCATTGTCATTACTTTTAAACATCATCATTTAATATTCTTTTCACCATTGGACAAATTCCATTTAAATGAAAATAGAAAATTTTTTCTTTAATAATTGTATTGTTCAATTTTTTAACATTTACTTAATATTTCATATACTTATTCTTGTTGTGTCAACAAATACTGTATTTGTATAAAATCACACAAATTCATATAACTAATATCAATCCAACAATTTATGTTAGTATTAAAAAAGTGTTTTTTTTTTCTTTCAGCCTCCCATTATTAGTCCAAATCAAATCCAGCAACAAATGAAAATGCTAGAAATGAAGAACACCTTCAAAGCCCTAAGACCCAGTCTCAAACATCCATTGGAATTTTGAACAGTGCTTTTGAAAGTTTATTTGAAAATGCCTTCCAATTAACACTCACAGTTATCAAAGATGATCCGATGCATAATATTTTTGGTCAGTCTGAAATATCAAAGTTAGCCGAGTGCTTAGCCTTAAATGAAAATGCAATAATTAAAATTAAGAATTTTTTGTACAAACGTGTTTATCAATGTATTTAAAGGGTCAAATATATGTATGTCTCAAGATCGAGAAATGTTATTTAGTAAACTCCACCAAATACGGATTAAAATGGCTGTAGAGAAACAATTTACTGATTTATTTTCTGGTCTTGGTTTTTCCGATCATGTGTGCAACAATTTCATGCAAGATTTCTTATTGGAGCTTACAGACCAGCTGCTGCAAGAACAGATAAAGCAGGAAAAAAAACAATCAACAAAAAGTCAATCTGAATTAACAGAAAATAATCAAAAAATTCTTTTCTATATCAGTGGCTACATCATAAGATCCTGCCATAAGCGTTATTTCAAACTGAAAACCAGACTCCGTGATCTCAAGTTGCATTGTGTTGAAAAAATGAAGAAAAATTCTGATGCATCTACTTTTGTGTGAAAGTATGACAAATGGCTGAAGAAAAATGACCGTGGTGGGTTAATTGTGGCATGCGATGAGTTCTTTTTTTTAATACGTGAACTTGAAGTAATTGTTCGACAGAAAATAGATAATGAACAAATATCTGCACATTCTCTTATGCATGATGAATTAAAGGAAGATATCCTGGAGTCATTCATGGTGAAATATTATTGTGACAGAATATTCAGTTGTGCTAGTCAGGAAGTGTCATTGATTGTGCTGGAAGACATTGTTCATCTTTTTCTTACCATTCGTGGATATGCTACAGCTCGTGTTGAAAGAAATAAATATATGATGAAAAATGTGAAGGACAAAACAAAATCAAGCACTTCAGCAACTTCAGTCAAATTAAGAAATAAAAAACTATGATTTCTTAAGGTATTAAATCCTTAGAAAATTCATCAATAAGGTTGTGACATTTTTCTTTCTCATACATGCAAAATTATATTACTTTCAAAACTTTTTTTTGTCAAAAAAAGAAACTGTTACACAGGTTTCTTTAATTTTAACAATATTGAAGTTTCAGTGCTGGTGAGGAAATAAAATCAAGAAACTGTTTACTGAACTATGGATTTGTATTTAGTTAAAAACAACAAAAACAACATTGAGTTTAACTTCAATTTATTGAATTTAAACTTCAATACAATCTAATTATAGTTATGCATATGTACAAAAGAAGTTCAGATACCTTTTTAACAAATTTCATGCTTTTTCCATTCCATATAATAGGATGTCTATTTGAAATTGTACTCTCTAACCAAGAATAATATTTACATTAGCAAGGCTGTTGATTTTAAAATGATCACAGATGAGTACAAATTACAAAAATCTAACTATTTTGATACCATTTTGTAGTATATGTGTACCAACTCTTGATACCATTTTGTAGTATATGTGTACCACAATACACCTGTAGATATTTAGTATTGCAAACGTAATAATTTCTCTGAATACTTTAAGTTGAATAAATATCTTTCTTTGTATTTTGGAGTGTCAAATGAAACAATTCATTTATTGTTGCAACAATTTCTTTCTTAGAAATAGAATTTGATATACCCACGGTATACTTGTATGCTGAATAGTTAAATCATTTTAATAAAGCTCATAACATCTACTTGCAAACTAAAATGAAAAAGATAAAAGGGAGACAACTCGATTATAGAATCATTGCTACATTCAGCAACAATTTATACAAGTATCTTAATACTCTAAGACTATGGATTGTTGACCAGTTGTAATATACAAAATTTGAAACAATTTCAAATATTACCTACAACTAGAGCTATATTAGCCTTACCAGCCAACCTAGGTTTCCTCTAGAATTTCTCGTCTATGTACAAATAATTTACACTTAAAGTCTTGGTCTATAGTAATAGACTGTTTCACATTTAAAGCACTTCCTGGTTGATTGTATAGTTCAAAAATTTTAATGTCATCCTAACTTTCTGCAATGAACCAAGGTTCTTTCAGTGTTGTCTTCAAGTTTTCTCTTAAATTCACAAAGGGAGATAATTCACAAGATTTACTTTCACATGCTTGGTTTTCTAATTCTTCAACTTCTATCACTACATTTTCATTGTTACTGGAGTCCAGTGACCAATTATGTACGTCATTAGTTGTATCTTCTTCAACCTGATTGCTCGTACTTTGAGTGCAGCTTTCAACTTTTCTTTTCTTTTGCCATGAATATTTCTTTGTTTGAAATGAACTCTTCCTCTTTTTTAGCTTAGGCATTCTGAAATAAGACAGGAGATATATATAAACAAATGACTAATTGGTTCTAAAGTATTTCACAGGTTCAAACCATGGAAAGATTGTATTTAATGAAATTTAAGAATTTTAACCTAATTTAATAACTGTATTATGTGTATTATGTATTATTAACGTAACCCAAACACACTTTATTCTTTGGGATGGTGTAATAGAATTATGAAACAGACAGAATTCTGGCAATATCTCTGAAATTATGAAAGTTTTAGTCAAAGCCCCTAGTATACCACAAACCACGCAAAAATTGTTTTTAATGAAATTAAGAATTTTCATTTAATTTAAAAATCAATATAAAGCATATTCTGTAATGTAAACATGTCCCAAACCCAAATTATTCTTTGAGATGAAGTATTAGAATTATGAAACAGAGAGAATTTTGACAATATCTCTGAAATTATGAAAGTTTTAGCCAAAGGCACCAGTGTACCGCAGATCACAGGAAATTGTATTCAATGAAATTTAAGAATTTTAACCTTATTTAAAAATCAATTTAAAGCATACTCTGTAATGTTAACATGACCAAAACCCACCTTATTCTCTGGGGTCGAGTATGAGTATTGTGAAAAAGAAAAAAGACTATATATCTGAAATTATGAAAGTTTTAGTTAAAGGCACAAGTGTACCGCAGATCACAGGAAATTGTATTCAATGAAATTTAAGAATTTCAACCTAATTTAATAACCCATTCTAAGTGTATTATGTATTATTAACGTAACCCAAACTCACTTTATTCTTTGGGATGGTGTAATAGAATTATGAAACAGACAGAATTCTGACAATATCTCTGAAATTATGAAAGTTTTAGTCAAAGCCCTTAGTATACCACAAACCACGCAAAAATTGTTTTTAATGAAATTAAGAATTTTAATTTAATTTAAAAATCAATATAAAGCATATTCTGTAATGTAAACATGTCCCAAACCCAAATTATTCTTTGAGATGAAGTATTAGGATTATGAAACAGAGAGAATTTTGACAATATCTCTGAAATTATGAAAGTTTAAGCCAAAGGCACCAGTGTACCGCAGATCACAGGAAATTATATTCAATGAAATTTAAGAATTTTAACCTTATTTAAAATCAATTTAAAGCATACTCTGTAATGTTAACATGACCAAAACCCACCTTATTCTCTGGGGTCGAGTATGAGTATTGTGAAAAAGAAAAAAGACTATATATCTGAAATTATGAAAGTTTTAGTTAAAGGCACAAGTGTACCGCAGATCACAGGAAATTGTATTCAATGAAATTTAAGAATTTTAACCTTATTTAAAAATCAATTTAAAGCATACTCTGTAATGTTAACATGACCAAACCCACCTTATTCTCTTGGGTGGAGTATGAGTATTGTGAAAAAGAAAAAAAGAAAGACAATATATCTGAAATTATGAGAGTTTTAGCCAAAGGCACAAGTGTACCGCAGATCACAGGAAATTGTATTCAATGAAATTTAAGAATTTTAAACTTATTTAAAAATCAATTTAAAGCATACTCTGTAATGTTAACATGACCAAAACCCACCTTATTTTCTGGGGTGGAGTATGAGTATTGTGAAAAAGAAAAAAAAGACTATATATCTGAAATTTTAAAGTTTTAGTTAAAGGCACAAGTGTACCGCAGATCACAGGAAATTGTATTCAAAGAAATTTAAGAATTTTAACCTTATTTAAAACTCAATTTAAAGCATACTCTGTAATGTTAACATGACCAAAACCCACCTTATTTTCTGGGGTGGAGTATGAGTATTGTGAAAAAGAAAAAAAAAGACTATATATCTGAAATTTTAAAGTTTTAGTTAAAGGCACAAGTGTACCGCAGATCACAGGAAATTGTATTCAAAGAAATTTAAGAATTTTAACCTTATTTAAACTCAATTTAAAGCATACTCTGTAATGTTAACATGACCAAAACCCACCTTATTCTCTGGGGTGGAGTATGAGTATTGTGAAAAAGAAAAAAAGAAAGACAATATATCTGAAATTATGAAAGTTTTAGAAAAAGGCGTAAATCGATTTTTGCAACTGTGAGTGCACAAGACTTGACAGCTTATCAGACACGTCTCTGAGCTTACTAAGTAAAAACATCAATTTAATCATCAAATTTCAAGAGTCTAGTACTCTTCAAATATATTAAGCATTAAGCTTATAATACTACGGTGCTGTAAATAAAAATAAAAGATTTCGAAATACAGATCCTACTAGATCAAGATATAGCATAGATATATTTTCTTTACCTCCCCCCCCCTTTCTTCCCGATAGGCCCGCTTTGATCGAAACATTTAAAAACCTTTTTGAATAATTCACTAATAATCTTGTATCTGATAGTCACTGGTAATTCATAGGCCATCGCAATTACAGACTAATACAATAACAACAGGTAACGGCAGGATTAGCACCCTGGTCCTCGGGGCATGACCGACACCAATTGCCCAAGCCATTTTCACGGTCGAGTAAGTGAACGATTTCTAGTGATCAGGAAATACTGCAAGTTGTATAATGATTCAAAGAACCATCTTACCTGTGTAGGAAACAAAATATCACCTCATAAATCTGCTGACGGCTTCTAAATAATGTAAAAAAGACGGTAAATATTTTTCTCTGAAAATGTAAATATGGCCGAATCACGCTCTCGTATAAACTCACAGAGTCACGTTGTGGCCGCGATACTTCCTACTGGTCTCGTACAGTTGTTAAGAAGTTGCGAATCTCTGGTTTATATGTCTCTGGTTTCGTTCAACTGTTGCACGTTTTAGTGGCCTAGTTCGATCACCAACCATACTTTAGTTTTGTTGGTATAAGTGCGCATGTCTAGTTAAGTGAATAATCGAACTCACTTTGGTACCAGTTTAGTAAGTTAATATGGCGGCTTTTTTTGTGTATACTGGAAATGTTTGATGATGAAGACGAAGATTTTCTTTTGATTTCTTATGATTTTTTTCATTATTTACTATTGGTTTTTACTATAGTTCAAGCTGCCGCTCCGCATAAATAAAATGACATATATTTTAGAATTAGCACGATATGAGAGAGATCGTTCTCGAGTATCAATGTCACTCGGAAGTTATATTTTCCGAACGAAAACACGTTTATTTTCCATACAAACATATCTTAGTTCGCTATGTGCTTTCTGGTATCAGTTCTACTTCTTTGTAATACTTATTGTCTACTGTATAAGAACATTTTCCCATTTATCAATGACAATTTGACAAACTCACCTCATGCCGCCATATTGGATCCAGAGAAACCAACGCTTTCAAATGGTAGAACCTCAGTCGAGCGGTGACGTCACTTTAGTCGAACCAGAGGCAGTTCGATCACACTTTGGTTTCACCACTGTTACTACGGTTGATGATCGAACTAGGCCGTTGTGAAATCAAAATGAACTTCTCAATGAGGGATGACTCGCGATCAGTACTAGTATTGCAGTTTGCCTCCACAGAGGCTTTGCTATTACTGTGACATTTTTTCAAAAAATTTTTGTCTGGCAATAAAGGATTTGCCAATTAAAATTCCGACCGAAATATGTATCGGTTTTCTATTAAGATTTTACAACTTGACCGGACAGTTCTCGGGGTTTTTCGTTATGTAACGTGTGTGCGAGATTACGAATCTTACATCAATCAATCTCACACGAAATGCACTAATATAAATTTATGAGGTTCGAACTCGTAAAAGTACAACAAATATAACTATCGTGAAGTAAGTATTTATATTATTTATCCATACTCAGAAATCAATCCCTATGGGTAATGGCGTATATGCGGTATCGTCTGTCATACTTCACCTGTGCGGTCACCTATACAATGGATTATAAAGGCAAATTTGAAGATGCGTTGATAAATCTATGATATTATTAGCTCACCTGGCTTTAGCCAGCGTGAGCTTATGGTATGATGCGGCGTGTGTATGTGCGTGCGTGCGTGCGTCCGTAAACTTTACATTTTAATCTTCTCCAAAACCACTGGGCCAAATTTAATGAAACTTGGTAACCATTATGCCTGGGTGAAGCCCTTTCAGATTTGCGCAAATGAAAGAGTTATGTCCCCTTGGGGCCCCGTAAGGGGGGAAATAGTGAAAAAACTTTAAAAATCTTCTCCTCTGAATCTATTAGAGGTATACCTTAGTTATTTCATTTATAACATCCTTAGGTCATGTAGTTTCAGATTTGCACAAATGGTAGCCATGGGGCTCAAAATGGGGAAATGGTAAGATACTGAGTGGGTAAATTGCTTAAAATTATGTATTTGTCAGTATATCTTGAAAACTATTAACTTTTTGTATAGACATGTATGCAAGAATATTGCAGGTATTGCAACAACGATCATTTTGATATATGGTTCAAGGTCATATGTTCAAAAGTCAAGGTCACAGCTGCAAAAGAAGACTTAAATTGCTAATTAACTTGAAAACTATAAACTTTTTGTATAGGCATGTATATAAGAATATTGTAGGTATTGAGATGGCGATCATTTTGATATAAGGTTCTATGTCATATGTTTAAAGGTCAAGGTCAAGGTCACAGCTGCAAAAGAAGACTTAAATTGCTAATTATCTTGAAAACTACTAACTTTTTGTATAGGCATGTATGTTAAAATATTGTAGGTATTGACATGATGATCATTTTAATATATGGTTCAAGGTCATATGTTGAAATGTCAAGGTCACAGCTGCAAAAGAAGACTTAGACTGCTAATTATCTTGAAAACTATTACCTTTTTGTATAGACATGTATAGTAGAATATTGTAGGTATTGACATGGCAATCATTTTGTTATATGGTACAAGGTCATATGTTGAAAGGTCAAGGTCACGGTTGCAAAAGAAGCCTTAAATTGCTAATTATCTTTGAAAACTACTAACTTTTTGTATAGGAATGTATATTAGAGTATTGTAGGTATTGGGACAATGATCATTTTGACATATAATACAAGGTCATATGTTCAAAGGTCAAGGTCACAGCTGCAAAAGAAGACTTAAATTGCTAATTATCTTTGAAAACTACTAATTTTTAGCTCACCTGGCAAAGCCAGGGTGAGCTTATGGAATGGTAAAGTGTGCGTGCGTGCGTCCATGCATCCGTAAACTTTAATCTTCTTCTCTGAAACCAATAGGCCAATTCAAATGAAATTTGGTATGGAAGGTCCTTAGTTGCGATAGATTAAAAATTGTATCCGACATGTCTGTCCTGAATCCAAGATGGCTGCCATTACTATAAATAGCAAAAACCGATAAATAGCCATTACAGGTTCATTTATGTACCGATTTCGTTGAAATTTAATACGTAGAAAATAGATCTCGGGGGATAAAACATATATAACGGGTTTCTCTGTACAATTTTTAGTTTTTCCAATAATTACGTAATATGCAAATAAGTTCTATTTTTAGCTTTGAAAGTCTTCTTCTCTGAAAGTACATGGCCAATTGAAATAATATTGAGTGTGGAAGGTCCTTGTGTGGTATAGATTCAAAATTGTTTCCGACATGTCCGTCAGAAATCCAAGATGGCTACGGTTACTATAAATAGCAAAAATCTAAAACTGGCCATTTTGGGTTTATTTATGTACCGATTTTGTTGAAATTTGAAACATAGAAAATAGATGTTGGGGGATTAAACATCTATAAACGGTTTTTCCGTACAATTTTTCGTTTGTGCAATTATTACATAATGTCCAAATAAGGTCTTTTTTTAGCCGAAATCTTTGAAAATCTTTTTCTCTGAAAGTACAAGGCCAATTGAAATGATATTGAGTGTGGAAGGTCCTTGAGTGCTATAGATTCAAAATTTTATCCAACATGTCTGTCAGAAATTCAAGATGGCTGCCGTTACTATAAATAGCAAAAAACTAAAAATGGCCATTATGGGTTTATTTATGTACCGATTTTGTTGAAATTTATAACATAGAAACTAGATGTTTGGGGATAAAACTTATGTTATGGGTTTTTCTGTAAAATTTTTAATTTTTTCAATAATTATGTAACATGCAAAAAAGGTCTATTTCAGCCTAAATCTTCTGAAAGTACATAGCCAATTGAAAGGAAATTAATGATAAATAGTGCTTGAAATAATAGAAAATAAGGATATTGCTAGTGAGTTTGTTTACATTTTACTGATTGGATATATTTAAAAACAGAAAGCAAAGAACAAAATAAGGGTGTGCCAGGTGAGCGATACAGGCCCTATTGGGCCTCTTTTTATAATGCAGCGAAGAAAAATTTAACACCTACAGCAATCAAGTTCAAGTCTTCAGGAAAATTTAGTTATAAATTATTTTATATTTGATAAAAAAAAAATCGTTTCAATTTAATGTTTGAAAATGAGGTGACAAACCGAGAAAGTTCCCTATGAAATTAGTTACATGTATATATGTAAAGAAAAAGTGTAAACGATGTATTTTTAAATCAAAATATTTAATTTTTTTTTAAAATGCTATTAAAATTTAACACCTACCAGTAGTAGTATACATTCTCACAAACATTCAGTTATAAAAATTATAAAAATATCTTTTAAAAAAACATTTCAAAACTTTAGTTAAAATCTCGTTAAATCAGCAAAAAATTACGCATAAACTATACAAGCGAGACGGTGTTTCTTATACATAAATGTGATTTTTCATAAATATGTGTTCTTTTTATAAATAAATAAATAAATGTAGTATGAAAATATATTATATATTGTAATTATTGAAAAAGGAATCGAATGTATGAATGAAAATTTAAAAAGAATGATAAAGAAATGAAAAAATTAATGACTCAAAACTTTAAATAATATTTCATTTTATTCTACCAAAAAAATCCATTCACATATAAAATTGAAATAAATAGTAATAATGAAATATAGTGAGTGATACGTGCACAGACGCTCATAACTGCATAATTGATCACACTAAAAATATTGTCAACTGTTACATTAAACATCTGCTTTGGTAAAATAACTGATAAAACTAAGAATGTATACAGAAAACATGGGGCTTTGAGTAATTTTTTTTTACTATCGGGGACAGTTTTCTATATATTTTAGGGAATTAACATCACTCTATGGATTTTTATTGTTAACGTATTCTCCTTTTTTTTTTTTTTTTTTTTTTTTTTTTTTTTTTTTTTAAATTTAGTTAATTAAAACGTTTCAAATTGCCCAATCAGTATGTACACTAACAAAATCTTAGATTTGTTATAAATTTGCCACATTTTCTTTAATTAACAAGAATTAAAATGAATTGACTATGAAATCTGTATCTGTATAAATTTACATATTTGCAATATTTTACTTAATCAGTGGGCTGTGTTATCATCCGACTTCTTACAAATTAACTTAAATTTTAGTTTTAAGGTATCTGTGACATATTTATATTATTTTCTTCTATTTGAATGATATTGAATTACATCCTCAACACTTAAATTCTAAGATGAAGTTTTTACTTCCAAAGGTATTATGAATGGAAAATTTTAATTTGAAACAGACTGTAGTTTACCTTAATTAATTTCTAACGTTCTCTCAGTGGTCCACAAGGATCTACAAGTCTCACCTAGCATACAAAAAAATACTTGCCTGTAGATAAAAAATTTCAAATGTCCAAAACAAATTAACATAATCGTTTTTTTATTTTTTCTAAATTATTAAATCCATTTCAAATTCCCTTCATCTTAAAAAAAACACTTTATCTGGTGTTTTTCTTAGATTTCGCTATTATGTTTTAGATATTTAATTTTGTATTTTTTTTTAAAAATTTATATTATGTAAAGTTATTTTGATGTATCGATCCGGAAAATCGTAACTCCCACAGATCTGTCAATAGTCAGAATATACAAACCTATAAATACCAATAATTCAGACACATACTCACTAATTGCAAGACCAGTGCAATTTGCAACCCCACTTACCAGATTAAGATAAAACTGAATGTTACAATTACAGGTAGGTTTTAACCTCAGTGCCCTTGCGGTGTTTTTAGTAAGTAAATAAAACTAGTGTCTATGTGATTGAAAAGGGGGTTAACGAAATTAAAATCTTTCAATCTTTTCATTGATAACCTTCACTATTTATTTATTTATTTATTTAACAAGAGGCCCAATAGGGCCTGTGATGCTCAACTGGCTGCATATGTAAGACAATGTTTGTTTTTGATTGAAATGCTGTTTAACGTTCAACTCAAGAATATTTCACTTATATGGAGACTGTCAATTTTGGAAATGGTGGAGAACACTGGATTATAGGAGAAAACCACGACCAAGCAGCAAGTTAACTGACAAACTTTCAAAGATGAAGTGCTAGCCCACTTGGCATTAATGCACAATGTCAGGGGTGAAAGGTGCTGTGATTTGTACCATCGAATGTTTAAGACCACACAGCCACTGTGGTGCCTTTAAGACAATGTGATGTGGTTACCATAATTGGTTCATCAGCTTAAGATGGGAAATAAATTGAGCTTATGACCATTTTTGCTTCAATGAAGCCTACTTTGCAACACACACATGCAGGCATGCTTCACTATGCCATAAACTCAGCTGGGTTTAGCCAGTTGAGCTTAGAATGGATCCACAATGGCTATTTTATATATATATATATCTAGTAACAACAGGCATCTTAGACTGGTTCAAACTTTTTTTAGGCCGATGTAGGAACCTTCCACAGGAAGTTTGGTTCCAATTCGCCCAGTGATTTTAGAGGAAAAGATTTTACTAAATATTACACCTAATTTGCATATTTCTTGAAAATTGGGTCAATAAAAATTTTCTCAGAAAAAAAACATTATGTATTTTGAATCCCACACAGTATACTTTATATTTTTAAAATTTGAGCTCAATTGGTGGAAAAAAAGATCAACAATGGTCTTTTTTTTTTCTTTCTATTTTTAGTTATGACAGCCATCTTGGATGTCAGGCCGGGTTGCCTGGTACAACCTTTAGCCAGGCTGACATTTGGACCTTCCACACAAAATTTCATTCCACTTGGCCCAGTTGTTTCAGAGGAGAAGATTTTCAAAGATTTCACTAAATATTACACCTTAAGCATAATTCTTGAAAATTGGGTCAACAAAAATGTTCTCATAAAAACCCTTTAAATATGTTGAATGCCCCATTATCTACTCTCTACATTTCAAATTTGAACAAAAACGGTTAAAAAATGACTCAGCAATGGCTATTTATGTGTTTTTGCTATTTATAGTAACAGCGGCCATCTTGGATGTCGGGCGGGGTTGCCTGGTATAAACTTTGGTCTACCCCACCTAGGGACCTTCCACACCAAATTTGGTTCCAATTGGCCCAGTGGTTTCAGAGGAGAAGATTTTCAAAGAATTGATTAAATATTACACCTCATTTGCATAATTCGTAAAAATCGGGTCAACGAAAAATTTCTCATAAAACCCGTTACATATGTTGAATGCCCCGCTATCTACTCTCTACATTTCAAATTTGAACAAAAACGGTTAAAAAATGACTCAGCAATGGCTATTTATGTGTTTTTGCTATTTATAGTAACAGCGGCCATCTTGGATGTCGGGCGGGGTTGCCTGGTACAAACTTTGGTCTACCCCACCTAGGGACCTTCCACACCAAATTTGGTTCCAATTGGCCCAGTGGTTTCAGAGGAGAAGATTTTCAAAGAATTGATTAAATATTACACCTCATTTGCATAATTCGTAAAAATCGGGTCAACGAAAAATTTCTCATAAAAACCCGTTACATATGTTGAATGCCCCGCTATCTACTCTCTACATTTCAAATTTGAACAAAAACGGTTAAAAAATGACTCAGCAATGGCTATTTATGTGTTTTTGCTATTTATAGTAACAGCGGCCATCTTGGATGTCGGGCGGGGTTGCCTGGTACAAACTTTGGTCTTCCCCACCTAGGGACCTTCCACACCAAATTTGGTTCCAATTGGCCCAGTGGTTTCAGAGGAGAAGATTTTCAAAGAATTGATTAAATATTACACCTCATTTGCATAATTCGTAAAAATCGGGTCAACGAAAAATTTCTCATAAAAACCCGTTACATATGTTGAATGCCCCGCTATCTACTCTCTACATTTCAAATTTGAACAAAAACGGTTAAAAAATGACTCAGCAATGGCTATTTATGTGTTTTTGCTATTTATAGTAACAGCGGCCATCTTGGATGTCGGGCGGGGTTGCCTGGTACAAACTTTGGTCTTCCCCACCTAGGGACCTTCCACACCAAATTTGGTTCCAATTGGCCCAGTGGTTTCAGAGGAGAAGATTTTCAAAGAATTGATTAAATATTACACCTCATTTGCATAATTCGTAAAAATCGGGTCAACGAAAAATTTCTCATAAAAACCCGTTACATATGTTGAATGCCCCGCTATCTACTCTCTACATTTCAAATTTGAACAAAAACGGTTAAAAAATGACTCAGCAATGGCTATTTATGTGTTTTTGCTATTTATAGTAACAGCGGCCATCTTGGATGTCGGGCGGGGTCGCCTGGTACAAACTTTGGTCTATCCCACCTAGGGACCTTCCACACCAAATTTGGTTCCAATTGCCCCAGTGGTTTCAGAGGAGAAGATTAAAGTTTACGCACGGACGCACGCAAAACCATGCCATAAGCTCAGCTGGCTATAGCCAGTTGAGCTAAAAAGGGTAATGAGAATGACATATTTGATATAATTTTTTTTAATTTCCATTTTTTTTTAAATTTATAATCTTCACTATTTATTTATTTATTTATTTACATGTTTTCATTTGACATGTAAAATAGTCAAATTGCAATTTGTAATTGTTGAGGAAACCGGTTTACATAAGCGTATACTCTTCTTTCGGGATCCTCTGTATATATGTTTTATTTTTTTTTTTCATTAATTATATATATGTTAATAATTTTTGTAGTTTCAGAAAATCAATATTGACTTGAATTTGTTTAAACTAGTAAACTAGACAACTAACCCCCTCCTCCTTTTGATTAATAAGTAAATGGGGTTTGACGCCCAAGTCAAGGATATTTGGTCAAGGCACGGAGGAAATAAATGATCAGGTGAAAACTATACATCACAAAAAAAAACAATAGACAAGATGCTACTGTTTATGCACTTAAAACTAAGAAAAGACTTGAAGCATTTGTAAAACGAAAATTGTGAAAGGGCCAAAAGAGAATATTCTAAAACATCTTAAGATTATTGGAGTCATGACATTCTAAAATTAAGATCGACCAAGAAATCAAAAATTTTAAAAGAAATAGCTTGTTTAAAGAAACTGAAAGTATAAAGCCACCAAATTATGAGAATCTTTCGGCCAAAGAGTTAAAATAAATACTCGAAAGTAAATTTGGCGTTAAATGTAGTTTCCGGAAAAGGGAAAAACTTCTAGAGTTACTTGGATCATATGAAAAAGAATAAATTGATAATATTTATCTGATTTTCGGATGTCGTCCAAAGTTGGGCGACACTCATAAGTTTGGTAACCCGAAATATCAGTGCGACGAGATTCATAATTTCAATAATCATCGACAGGACATCTATCAAGTCAAAAGTCCATTAATTCATGGACTTCTGATCAGATATTTAAGACTCGTTTTTTGGATGTCGTCCAAAATTGGGCGGCACACTTTAAAGTCGTGATATTCCGAACTATCAGCAAATAACATTACTCTGCGAGGTTACAAATGTCCGTCTATCGGATGTACATGTATATTATTTGCTAATATTTTTATCTTGTTGAGAATAAAATTTTATAATTATATATATAAAATGAACTTAATTTATTCTTTGTAAAACATGTTTTACCGTGGACACAACTTTTAGTTTTTGATATACTTTATCGACACATTTCAATAAACAAGACTGACCACATAAAAATACTGAATACTGTATGTCATGTGCTACTCGGAGTAAAGCTATATTTTCATCTGCTAAATCCAATTACAACTTGGTGCTTTGATTACTTGTAGTTCTAGGAAGGTAGTGCTGTAAAATATGTTTTTTTTTTTTTTTTTTTTTTTTTTTTTTTTTTTTTTAACTTGTATTTCTATATTTTATGAAATACTAATATAAAATAATCTTGTTATTACATTTTTATTTCACTACTTTATTACTAGCTTCACAGTCATTAGCTAAGAAATTCCTTTACAAATTATCATAACAATTTAGCAATTATACATCTTTAAGGTAAGGAAAATCTGTAAAACCAGGCTCATCTCATTATAGTAGTACATACTATAGCAAGCAGACGATATTAACCCAGCACAGGTAAATGGATAAAGGGAGGTAGTCAGACTCGAGTCTTTTTATATGCGACAGATTCCTGGACACGCTGACTAGAGTCCTAGGCTAAACACAAACGATTGCTACAACGAAATATCAAGATGAGTATATAATACATTTACTAAGGGTATAAATTGTATGCTGAAGACTGCCACATATCATGAAATCGACATTTTATAAGCTCAGTGGCCAAACCGGAAAACACCACACAAGATGACGAAAAGAGAGAAGAAAATAGAGACAGATAGAAATGGCGCCTAGTTAGATAAGAAATAATTTGCTGCACGTTACATTGCTCTCCCCTTACACCAGTTACGTCCCGTAGCAGAACACTAAATATCTGATAAGATAGTATACAAAGTTTAAAATGAGTTTTTATGATTCTGATTATTTGACTAGAATTGATAACAATGGTTGACAAGTGCATATGATGACAATCAAAAAATAACAAATATATAATAATTTGAGCATGAAAACAGTATAAATTCCTACCAAAAAAAAACCAATCATATCCAACAAGAACATATACAACTAATACATAACCAACGGAACAACATACCCAACAGATTCCACGGACAATATTCTAAAAAATACAAAAACTAGATAAAAACATCACAAATGTATCAATTAATTTGATTTCTACCCCCCTCCCCCCGTTCGATATCATAATATCATAAATAAAGCGTAATAACCATTAAGTCCATAGATTCACTGTGTGATTAAATATATAGTTCATAGAATTTTATATAGCAAGTAAAATAATTAATGTCCAACACAGTTATTAAAGGTCGTTGTACCACGAAATCCAACGTTGATACCACGTTACTCCCTCGTAGATACCAAACAACGAAGGTTATCCAATAATTAAATTATTATTATTTCAAATTTCCAGTTCAGTAAATATGCTGGAAGTGTCACGAACATATATCACTATAGAAGACAAGCTATGTATGCAAGTACACGTAATAAGTAACAAAAATCCTAAATGCATAACATTGTTCATGAACTTTCCCTGTGTACAGGTATGAAAGTCACATATATAATTTAATCACTTGTAAGTTGTACATTAATACACAGTCCTTTTTTCAGTACTGATGTGTTATTATATCCCATGAAGATTCCTTCATGCTTGAAATGTCCGATTCACAAGCTCCTTTGAATAATGAAATCCAATGAAATATTAACGTTTATGTCGGTATACGTTTGTATAACTTGTCCATTATATATATGGTGTAATCCTATAATGGAGTGCTCACTATGTAATGTCTAGTCTGACACACATGGTTTATCTAGTGATGATCATTAATTATAATCCGATCAACAGTTATAGTTACATAAAACATGACTTCTCTTGGCAAACAAAAAGCTAAAAATAAGATTTTCATCTTTTAAACCATTTTATTCTGCATATAATGTCTCAAATGTATTTAGGCTTGTCTGGTAAACCTTTTTAAATAAAATGACAACATAGAAATTACATTTGGTAAAAACAGTGCTTTTGTAGGAAAAAAACCGAAAATCAGAGGTTTTGTCCCCCGTCATTGTAATATCTAAATAGGAAAATGATTCACGATGACTTGGAACATTTAATTGGCAAATGATCTATTGTCTCAACCTCAGTTGAATTTTGCCCTTTATAACCGACTGTATTTTTAGGTGCAACCGAATTATCGTCGGTCATGTCGTTTACTTCCGAGACATTGGACTCCATATTTGTCTGTTCAGAGAAAAAGAATAATCCAAGAGTTTTCAAATATTATTTCCGATTGGTCGACTTCTTTTTCCATTTTTGTCTTTAAAAAAATCACAAAGTCCACTAATAACTGTTGGTGGATAACTGGAAATTAATAATTAAACTTTTGATTTTTAGAAACGAATTTTTCACTTGTAGCACAATGCTGGGTTGACCTCACGAATAACACATGCTGGGAATATCCTCTCAATCTCCCATGATCTTTTGTGATCACTTGATGTAGATGAACAGACTATTCTATTAAAAATTGTGTATCCTTAGCTTTATCAGTAAAACTAAAATCAGTGCTCTAACTCACATTTACTGTAATGGTTTTTTATTATAATCTAGTCATTTTTGCAAACAAACAAACAAGAGTTTCCCAAATTTTCTATGCCATTTTCTCAGATGTTATCGTATTTAACATAAGTGGCGTTTCTACTGTCTTCGAAGCTAGAATACTCAAGTAAATGACCTCACAATTATTTTAAATCATGTGGCAGCTGCTAGATACTACCTTAATCGGTTGATAAATAAACCTTTTATAGCCATTCATGCTGCAAAAAGTTGATTTGTTTAAACTTTAATTACTCCATTCCCATGCCAAATTTTGTTCCATTTGGCCCAGTAGTTAAAGTGATGATTTTCAAAAAATCAGCTTTTTATAGCATATTTATGGCATATTCCACTAATTATAGGCTTATTATATGTATATATGTTTAAGGGCTATCTCTCTACTCTCTATTATATAAAATTTTGAAATTAATTGGTTGATAAATAATCTTGTAATGGTCATTCTGTATTTTTTCTATTTAAAGCAAAGCAGCCATCTTTGACGCCAAAAGAAGTTGATTTATACAAACTTTAAAACTACTTCACTTTGTTTCAATTGAGAAGACGTAAGCTAGTTGAGCTAACAAAATGCAGAAGAGCCTAGTTATCTTGATGAAATGAAAGTTTGTTCAGCATTAGCTGGGTAAAAGCTTTTGTTGAACTAGGTAAGCTATGCTGTTTTGTGGCAGCCTTTTACATTCATATTACATGCATCATGAAACTCATTAACCAATTAATTTTTTGTAAAATTACAATAGATAACTTAGTTTAAGTAACAGTGCTAGCAAATTTTTAGAAAATTGTTATTTGTTACCAAATATATATTATGATTTTGCAGAACAAATCCAAGATGTGCCCTTGGTTAAATTTTCAAAATGATCAATCATTAGATGAGACAATCTGATGCGGTCTCTCTTAATACCTATTGTTCATTAACACAGGGTTATTGTATACTGTATACTTCTCAAAAACAGTAAATAAAACGGAAATGCATTTTTTTTTTTTAAGTTTTAATTTAGTTTTACAAGTGTCAAATACAAAATAAACAACTCATGCAATGCAACTTTAAGCTGCATTAAGTTTCCCTAGAAAAAAAATAAAACAGTGCTGATCTACTTAATTATGTTCTTAATGAGCAATGTTACATTTCGGTCCAACGATTGCAGCTGGAAAATAATTATAGAAAAAGAGTTGAGTTGATTTGAGTAATGGTGTTTAACGTCCCAGTCAAGAATATTTCACTTATATTGAGACATCACCAGCTATAGGCGAAAGTGCAGAAATTTTGCCTGTGCATTGCGCTGATGGCATTATACAGCAGCGTTCTTTATTGTGCCACGCCTGCCATGACACTGGACCTCGTTTATTTTAAGCTCCCATTCGAAAGAACTGTGAATTTCATTTCGGAATGCGAAGTGCTTGGCGAAAGAACAGTCACTACCGACTTTCAAGTCTTGGGTCAGACCCGGTCGGGGTTCTAACCCACGACTTCCCACTTAAATATACATATCGCAGTAATTGCCAAATGAAACCTGTGGGATCCAACTTTTGAACATGGTTACCTCATAAAAAGACAGGTCATGTAAAGACAACTTACAAACGGTGAAATACAATAAACTGAACATAGAATTTCATTAAATGTGTCATCTTTGACTTCATAAGAGATAAATAACACCATTGCGAATACATTTGAATATTAATGATGGACAACTAATGCAATTTGTCAGGTTTCCCTTTCATTCATTTGAGTCTCCTTACATCACATGCTCCAAGCTTATAAAAATCATCCTTAAATATGTGACCAACACTTTAGAGGATTCCCTTTACTTACAGGTAATAGGATTGAAATTTTAGAAAACAAATCTCATGGATCATGATTTGAAGTTATCTGTATTTTAATATTATATTATTATTTCATAAATTGAAAAACTTAATGCAGCTTTTATGTAAACAATTACTTTCCTCACATAAGCTTCGCAAAATTGGTAGTGCCTAGTGCTATGTTGCCATATTTGAAGTTTCAACCATCTAAGCCTTTCAGTTCATAACAAGGAGATGTTTAAAGGATTTTCTATTTAATGTCACTGTGACCTTGAATGAAGGTCAAGGTCAACAAGCATCGCAAACTTGGTATGCTTAGTGCTCTGATGCCATATATGAAGTTTCAAGCTTCTAGGCCTTTCATTTCATGACAAGAAAATATTTAAAAGTTTTTGGATTTAAGGTCACTGTGATCTTGAATGAAGGTCAATGTCAACCTGCTTGGCAAAATTGGTAGTGCCTAGAGCTCTGATGCAATATATGAAGTTTCAAGCTTCTAGGCCTTTCGGTTCATGAGGAGAAGATGTTTAAAGGATTTTCTATTTAAGGTCACTGTGACCTTGAATAAAGGCCAAGGTCAAACTGCCTTGCAAACCTGGTAGTGCTTAGTATATGGAGTTTCAAGCTTCTAGACCTTTTGGTTCATGACAAGAAGATGTAGAATTTTTTTTTGTATTTAAGGTCATTGTGACCTTGAATGAAGGTCAAGGTCAACCTGCTTCGCAATTTGGTGCTTAGTGCTCTGATGCCATATATAAAGTTTCAAGCATCTTAGCCTTCCGGTCCATGGCAAGGAGATGTTAAAAGGATTTTATATTTAAGGTCACCGTGACCTTGAATAAAGGTCAAGGTCAACAAGCTTAGCAAACATGGTAGTGATCTGATGCCATATATGAAGTTTCAAGCATCTTAGCCTTTCGGTCCATGGCAAGGAGATGTTTAAAGGTTTTTCTATTTAAGGTCAATGTGGCCTTGAATGAAGGTCAAGGTCAACAAGCTTTGCAAACTTGTAGGGGTCTGATGCGCTATAAGAAGTTTCAAGCTTCTAGGGCTTTCGGTTCATGATGTTGAAAGGTTTTTCTATTTAAGGTCACTGTGACCTTGAATAAAGGCCAAGGTCAACAAGCTTCACAAACTTGGTAGTGCTTAGTGCTCTGGTGTCACACTTGAAGTTTCAAGCTTCTAGACCTTTCAGTTCATGACAAGAAGATATTTAAAGGGTTTTTTAATTTAAGGTCACTGTGACCTTGAATGAAGCTTCTAGACTTTTTGGTTCATGATGAGAAGATGTTTAAAGGTTTTTTACTATGACCTTGAATGAAGGTCAAGGTCAACAAGCTTCCCAGAATTGGAAGGGTCAAGGAACATCCATATAAAGTTTCACCATCATTGGTTCACTGGGTCTGGAGAAGAAGTTGAAAATGTGTAACTGTTTATGACACAGGGCACACAGCACATGGTGCACAATGCACGATGACAGACAAACAACGATCGCTATAGGTCACCATGAGCCTTTAGCTCAGGTGACCTAAAAAAGCTAAGATAATTATCTCTATAAA
Source organism: Tegillarca granosa (assembly GCA_029721355.1). Lineage (NCBI taxonomy): Eukaryota > Metazoa > Mollusca > Bivalvia > Arcoida > Arcidae > Tegillarca > Tegillarca granosa. The sequence goes on along the minus strand of CM056598.1, from coordinate 23,343,304 downwards.
TATAAAACACCAATGACCAATAATCTACTGATGTTTTGATGAATCTATATCCTTAATTGAAAGGGTTCAACTTATATGTGTTTAAAATAGTAAATGCAGTAGCCTATCTCATACTTCTGTATGCAGGTGATCTTTTCTCATGTTCCTTATTAGGAATTACACTATAGTTCAATTTATTAGTGGTATACATTAAACATTTCACAGTGTTAGAACATTTATATCAGTGTCTTGTATCAGTTTTTCCTTAAAATGAGGCTATTGAACATGCATATGACCTTAACATACAAAATTTTAATTTTTAAGTACAAATTGTTTACCAACAGAGAGTAAATTTAAAACCAAATAATAGTTCTCTATCAGCTATGCAATATGTTAAACCTAATCATAAGCAGGGAGAGTGTATCACAAGTGGAAAATCCCTCTCATTTAAAATCTTAATAACTTGGTAAATTGTTTGGATATTTAAGAATTTAAGGTGTCATTAAGATAACTTCAGGCTTGTAACATCTACGTTTGTAGTTTTGCCTGTATTTGAAATTCAAAAAGATTGCCAAAATTTTCCCAATTTAAGTTAAGGAAAATCTTAGTTAGGGATAATTGTGGAACTCGTGTCTGTGCAATAAGTATGGAGCTAAAACTTAAATGATGGAAAACTTATTTGTTTACAAACAAGAACTCCATGGAATTAAATGTCTCACCTGGTTAGTTTTTGATCGATTAGAAAACACATTTTTAAGATTCAGATTAACTGTAATATTATTTTTTGGTGTTAAAAATAATGTTGGTTTAGTGCAAAACGCATTTCATAAATAAAATTATATTTTTCAAACAAATATCTTTCTTTTCACATAACACTGGATAGCTGAACTATAATTTTATTGAACATAACACAAAAAATTAAATCACATCTTTGGAAGAAAGTATTCATGTTTGAGTAAAAAAAAAATTCTCAATTTTTTATCCAAAATCTTGGATCTGCCCTAAAACTAATACAAAATAAACTCTTATACAAGATAATAATAGAAACTAATATACAGCGCCGCCTCATAAGTATTCGCGAAAATACAAAATGGCGGAATGTTATTTGAAAACATGACGTTATTTTATGTTTCATTCGTATTCAATTGTATATAAAGTATTTTGAGTCGGTCCCCAGTTAAAGGTAAGTTTATTTCCCTTCATTTTGTGACGTCATAATCGTCATCTGCTCTAAATAGGTCACGGAAATACTGTTTGTAAACAATGGGTCGCAAATCTATGGAATTAAGTGAGGAGACTAAACAGTTAATCGTAAATTTAAAAAGAGGTGGCAGAAGAAATTGTGAAATAGTAGAAATACTGAGTATTCCTGAATCTACCATTCGATCGGTTTGGAAGAAATTTTTAACAACGGGGACTACAGAAAACAGGCCGAGGAAAGGGGCTCCTAGAAAAGTTAGTATTCGGAGTGAAGCGCTTTTGATTCGGAATGTAAAAAGAAACTGCTGGTTACCTTTAAATGATGTTACTGCAGAATATAATAATGCTAATAATGTGCCCGTTCATCATAAGACGATTCAGCGTTATTTACATAAAAATAAACTTTTTAGACGAGTTGTTAGAAAGAAAATGGTAATTAGAACAGAAAATAAAAGAAAACGTCTTTCGTGGTGTCTGGAGCGAAGGAGATGGACTGTGGAAAACAACTGGAATTCTGTTATATTCAGCGACGAATCAAAGGTAGTTATTGGAGAAAATTCCCGTGTGTATGTCTGGAGAACGACCGAAGAAGCATTTCGTCCCGAATGCATGTGTCCTCTTTCACAGCGCAAGGTGTCAATTATGATATGGGGCTGCATTTCCTGGTGGGGTGTTGGAACTTTGTGTCATGTTGAAGGGAACATTACTGGAGTAAAATACTGTGGGATACTGGATAATTATCTCTGGCCAGTTTTAGCACGTCATTTCACAAACAGACCGTACCGTTTCCAAGATGACAACGCCCCGTACATCGAGCGCGTGTAGTGGAAGAATGGAAAAGAGATAATAATATAAACGGCATGACATGGCCTGCCCAGTCTCCAGACTTGAATATTATTGAAAATCTGTGGCAGCGGATAAAGCGCCGACTGAAATATAGATGCCATAACATCACAACTGCAGATCAGCTGTTTGATGTCATCACGAACATTTGGACTAGCTTTACTCCGGAATATATACAAACACTATATAATTCAATTCCCAGGAGAATTTCAGCATGCATACGAGCAAAGGGATATCTCACTAAATATTAATGATCCCATCAGACTATCCAGAATCAAGGTAAGGTTCCTTTATTTTTCATTTTTCTGTTGCATGAATATTTTGATACAACCCTTTGTATTGTGTCCGCCATCTTGTTTTCGCCAATACTTATGAGGCGGCGCTGTAGCTTTATTTGAATTCTAAAAAAATATTGGTTTAAAACAAATGCATTTTCTCAAAATTTGTATTTTTTCATTTAAAATCTAAGATTTATCACAAAATTGAAATAAATGGTCAACAGGCATTGTATATAATCTAGAAACTAATAAAACAACATTTGAAATGTAAATCATGAAGATTTAGATGTACTTTCAAAATTTTCTCGAAATGCGACCTTTTTATTAAAAAAAAACAACAAATGTCAATTTTTTTCAAAATACCCATAATATATATTATGTTCATTGTAAATGCTAAATTATAAAAAAAAATTGAAAAATGGGTCTGTAGGAGCATTTTCTCAAAATTTCCTTTTTTCTGTAAAAAAGCAAGTATTTACCCCAAAAATAGTTCAAACATCAGCTTATATACTCATGTAATCATAATTAAACTGCATGATTGAACTGTGTTGCAAATTTCATTGAAATAACAGTATTAGTTTGAGAGATATTGACTTTAACATGAACTTTCACATTTTGACATGCCGTCGCTTATGCTGCCAACACTGGAAAAGTAACACCTAAGTCTCGCCTTATGGAATTGCCAGGCTGGACAAAAAGTTTAACCGATATAACAAATTTTTTCTGAAAATGTTCCACAAAGTTTTCTTCTGACAAATTTACAGAAAGGAAAAACTCATCAATGTATTGATTTTGTATAAGGTGACAGACTTAACAAAAAACACTTAACAAATATGCAAACAGATAATATTACAATATCATACAATATCATAATGCTCAATAATATTATTATTGTTTTAGCATAAAAAATTACGTGAAGAGATTTTTCATATATATACATATATATATATATATATATATATATATATATATATATATATATATATATATATATATATATGAGGTGGAAGAAATTTGCATCAAAACAACCTCAATACTGTGATGAAGTCCAAACACATGGTAACTTTTTCTTCTATTTCTCAGACCCTTTATATTTTACTATAACAAAAAGTAGCAAATTTATCAAGAAAAATCTTTATTCAAAAATTCTAGCTAGGACTGTTCTTTAAATCACAGGTACGGTGTTAGCATGTAAAAATAATTTAGATTTATCTGGTAAAAGTTTGGTTTACGAAAGACTGTAATATCTTGACATCCATTCACATGAAATCATCAGAATCATTACCATCATCCTAAAATAGATATAAAAAGTGTAATTTGTGTGGCCTTACCATTCACTATACTGCATAAACATTGTTGAACAATTAATCTTCAAATTTATTTAATAATCAAAAGAATAATCAAATGACATAAGAATATTTTCTAACAATGCTGTTCTATAGCATTCACCATAATGGATTTTAAAATAAATCTAATTTTTAAGTTACAGAGATTTAAACTTAAGATTTAAATTTAAGAACTTAATTACAAAAACTTTACCAAATTCCTCAAGTTTGGAAATCCAGCAATAATTAATCAGAAATATCTAGTTACATTTCATTTATAAATAGCTCAAATGCATGATTTAAATAATACAATGAATAATTTTCAAATCATTAACCATACTGTTATGCAGCCATGATTTTGACCTTTGAACATATGGTCCTAATATAAATACCTACGATATTCTAATATACATGCTTGTACAAAAAGTTAATGGTTTTAAAGATAATTCACAATCTCAGTACACTTGAACCATATATCAAAATGATTGTCAAATCAATATCTACAATATTCTAATAAACATGCTTATACAAAAAGTTAACAGTTTTCAAGATAATTCGCAATTTCACACATGATGAAAAGGCATCTTTAAGGATTCTTAAAGCCTCCTTAAAGCTGCCTTAAATGTCTCTTTAAGGGGGCTTTAAGGATCCTTAAATATGCCTTTCAGGAGTCTTTAAGGACTCCTTAAAGATCCTTAATGGAACTGAAATTTTAAGGATCTTTAAGGAGGCTTTAAGGATCTTTAAGGAAAAATTTATATTTTTCTTTTTTTTAAAAAAAGCAATGAAATATTATTTTATCATTATCTTTTTTAAAATTTATTTGAAAAAAAAAACTATTGCATGTAATAATTTTGAAAAAATAAAGTGATAATAAATTAATTTTTTAAATATAATTTTTTAATCTCAAGTTTTTAATTTTATTTATTTAATTTTATTTTTATTTATTTATTACATTCTTAAGTCTAATTGGATGTTACTTAATTAAATGGAAATTACAAGAAATTTTATCATTAAACTCTTCATTTGGTATCCGCTCACTGGGAATCAAACCCTGGTCCCTCAAGTTAGGAGTCCATCACCTTACCTATGTAGCTATGGAAGAAATGATTCTAGGGGTCGATAATTATAAAATATGTCCCTAACAATATGCAAATGAGATCACGTGACTGAAAGAAAGCAAGTGGGACATTTTTCATTTATTTGTGAAAATTTTTCTTTTATTTCTTTTAAAATATCTCTTACAACAAAAGGATCAAATTTATTTATTTATTTTTATAAAAAAATTCATATATAATTTGCTGCAGTCATCATTTTTATCTATATATAGAATTTTAATCGCATTAGATAAAATATGTGTTGATAGGAATGCATTCCAAAATTTACCTGTAATATACTTGTATAGCTAACATCAATCAGCAAGATGGTGTTTGATGATCAAGTGTATTAATCACTTAATTAAATAGGTTGATGACATCTGTTCTTTCTAACCCTTTTTACTTGAAAATTATTATTACTAAGTATTTATATGTAATAATTAGAGATGTAATTGATACAGAAGAAGCTGTATGTTAACTATACAAACAGCTTTTTAATTAAATAATTGGTCATAATGTCCAAAATAAATAAATAAATAAATAAATAAACAATAATATAATATAATATAATATAATATAATATAATATAATATAATATAATAATATAATATAATATAATATAATATAATATAATATAATATAATAAATAAATAAATAGATAAATATGGTCTTTCCGAGTCTATTTTCAACAACAACAACAAAAAATTAACAGTAATTTTTTTTCTGGAAGAAGCAGTATGTTAACTATACAAACAGCTTTTTAATTAAATAATTGGCCATAATGTCCAAAATAAATAAATAAATGAATGAATAAAAAAATAATATAATATAATAAATATAATATAATATAATAATATAATATAATATAATATAATATAATATAATATAATATAATATAATAATATAATATGAAAATAATATTATATAATATAATAAATAAATATGGTCTATTCGAGTCCATTTTCAACAACAACAATAAAACAATTAACAGTAAATTTTTTCTGGAATCTGCAGTACACATAATTTACTAAGGTACTAGTAATATCATCCAAAAATTTCCGGTGTGTGTGTGTGTGGAGGGATTACCTATTTTTTACCGTCTAGTTGCGAATTAAATACAGAAAGAGTAAATAGTCAGAAATTAAATGCATGTATATAGAAAGGGAGAACTTTTTTTTATCATTTACGGGCAGGTCAAGAATTCAATGTACGAGAGAGAGAGAGAGAGAGAGAGAGAGAGAGATCAGGAACTGAATACTTTGAGGGACAGAGAGGCAGAGGAAGATCAGCAGAAACTGAATATTTTAAAGAGAGAGAGAGAGGGGGGGGGTTCAGTGGAAACTTAATATTTTAGACAGAGAACAATTGGAACAATTAGTGAATACGTTGAGAGAGAGAGATTATATGAGTATGAATATTCAGAGAGAGGGGAGAATATTTACTTTACCAACTCTTTTTCATTAGGAATTGAAATTATTCGAATTCCGATATCATCATGTGTCAGTTTCATAAATGTCAATTCAAAGACACTAAAATGTGCTCCCTCTTAAAATAAAATAAAATAAAATAAAATAAAATAAAATAAAATAAAATAAAATAAAATAAAATAATAAAATAAAATAAAATAAAATAAAATAATAAAGATATATGACATGCTTAGAAGATTATTTTGCAATTACTTTTATTTCTTTTCTTAATTTATGTTTAAATATTTTAATATTAAAATTGTCGCTTAAAATCACTTCCTGAAAACACCCTTTTATTTCCAACACCCAGAGTTCAGGGTTAGGTAATCATTTGAACATGTTATTTGACTTTATAGTTATCTCCTACCCAGATAAGAAACTGCACATCAAAGTCAAAAGCCTGCACGTGAAATCACCTGGGATCTATAATCAAACAAGTAACCACTGTATACAATTAACAAATACCGTTAATTACTTTATGCTTACTGCCGATGATTAAAACAGGGGTTGTTTATCCTGTACTGTGAAAACTGCACATTTGATCTCATTCATTTATGAATTAAGAAACAAGTATTATTAGGAAACTACATACGGCTCCTTTACAAAAACTTATTGTAGAAACTAGAATTTAGACAGGCGTTATCTATGTCTCCTATGTCGTATAAACTATAAAAATTCAAAATATACTAAAAACAAATCATACTTTTTAACTGAATGAATGCAATAGCCATCGTTTCATTATAATTGAAAAAAAAATTGAGTTTTTATGAAACATCTTTAAGGATCCTTAAAGCCTCCTTAAAGATCCTTAAAATTTCAGTTCCATTAAGGATCCTTAAAGAGTCCTTAAAGATCCTTAAAGGTGTCCTTAAAGAGTCCTTAAAGAGTCCTTAAAGATCCTTAAAGATGAAATGGCCTTAAGGAGGCTTTAAGGCACCTTTAAGGATCTTTAAGGACATATTTAAAAATCTTTAAGGATCCTTAAAGGAGGGGGTTGGTCTTGTGTCAGTCTTCTTCTACAGCTATGACTTTGACCATTCAACATATGACCTTGAACCATATATCAAAATTTTGGAGAAGATTTTTAAGATTTTTGGACCCCTAGGTCACCTTGACCTAGTTTAAGTAGCCATGGCAACATGAACAAATCTGAATTGCACCAGCCCCTATATGCTTCTGACCTAGTATCATCGAAATCTGTTCAGCAGTTTTGAACAAGAAGTCGAAAATAGGTGTTAATGATGCACACACACACACATGCATGCACATACACACGCTGTGCCATGCCATAAGCTCACATGACCTTCTGGTTAGGTGAGCTAAAAATTGATAGCTTTCAGGACAATTCACAATTTCAGTCTTCTCCTACAATTATGACCTTGAACTTTCAAAATATGACCCTGAACTATACATCAAAATGATTTCATATCAAAACCCACAATATTCTCATATAAGTCTTCTCATACAATTATGACCTTGAAATTTCAACATATGACCTTTAACCATACACCAAAATGATTGTCATAAAAATACCCACAATATTCTAATATACACGCTTATACAAAAAGATCATGGTTTTCAAGAAAATACACAATTTCAGTACACTTATACAGCTATGTCCTTGAATTTTCAACCAATTAACTTGAAACATATATATTAATGACTGTCATATCAATATTTACAATATTCTAAATTAATATACATGCCTATACAAAAAGTTTATAGTTTTCACGATTATAAACAATTTCATTCTTCTTCTGCAGCTATGCCCTTGAACTTCATCATATGACCTTGGACAATATATCAAAATGATTGTGAAATCAATATTCTAATATACACGCTTATACAAAAAGTTAACAGTTTTTAAGATAATTTTTCACAATTTCAGTCTTCATCTACAGCTATGACCTTGACCTTTGAACATATGACCTTGAACCATATAACAAATGATTGTCATATCAATTCCTACAATATTTCAATATACATGCCTATACAAAAAGTTAATTGTTTTTAAGATAATTAACAATTTCAGTACATCTATGCAGCTATGACTTTGACCTTAAAAGGAATAACCCTGAACCATATTTAAAAAAAAATCCTCATATCAATACCTACAATATTCTAATATACATGCTTATACAAAAAGTTTATAGTTTTCAAGCTAATGCACAATTTTAGTATTTATGAGCAAACAATAACATTTCAGGTGCAACAACTCATACTTGGGTTATCATATAGTTACAAAACTTGGTACATGCCTATACAAAAAAGTTCATTGTTTTCAAGATTATTAACAATTTCAGTCTTCTTCAGCAGCCATGACCTTGAACTTTCAACATATGACCTTGAACCATATATCAAAATGATTGTTATATCAATACCTACAATATTCTAATAAATATGCCTATGCAAAAAAGTTAATAGTTTTCAAGATAATTAACAATTTAAGTCTTCTTGTGCATCTATGACCTACAACACCAACAACATTTTATTATACATGCTTGTACAAAACGTTTATAGTTTTCAAGATAATTTACTTTTTCAGTACACATTTACAGCTATAACCTTGACCTTTTAACATTTGACCTTGAACCATATATCAAAATGATTGACATATCAACACCTACAATATTCTAATATACATGCCTATACAAAAAGCTTATAGTTTTCAACTTTTCAAGCTAATGCACAATTTTAATATTTATTAGCAAAAAATAACATTTCAGGAGCAACAACTCCTACATGGATTATCACATAATTACAAAACTCGGTACTTTGTTAAATTTTGTCACGCTGAGCATTTCAACAATGTTTTGAATTCACATTTCTCTTAATATTTGCAAGAAAATTGCCTAAAACTGCATTAAATCACAAATTAGGTCATTACCTTGACCCTATTTTTAAGGTCATTTCAAGAAAAAGTCAAAACTTAAACCCCCATGTCATTATCTGTTTAAATAGTCAAGTTATAACATTTTGATGCCATTTTGTGATTTTTTTTAAATTAAACACAAAAACGCATAACCCATTTTTCAACCAAATTCCTTGAAATGAACAAACTATAGGCTTAAGACCCTAGAGAAGCCAAATATCACATCAGATTTTTTCCCCCATCATCGCTTTTGGGTAGGATGATTTTTAAAGATTTTTGGACCCTTAGGTCACCTTAACCTGGTTTTAGTAGCTATGGCAATGCCATGAACAAATCTGAATTGCACCAGCCCATACATGCTTCTGACCAAGTATCACTGAAATCTGTCCATCAGATTTGGAGGAGAAGTTGAAAATAGGTGTTAATGACATAAACACATGCATGCATGCAAATACACATGTCCTGCCATGCCATAAGCTCACGACCTTTTGGTCAGGTAAGCTAATAAAAATGAATCTAAATATCACATATCTAACATTTTGACATTTGCATTTATTTTCAGATGATCAGAATAAATGAAACACGACCAATATGGGATCCAAACCTGCATCGCTCATTCATTATTACAACAGATACTTATTTCTGATATTAAGTATATCTTTAGAAGTTTATAATGTAATAAATACTGTTTGCAAATACTTCATCCAGAATTAGTCAAAAATACTTGCACTACAGATTTTGAACAGCTGTGAAACACATGTATCAAATCCTGCTGTTTCATAAAATGTTCTCCCAAATGCAGATAAGATATTTACAGCCCATGTTTAAACCATATTAAGTCACCAAAAAATCATGTAATGATTATATCCTACCAATTTGGTTTTGAAATTAAAGTTTTCAATCATAAAGCTAAACTTTTACATCTGCATCAAGCGATTCATGATTGCTATTTAGTTGTGAGAATAAATTGTATATAAGTAAGGGAGAGTGTAGGAGCCACATGAACATTGCATAAAAACATTCAAAATTGCATTATTGGGTTGGATGAGTTTCAGAACTGTTGTAAAATTAGTAGAAAGGAAAGGTAGTTTGCGCAATCCCTTGATAAAACATTTATATATACAATTCTATATAAAAAATGTTATTACGTTTATCAATTCTTCCGAATTACAATATGTGGGAATTACAAAAATCAAGCTTTTTGTAAATAAAGACCTATTTCTCAATTGATGAAATGACAATTGGCACATTAAAAGATTTAAAGGCATGAAATTGCTTTGTCAATCCAAAGTAAGTACATTTATAATCAGTATTTGCAATATGCTTCCATATACATATTGCCTGTTTTTTCCTCAACACATGTTCTTGGTTGCGTTGTTACCAAGTACATGTTTTTCAGTTACTAACTACTATTTTTAACTTCCAAAATTTGACATTCATTCCTTATGTGAGTATCTTTAAAGCACATAAACTGCATATGGGTCTTATGGATTTCACAATCTATGCCCAGTTAATATGCTTTTTCTGTAAAAAATGGCAAAATACCATATGCAATAATTTTACCAAACAAAAGATCAAATGTCACAAAAATAGTAGGTGCAAATAACTGATTTGTGAAAAACAACAGGGTGGAATTTTATTTTATTTGGATAAAGTTCATAGGAGTTATGGATTTCAAAATCCATGAACCCTTCATATGTATTTCTGTGAAAAATGACTAAGTTCTACAAGCAAAAAAATTACAAAAAAAAAAGAAAAAGAAAATCATTTGTCATTAAAGTAGAAGGTGCACATTACTGAAGTGTGCAAAACAACTGGGTAATATTTTATTAATTTGGATAAGTTCATAGGAGTTATGGATTACACAAACTATGCATAGTTGGGTGTGACGGAAGGACTGATAGACTGATGTACAGTCAAGACATTGCTAGACCTGCTTTCATCTCTGGTGACACAGATTACAACAGTCTTAGGGACCTAAACACTAACCTGAGGATATCATTTTTATTTTGCAAAAGTATAATGGATAATTACCCTTATTACAAAAACTATCAAACTTTTCGGCCCCTACTGTCACTGATGAGGAATGATTTTCTGAAATATGCACATATGGCACATCAAAATTTAACAGGTATATTTGTGTTATATATTTACTACCCCTGAGCGGGTACCCAGTAGGCAGTACTTTGTGCTGTCAGTAAATATTTTCAGCCTTATTAATTTATTTAAAACTAAGGTTTTTTTCCCTCATGCAAAGCATTCCTTAGCTGGATTTGGATTCATTAAATTTTGGAACTTTAGATTCACAAATTTTCAACTGTTTGGCTTACCGGTATGTTTTTCTATCCATCAAATTTTTCGACCCATCTTGTTACTGATGAGGAATGACTTTCCAAAATGTGCACTTATGGCACATCAAAATTTAACAGGTATTTGTGTTAAATACGCTACTAAGATATCCAAGTTCTATATTTAAAAAAAGCTCAATATAGAAAAAAAAACAATGGTAAAATCTAGGTCATGAACTTATTTTTTTACTGTAAGCCAAATTCTACAACACATTTTGAAGGTCATTTAAGGAAAATGTCAAAATTAGAAATTCCATGTCAAAATCTTTAACCAAAGTAAAGATAGTACTAATTGAAGTTAATTCATTAAATGACAGTGTGACCTTGGTTTGACTTAATGATAAATAATAATATTGCAATATGTGACAAAATCTGCATTAAAGAAGAGGTCCATGGGCCTTAATACTCACCTGAGGACATATGATCAAAATCTTTTGCAAGTAAAATTAACAATTACAGTAATTTCAGAAAATAAATAAATTTTCTATTATTTGGACCTGACTGTTAAAATACATAATATGAAATATCCAAGATCTAGTTGCGGTTCATTTATAAATAGCTGAAATGCATGTAGTAGCTAAAGTACAATGGATAATTTCCAGATGATAAACAATTTTTGCAGCTATTTCCTTGACCTATAAAGAGTACCTGTAATCAAAAAATTTTTTCACAATTGTTTTATATGTTATTTAAATATCACAATATTTAAAACTGCATCAAAATTGGTGACAAAATAAAAAGAAGTTATAAGTGGTTTGAAATCCACATTTTCAACCTTTCCTTGATTGCAAAGTGAAACACCTCGTTTTGAGTTATAAATGTGCTGACTCCATTACAGTATTAGAAGTAGTATGTAGCATAATTGACAGTAGTAACAATTATGATATATCAACTTATGTAGAAGAAGGTAACAACTCTGACATGTACCTAATTATGTCAAATAGTGCGTCATATTTGGGGAAGAAGTGGGAAATCTTATAACTGATGAATTTGGGGTATAGCAGTATTTATTGGAACCAAAAACGGATGGAAATATTTGAGTCAAGTCCCGACAATACTAGAGAATTGTGATTGAAGATGGTTGCATAGCTGTTAAAAATACTTGACGAGCGTTAACTTGTCAATAACACAAAAATTAATTATATTGTTGACTTTTTAAAAAAAAACAAGAGGCCCATGGCCCTTAATGCTCACCTGAGAAAATTACAAAAACATTACAAGATCATAAAGTTTGGAAATTTGGCAATAATTAATCAGAAATATCTAGTCACATTTCATTTTTAAAAAGCTTATATGCATGATTTAAATAGTGCAATGAATAATTTCCAAATAATGATTTTGACCTTTGAACATATGAACTTGAACCTTATATCAAAATGGTCGTAATATAAATACCTACAATATTCTAATACATGTATATATATGCCTATACAAAAAGTTCATAATTTTCAAGATAATTAATAATTTTAGTCTTCTTCTAAGATATGACTCTTAACTTTCAACATATGACCTTGACCCATATATCAAAATAACTGTCATATCAATACCTATATTATTCTAATATACATGCCTTTACAAAAAGAAAATAGTTTTCAAGATAATTAACAATTAATTTCAGTACAGTTTTGCAGCTATGACCTTGACCTTTGAACATATGACCTTGAACCATATATCAAAATGATCATCATATCAATACTTGCAATATTCTAATATACATGCCTACACAAAAAGTTAACAGTTTTCAAGATAATTGAAAATTTCAGTACACCTTTGCAGCTATGACCTTGACCTTTCAACATATGACCTTGAACCACATATCAAAATCATTGTAATGTCAATACCTACAATATTCTAATATACATGCCTAAACAAAAAGCTTATAGTTTACAAGCTATACAAAATTTTAGTATTTATAAGCAAAAAATAACATTTCAGGGGCAACAACTGCTACATAGATTATCATATAGTTATGAAACTTGGTACCTTTTAAAAATTGCAATGGGGAACATCTCAACAATGTTTTAAATTCATATATCTCTGAATATTTGCACGAAAATTGCCTAAAACTGCATAAATCACAAATAATGTCATGACCTTGATATGTGACCTTGACCCTAATTTAAAGGTTATTTCAAGAAAAAGTCAAAACTGAAAACCCCATGTCATTATCTGTTCAAATAGTCAAGTTATAACAATTTGAAGCATTTTACGAATATTTTAAAAATTAAACGCAAATTTCACATCTTGACCTAGTTTTTGTAGCAATGGCAATGCCGTGAACAAACTGAATTGCACTGGCCCATATATGCTTCTGACGATGTATTATTAAATTCTGTCTAGTAGTTTTGGAGAAGTCGAAAATAGGGGTTAACGACGCACACACACACACACACACACACATGCACATACACACGCTGCGCCATGCCATAAGCTCACATGACCTTTGCAGTCAGGTGAGCTTAAAAAATTATTAAGTCGGACTTGACAGACTCCATAATTGTGATTGGTTACATAGCTAAAACAAAAAATATGCAATTATTTTTAACTTGTCAAATACATGAAAATTAATTTTATCATCGACATTTTTAAATGAACTTAATATCAAGTCGGACTGGGACAGACTACCGATTGGAACTTACTGTGCCACCAGCTACAAATCAATAAATAATAATTCAAGTGCCTATGCTCTCAAGTTGTGCAATGTTTATTCACAGTAAAAATTAAATCACCGTGATGTAGAAAACTTTTAAGTAATCTGGCGGCATTTACATTTCCTCGATAATTGAAAGATGTTTACACAATTAAAGTTTGAAATAGTTCTTGTCAACAGCCCAATGGCTAATTAAAGCTGTGGTAATTAAAACAAGAGGCCCAATAGGGCCTGTATTGCTAACCTGGCACATAATTATTTTGTTCTTTGTTTTTTTCTTTTTAAATATATCCAATCAGTAAAATGTAAACAAACTAACTAGCCATATCTTTATTTTCTATTATTTAAAGCACTATTTATCATAAATTTCCTTTCCATTGGCCATGTACTTTCAGAAGATTCAAGCTGAAATAAAACTTTTTTTGCATGTTACATAATTATTACACAAAGGAAAAATTGTACAGAAAACCCCATTACAAATGTTTTATCCCCAACATCTAGTTTCTATGTTTTAATTTTCAACAAAATCAGTACATAAATAAACCCATAATGGCCATTTTTAGATTTTTGCTATTTATAGTAATGGCAGCCATCTTGGATTACCGACAGACATGTTGGATACAATTTTGGATCTATACCATACAAATACCTTCCTCACTCAATATCCTTTCAATTGGCCATGTACTTATAGAGAAGGAGATTTTCAAAGATTTCGGCTAAAAAAAAACCCTTTTTTGGTTATTACGTAATTATTGCACAAAGGAAAAAGTGTACAGAAAAAGCTGTTACATATGTTTTATCACCCGACATCTATTTTTTATGTTTCAAATATCAACAAAATTGGTACATAAATAAACCCATTATGGCCTATTTTAGATTTTTGCTATTGATAGTAACAGCAGCCATCTTGGATTTCCGACAAACATGTTGGATACAATTTTGAATCTATACCACCCAAAGACCTTCCACACTCAATATCCTTTCAATCTGCCATGTACTTTCAGAGAAGAAGATTTTCAAAGATTTCGGCTAAAAATAGAACTTCTTTGCATATTACGTAATTATTGCATAAATGAAAAATCGTACAGAAAATCCTGTTATATATGTTTTATCCCCTGACATCTATTTTTTATGTTTCAAATATCAACAGAATCGGTACATAAATAAACCAATAATGGCCATTTTTAGATTTTTGCTATTAATAGAAACGGCAGCCATCTTGGTTTTCTGACAGACATGCCGGATAAAATTTTGAATCTATACCACCCAAAGACCTTCCACACTCAATATCTTTTCAATCTGCCATGTACTTTCAGAGAAGAAGATTTTGAAAGATTTCGGCTAAAAATAAACCTTTTTTGGTTATTACGTAATTAATGCACAAAGGAAAAAGTGTACAGAAAAACCTGTTATATATGTTTTATTCCCTGACATCTATTCTCTATGTTTCAAATATCAACAAAATCGGTACATAAATAAACCCATAATGCCCATTTTTAGATTTTTGCTATGAATAGTAATGGCAGCCATCTTGGATTTTTGACACAAATGTCGGATAAAATTTTGAATCTATACCACACAAGGACCTTCCACACTCAATATCATTTCTAAACAAAAACTAAAAATGGTACAGAGAAAACCGTTATATATGTTTAATCCCCCGACATCTATTTTCTGTTTCAAATTTCAACAAAATCGGTACATAAATGAACCTGAAATGGCCATAGGTTTTTGCTATTTAAAGTAACGGTAGCCATCTTGGATTTAGGACGGACATGTCGGATACAATTTTTAATCTATAGCAACTAAGGACCTTTCATACCAAATTTGATTTGAATTGGCTTATTGGTTTCAGAGAAGGAGATTAAAGTTTACGGATGCACGGAAGCATGCACGGATGCACGCTTTACCATTCCATAAAATTACCATTTCTAAAAAGAAAAGAACAAGATACATGTATTCCATCTCAATTTTTTTTTCCACAAAAATATAATTATTGTTTAAATTGAAAATAACATGGATATTAGAATGAGACAACATTTTAAAACAAGAGGGCCATGAAGGCCCTGGACACTCACCTGAAAATGATGTACACTCAGCTTGATTTTGACAAACTGGAGCTTCTATTTTTAAAAGAGATTTTTTTCTATATTTCGACTAGTGCCCTACTTATTGACCTAACATGACCCATATATGAACTTGCGCTAGCTTTTGTCAGGAGGATCAATCTCGGCAAGTTTGATAAAGATTGGACTAAAATTTGGGCCTCAGATGTGTTAACAGGGTTTTTTATATAATTTGACCTCATGATCTATTGACAAAACATAACGAGAAAAAAAACTTCAGCTAGCTTTTGTCAAGAGGATCATTCTGACTAAGTTTGATTAAGATTGGACAAAACTTGTGCCATCAGATGTGTTAACAAGGCTTTTCTATTATTTGACCTAGTGACCTACTTATTGACCCAACATGGCCCATATACAAACTTGAGTTAATTTTTGTCAAGAGGATCATTCTGACTAAGTAAGATGAAGATTGCACTCATATTGGGGCCTCAGGAGTGTTAACAAGGTTTTTCCATTATTTGACCTAGTGACCTACTTATTGACCCAACATGGCCCATATACAAACTTGAGCTAGTTGTTGTCAAGAGGATCAATCTGACAATGTTTGATGAAGATTGCACTCAAATTAGGGCCTCAGGAGTGTTAACAAGGTATTTCCATTATTTGACCTAGTGACCTACTTATTGACCCAACATGGCCCATATACAAACTTAAGCTAGTTTTTGTCAAGAGGATCAATCTGGCAATGTTTGATGAAGATTGCACTTACATTGGGGCCTCAGGAGTGATAATAAGGTTTTTCTATTATTTGACCTAATGACCTACTTGTTGAACCCGACATGGCCCATAATGGCCATATATGAACATGAGCTAGCTTTTGTCAAGAGGAACATTCTGAGCAAGTTTGATGAAGATTACATTCAAAATGTGGCTTTAGGAGTGTTAACAATCAAAAGTTGAAGCATGATGCACGTTGCACGACCCAGGACGCACAATGGACAATGACCCATCACAATAGCTCACTTGGGCACTTTGTGCTCAGGTAAGCTAAAAAGGAAACAATAATAATAATAATAATTTTATGGATTTGTTTATATAGAATATAGAATTTAAAAAATATCACCTCTAAATGTATGCCCAAGGAAAAGTGAAAACTAAAATCTAATAAAATCAAATACTGTAAGTAGATCAATAATTATGTTTTGAATAGACTAATCTGGTCGTCAATTTTCAATTTTTAATTTTCCTTTAAAGTTATATTTCATAATTTTCATTATTATTATTATTATTATTATAATAATTACTGGCATGAAAACTAAGGACAAATTTTCTTTTTCTTACTTTTTAAAATTTAAAAATGAAATACACACATGTATTCGTTTTTTTCTGAAGTGAAATCTTTATACATGTACTGTATATGACAAATAACGTTTACCGAATAAAATTATTTTTACATTACTGAAACTGTAAATATATTTTTGTACATTTAGAGTTGTAAGATAACTTTATCAACCTGCAAATCAATTTTGCAAATTATAAGTGGCATCCTGTTAATTACAGGTGTGGGTCTTAATCTAAGAATGTATCTAATAAACAAAAGGATAAATAATAATCTTAATTATCGGTTCATGTCAAACAGAAGTGAATTCCATTTATTTAATTAGTAAGTAAATAATATTCTGTGGAGGTATGTTACTGGTATGATGTCACTACAGGGGAGCCTCAATATCAACCTTTTTGATTTTGATTTCTGGAGATGTATTAGAAATTCACCGATATCTTCCTTATTATGGAATGGAATTTTATGGAATTTTTGCTAAAGCCATATTTAAGCATGACAAATAAAATATGTCAAAACTGAAAATCATTACAGGTACCCTTTAAACCTATGACTTTGATCCATATATCAAAATAATTGTAATATAAATACCTACAATATTCTCATATACATGTCTATACAAAAAGTTTTCAAGCTAACGCAATTTACCATTTCAGATTTCTCATTCAGTTATGACCTTAACCTCGAAATTATAACCTTGAACGATTAATCAAATGATTATAATTATCAATACCAACCATATTCTCATATGCATGCCTATACAAAAAGTCTATAGTTTTTCAGATAATAAACTATTTCAGTCTTCTCATTCAGTTGACCTTTGAACCTATAACCTTGAAAAATTTACCAAAATGATTATAATTATAAATACCTACAATATTTTAATATACATGTCTATATAGATAATTAACCATTACACTCTTCTTCTTATACAGTTTTGACCTTGCCCTCTGAACCAATGATCTTTAACCATGTATAGTAATATCAATTCCTACAATTTTCTAATAAACATGCCTACACAGAGAGTTATAGTTTTCAGATAATTAACAACTTCAGTCTCCTTATGTGACTATGACCTTAACCTCTGAATCTATGACCTTGAATCATATATAAAAATAATTGACATATTGATACAGTGTAACTTCCAACAAGAAGCCCAATAGGGCCTGTATCGCTCACCTGGCACACCCTTATTTTGTTCTTTTCTTTTTCTTTTGAAATATATCCAATCAGTAAAATGTAAATAAACTCACTAGCAATATCCTTATTTTCTATTATTTCAAGCACTATTTATCATAAATTCCCTTTCAATTGGCCATGTACTTTCAGAAGATTTAAGCTGAAATAGACCTTTTTTGCATGTTACATAATTATTGCAAAAATGAAAATTGTACAGAAAAACCCATTACATATGTTTTATCCCCAACATCTAGTTTATATGTTCTAAATTTCAACAAAATCAGTACATTAATAAACCCATAATGGCCATTTTTAGATTTTTGCTATTTATAGTAACAGCAGCCATCTTCAACAGACATGTTGGATACAATTTTGAATCTATACCACACAAAGACCTTCCACACTCAATAACCTTTCAATTGGCCATGTACTTTCAGAGAAGAAGATTTTCAAAGATTTCGGCTAAAAATAGACCTTATTTGGATATTATATAATTATTGCACAAAGGAAAAAGTGTACAGAAAAAGCTGTTACATATGTTTTATCCCCTGACATATATTTTCTATGTTTCAAATTTCAACAAAATTGGTACATAAATGAACCTGTAATGGCCATTTATAGGTTTTTACTATTTATAGTAATGGCAGCCATCTTGGATTTCCGACAGACATGTCTGAAACAATTTTGAATCTATACCACCCAAGGACCTTCCACATTCAATTTCCTTTCAATTGGCCATGTACTTTCAGAGAAGAAGATTTTCAAAGATTTTGGCTAAAAATAGACCTTATTCACATATTATGTAATTATTGCACAAACGAAAAATTGTACAGAAAAACCTGTTACATATGTTTTTCCCCCCCAGCATTTATTTTCAATGTTTCAAATATCAACAAAATCGATACATAAATAAACCCTTAATGGCCATTTTTAGATTTTTGCTTTTATAGTAACGTCAGCCATCTTGGATTTCTGACAGACATGTCGGATATAATTTTGAACCATTGATACAGTGTGACTTCCAAAAACCGGCCTCGTGTGGGACTGAAGAATTTGGCCGTTTTTAGAGGGGCCAGGTTTTAGGAGGCTTTATAAATCAATTAGTCTGATATGGTCCTAATCTCAATCATTTCAGAATTTTGACAAAAGATGTAAATATCGATTCATTCTAATAAGCATTGATCAGTATATGTAATTCTTAAAATTAAAAAGTACCGTTTGTTCAAGTCCAAAGCTGACAAACTGATACAAACAATTGTATAAAATCCAAAACAGACATATGTGTGCTGCTTGTGTTAGCAAGGTGCATGAGGTACATTTTCCAGTTGAAATTGAAATAATTAATTTTTTTCAAAATATAGTTTTTATGAATTGTATACCCTATTCATAAACATCTTTTGTGGAAAGCAAAAACAGTATCTACACCACTTAAGACAATGTTTGTTTCAGAGCTGATTCATTAATTACAAGCCGATCCGGTATTTGTAGGGACCGTTTTCTGGATCATGGTGACAGGAATGTTTTGATAAACACTTTTAATTTTAAAAAAAATCTATTTTAAAAAAGATATTTAAGTGATTTTTTGAAGAAAATTTTTTTTGTATTGTGTGAGTGAATAAACATAATTATTAATAAAATGTTTTGATCAACATAATTATATAGGACAACCAATGACCTTATTCAAGAGAGGAGTACTTGCAATTATCAAATTTTGAGCCCCATGCATACCATTTGTGCAAATCTGAAACAAGATGACCTAAAAATACAATACATAAAATACCCAAGGTACCCTCATAGAAGAATTTTGCACTCTTTACCCCTTCTTGAGAACAAAACTCCTACAATTGTGTATATCTGAAAGGCCTAAACCCAGGCATAATTACCACCAAGTTTCATCAAATCTGGAAGAGTAGTTTCAGAAGAGAAGATTAAAATGTTAAATTTTAATGCAAGATGGAGAACTCGTGACACACTGAAGCATGACAGACAAAAGACAATGAACCATTGCAATACCTAGTCTGACCTTTCAGCTCAACTGAGCAAAAAATTAAAAACAAACTTACCCGATTTGAGGTCATATTTTCAGGTCTCATCAAATTTGCATAAGATCTATGATAAGGAGAAAAAAGTTTTTTATTTCATTACAATCTAAATTGTTCTTAATTCAATTTTAACAGAAGAACATTTAAAATCTATGAAAACTTTTGCCCAATAACCATCATAAACTGAAGCATACAGTTTCAGTAAAATTGAAAACAACAAGGGGCAAAAGGGCCTCCATAAATCAACTGGCACTATTTACTTTTGAATTTTGGACAGAAATTTAAGACACAAAATTGAATGTTGTTCAAATTAGCCCAGTAGTCTTTAAACTGAAGACTAAAACTTACAAGCATATTTTGTAAAAATAGGTCAGTAATAAAAACTTCAGGAAAAAAAACCTGTCATATGATTTTGTTAAATACCATATTGTTTTCAAGTTGTCAGACAAATTATAACAATTTCATTTTCAAGAATCTGGGAATTTAGAGGACTTTTAAAATTAAACATTTTGAAAATTTGGAGTGTCTTAATATTTACAGATAAGAGATTTAGTGGCTAATGTCTGTTTATAGTATGCCAAGTGGCTCTCAATGTATTGTAAGACACTTTCAACAATGATACACACATAGATATTATCTTTTTAATTCTATTCAATATTTATCAAAGGCACTCCGTTCAACAACAACATATTTATCCTTCGAAGTGGCATTAACAGCCGCAACACAGTTGCAAAATATAAAGTAGTTCCATACGTAAGTAGTCACAAACGGTAAAGTACGAGGCATCCAATAACTTTCATGGAATTCATCTGCTCTCTGACAGCCAGATAGGTTTTTTAACGAGTCTACCAGTACCTGTGATTTAGATGCTTATTTATTTTTGATTTTTTTGTATTTAATAAATATGTTTTGGTTTTAAATAGCGATAAAGCGGTATGGGCCTTTTAAATATTTTTAGTGTTTGTTAATCGTATCATGATTTATCAAGCAATACACATCTAGAAAGGCATTTCTTTGCAAGTGACTTATGAGGTTCACCATTATAACACTGTCAGTATCTCCAATCTAATTTATTTTAAAATTTCACTAAGGGTTTCATTATTTGTCTTTCTTGTCAATGATATTTCATTTCAAACAATATTTCACATTTTGCCAAGCATGTGTCTGTGTATCTAAATAATAAATAAATACAAGGTTGGAACAACAGTACAAGGTCCTGTCCTAGCAAAGGCCGATTTTTGGCACTTCTTGTAACATATGTGGATTCCTTCATTATTTTCATCATCCAATAAAATTTTTTTAAACTGTTGGGTCCAATTCCGCTTGTTAAATATTGTTTCACGAAACGCTGTACTGGGTCTATCTACCTGGTACTTTATAGTCCTGATTTAACCAAATCAGAATACTGTAATGTTGAACTTTTTTTTTGGTCAATATTACATGGAATTATTCATGTTTAAAACACCAGACAATAAGTACTTGGGGTTCTTTTAGTATATAATTAAACCTACAGTTGAATGGACTAATCCCGAAATTCTGTATCCTAACCCATCTGATTATTTCAGCAATATAGTTTCGGGACATTTGTGTGACTGTCTAGTGGGCAGGAAAAGAAAACTCTAATGAAAGTCAATCTTAGACAGGTATATGACGAAGTGAAATGAGGAATAGTGTCTTAATGGACAAAGTAATACCTACTGGACAATTACGATAACTCTAATGAGAATACATACCTTGTAAGAAAAAGTGATGTCTAAAATTCCGCTAGGCTTATGAGAAAGCCAGTGGATTAAAAATGGCTGGGCAAATGTTATACCAAAATAAGAGCAATATTACTTGTCGGTAAATAAAGTTTTATACATATGATAAAAACTGTAGGAGTTAGATGTATAAGCAAAAGCTTAGGGACAGAAACAGACAAATGAAGAGACAAAAAGATTGACAAAAAGTAAATTGTAATACATAATTTCAAAAAAATCTGACATCCTATATTACAGTTGACTGGGCACTAATCATTCTTACTGATTACTGCCATCATTACATTACATTATTTTTTTGCAACTTAGCTTTCAGATGATTGTCTCAATATAGCAAAATAAACTTGATTTAATTAAGAGATGGTTGTAGTATCATTGGGGCAAAATTCCAGGTTTTTGCAATTCTGTTTAGATATAATTTGGTGGATCTGTGTTTTGTGAAAAGAAACCTTGTTTGGGGTCTATTAATTTAAACAAAATGCCTAATATTGCAAGTATTGTTCGACTGGCACTTTATTTGCATTTAAATTTTAAACAGTTATGCCAGACATACAAATATACAACAACCAAGGATATATCAAAATGAATATCATTCAATTAATTACCAAATTACTCTAAGAAAATGAAAAATTTAGAAAACCGGCTTTAAATAGTGCCTTATAAACCATTTCTGTAAACAAAAAAATTTAAGAAAACCTGTTATGTACATATATGTTAAACAGCTATATATCCAATTTACTATATCAAATTTGAACTAAAACAATTACCAAATAAAATTTGTTGTGGCAATTTACCTTCTTTTTTTACAGAAATGAAAGCCATCTTGAATTTTTAAAAATCTTTATAACACTGCTTGTTCTTACCT
Source organism: Tegillarca granosa (assembly GCA_029721355.1). NCBI lineage: Eukaryota > Metazoa > Mollusca > Bivalvia > Arcoida > Arcidae > Tegillarca > Tegillarca granosa. The sequence continues at coordinate 23,319,998 of CM056598.1, read as the reverse complement.
ACCTAATTACGTACCATAGGGTTTTACTAGCAAAAGAAAAAATAACTAAAATCTGGTTAAAACTTGATTAAAATCTTGCATACAAAATTACACTTTGGGTCAAGTAATCAAGTTCACACTAAAACATATTTATTAGCAAAGCAAATTAAAGTATGAGATCTCTCTTACAAGTTACCTAAGTTTTACCGTTAAGACTATATATTGTGAAACACTGATAAGGGCTGTAGAATTCACCAATGTTTTGGATGATGAAAATTTAATAAAACTTTTTTGTAGAGAAAAGGTTAATATCAAAAATTATACCTTTGTTCAGCCTCTGCTTTTTTCCTATCTTGATCCTCTTTTTCTTTTTTCTTTTGTTCTAACAGCACTCTTTTTTGATCTTCTCTTTCTTTTCTATCCCTTTCTTCTCTTTCTGCTCTTAAATCTGGTTTTTTATCTTCTTTTGTTTTATTTAACCTATTTACAATCTCATTTATTCTTTTTTCTACTTTTACTTTTCTCACCTGTAAAATACATGTAATCAGGACAAAATGATGAAACTAAACATGAAATATATTAAGGATCAATGAGAAAAATATTTTTAAATAATATTTATTTGATAAAAATGTTTGTACTTACTGTCAAAAAGCCCAATGGAACCAGTAATGCTTAACTTCACTTTATTTAATTATGAATAATTAATATTATGAAGCTAATGCTATGTTACCAGTAAATTACACCATAGTATATCTTAGCATGCCATATAAAGATTTTAGATTTTTGTATAACTTTTTGACAAACTGATAAAAAAATTTATCCTTACTGCATTATTTGTGAAAATGAGGCTAAAAATTCTAAAATGCCCAATAATTCTTTTTTATATTTAAACTTAAATAACATTGTTTAACAATTACATCTATTATGTGCCATTTTTTGAATTTTTGTTATTTACAGGAACAGTATAAATCTCAGATCTAAAATAGGGTTGCCTGGTAACAACTTTAATCTTCACTTATTCAAGTGACCTTTCACACCAAATTTAGTTTTGATTGCCCTTATTGGTTCAGAAAACTTCATATTTTAAATTTGAACTGAATTGGTTAAAGTACTGAAAGATGATCTGATAAAAAGCAGTAGAACAAGGACTAGAGGTATGCAAACTGTCAATGGAAGTACACAATGCAGTGAGCATAACAAGAGACCCAATCAAGCCTGTATTGCTTAACTTGCAGACAAGTTGCACAGGGCATCAAGCATAAAAAGGGTAGAAAAAATAGGAATTTAAAAGTCCAAAAATTGGGAAAATATGTATAAAATAGGAATTTGTCTTCTTGATGGCCTCCCAACAATCCTTCAGCCACTTTATTAATGAAATAAAGTAAGCAATGGAGATATATGTAAACTTTGAAAGCACTTAATTTGTATTAACAACTTAAAAATCAAAGCACAGACTGTGCTGAACGTAGGAAAGTAGTCATGAAAGCCTGGTAACCGGGTTGATATCAATACTTAGTCGAGAAGAGTGGCGTGGAGGAATGGTGTTTTACATTCCTCTCAAGATTCTGTCACTTAAATGTAAAAGTGTAAATGACATGAAAAGAATTTAAATTACTAATATCATCTTTTCAAAAAATACTCTATTTTTCTTCTCTTATCCTCTGGAAACACTGGGGTCATGGTGACCAAGTGGTCTTAAGGGTAATCTTAAAGGTCACAGTGCAAAGATTCAAATACTGCTTGGGCAGATCCTAGTGTGAGAAAGTTTGTCAGTTTGCCTGGCAAGTGTCAGTGGTTTTCTTGGGGCACTTTGGTTTCCTTCTCCATCTAAGAACTGACTACCTGGATATGTGAAAGAGTCTTGACTGGTGCATAAAACATCATTACTCCACTACACTCTGAAATCAATTTCCCAATTTAAATGAAATATGTTAGGATGAACCTTGCTTGATGCAGATTCCAAACTGGCATCTTTAGCAACATTCAATCAATAATGACCATTACAGCAAAAAGGGAAAATAACTTTTGTAGTTTCTGACAACTGATTGATGCTAAAGACATACAATATTCTAATATACATGCCCATACAAAAAGTTAATAGTTTTCAAGATAATTAACAATTTAAGCCATTTTCTGTGGCTATGACTTTGACCTCTGAGCCTTTGACCTTGAACCATATATCATAATGATCGTCATTCAAATACCTACAATATTCTAAGATACATGCATATAAAAAAGTCTTATGCAGTTATGACCTTGACCTTTGAACCAATAACCTTGAACAATATATCAAAATGATTGTTATACCTACAATATTCCAATATATATGCCTGTACAAAAAGTTCATAGTTTTCAAGATATACTTACAAAATTAATATATTATTTAAAGCAATTCCCCCACTAACTGCCTTTTTATTTTCCCGTTTTGAGCCTCAATACTACCATTTGTGCAAATCTATAACTAGATGATCTGAGAATAATATATTATATAAAATAACTAAGGCCTACCTCTTCTACATTCAAAGGAGAAGATTTTCACTATTTCCCCCTTTATTGGGCCCCAAGGGGACATAACTCTTTTATTTGTGGAAAACTGAAAGGCCTCCAACAAGGCATGAGGGTTTCCAAGTTTCAATGAATTTGGCTCAGTGGTATTAGAGGAGAAGATTAAAATGTAAAAAGTTTATGCACTATGCACGATCAGAGACAGATGAAGATGGATCTCAATAGCTCATCAGAGCTTTCAGCTCAATTGAGCAAAAAACCACATAACAGTAAATATTATATAAAACGACTGAAAAAGGAAGACACCAAGAAGTTTGCATACAATAACAGGATTTTTTTAAAGTAAAACCAGTACTTCTACCGCCGTAAGTCAGAAAATGAAAGTCCTATTCAGATTCAGGAAAAATAGAAAACAAGTGAAAGTTGGCCAAAAATCAGACAGAAACAGTGACGGCAATTAATAATAAGTGAAATTTAAAGTCAGTCACTGTTTGAAAGATAATCAGAAGATTCTGATTTTGTAGCACTTGTGCCACTTGTAGCATGCCAGATCAGTGCAAATTTCGGGCATCTAATTGTGAAAATGTCTGTATTTCTCAAATTGTAAAAACAGATTTCTGTGCAAATATTGTGAACTTTTTGCTTCTTCTATCTTTAATAATATCAAAATTCAATAATAAATAGAAACACTGATTGATTTTTAACAACTGTATTGAAAGTAAAAAAAACTTTGAATCTCGACAGTCTATGTCATTATTCCAAATTTTCGTTCGTCAATACATTTTCCCAAATTAACACTCAGGGGCCTTTTTCCAACATACCCAGAAAAATTCCTGTCCTTCAATGCTCTCTGACATTCTGACTTTGAAATTTTAATATTTTTTAAATTTCCTCTTTTTCAGACGGCAATTCTTAGTCTGATAATTTCAGGTCCAGCATATGATACAGGGTGCTTTTTTATAAAGAATGAATAGAACCAAGAGCAGACATCGTTGTTTGTTGTTGTTTCGGTGTGTATTGCGCAATGGATCGTTCTATACATTGTTACTTAAGACCAGTGCTGTACCAGGCAGATGATCTACACATGTATTTACGTTTTCAAGTAAACCCAATAAATATCATATCTGGATATAAAGTGTTTTTATTCTGTATGAAAGTGAAAGTAACAATATCTTCCGAACAGTCTGTGACCTATTTCTGCAACGCCAACTATAACCTCTTTATTTCATTTATTATCTTCTTTTTTATTCTTTAATAAATATTTTTTTTTATTTTTTGCAATCACAGAGATTCACTATATATTTTCATTTACAGAGTCATTGTTGTTCATTTATCTTTTTCACGTTTTCAATACAGTTGATATGCAAATTTCCAACCCGAAAAAAAAAAACGAATTCCTTTATGTTTGTGTAGGGGAAGGCTGTTTTATTTATTTATTTATTTATTTATTTATTATTTATTTATTGTCCGTGTTACTTTCTTTTCTTCTCTAAAATGTGTGATTCGAAATTGAATTAAAAAAAAACAGAATTGCTTTGTAACAACCAGATTGTGCTGTGCTATACAGGTCTACTTCTTTGGAACGCAAGTATACAGTAGTGCTCAAGAAAACTGACATTTGTTTATATAGATACGGTACGTTAAATACCTTATAACACTATAACCAAAAGCCCCCCATTGTTACCCCACATCAAAAATAGTGCATATTAATAATGTTTTGTTCTCGGTCTAAAATTAAGCTGTTGCGTCTACTGGACTCCCTGTGCATGTGTTTTAGATGGGAAATTTTTATTCTTAAAATCAATGATAAGTTTTTTAAAAATATTTAATGAAAACACAGTAAAATCCACTTATTTGCATACCTGGTTAATTGCATATTTCGGTTTATTGCATAATTTTTTTCTGCACAAAACCATTTCCTATCTAAATAATGTTAAAATTTTTGTTTATTTGCATCAACAAAATTCTAAATTCTGCTTAATTGCATAAAAAATTCAGAAAATTATGGGACCTTGGTCTGAAGTTTCATGATTACAAAATATATTTGCCGACAATGCAAGGTAAACTTGAGAGGTGTTTACATTATATAAACATGTGTACAGCTAACGCCAGGTGAGATATGAAGCCAGTTAATTAGTGTTTACTTTGTAGAGTTGTTATCCAATTGGTCTGCCAATACGATTTTGTCAGGAAAGTAATTAATTTTGCTTAAACCAATAAAAAGGGCTATGACAGGTGAAAAATTTGTACTGTTGTTTCTACAGTGTACTATGATGTCTGCACAAGTACAAAAAACGACCTCATCCAATGTATCCATCAATCAATTTTGCCCAAGGGCATTTTCAGTTATTTGCATATTCCGCTTACCGGTAATTGCAATCTCTGCATTAAATTTTCTGACAAACGGACTATGCAATTAAGCGGAATCTACTGTATAAGAATTGAACTGTTTTAATATGATGTTCATTGTCAGTGTGAAGACAACAACTTTGCAAGCAAACTTATCATAACTTATCATTCCTTTTGCTTGCAAAGTTGTTGCCTTCATATTGACAAATAACATCATTTCAAAACAGTTCAATTGTTAAATATGTTTATTGCCTATCTCTCTACTCTCTATACTGGTATATCAAATTTGAAGTAAATTGATTGATAAATAAACCTGTAATTGCAATTTAGTACTTCTTGCTATTTACAGCAATAGTAGCTATCTTGAATGCAACAGGAAGCTGATTGAACAAACAGATATAGAAACATAAAAAAGCTTTATAGTTTTCAAGATCTTTTTTCTAACTATGACCTTGACCTTTAAATGTATGACCTTGAACCATATAACAAAGTAACTGTAATATCAATACCTAAAATATTTTAATATACATGCCTATACAAAAAGTATATAGCTTTCCAGATATTAACCTTCAGTCTTTTTATGCAGCAATGAACTTTGAATGTATAACCTTAAATCATATATCAAAATCATTATAATCTCAATACCTACAATATTCTTATATACATGCCTATACAAAACGTATCGAAAGCTATAATAATTTGTTAAAATTTCTTTCCAGAGTTGATGTTCTTTAATTTTTAATTCCCATTTAAACAAACAAGAGGCCCATTGGTCTTAACGCTCACCTGAGGATATGGCCAAAATCATTTGCAAAATATATATAAAATATTCTAATATACATGCCTATACAAAAAGTTAATAGTTTCCAAGATAATTAATAATTTCAGTCTTTTAATGCAACTATGACCTTGACCTTTGAACATATGACCTTAAGTCATATATCAAAATGATTGTCATGTTCATAACTACAATTTTCTAATATATATGCCTATGCAAAATGTCAGTAGTTTTTAAGCTAATGCACAATTTTAGTTTTTATAAGCAAAAAAATAACATTTCAGGGGCAACAACTCCTACATGCATTATAATATAGTTGCAAAACTTTGTTTTTAAATTTTGTCATGCTGAACATTTTAACAATGTTGTGATGCTATATATCTTGAAAAATTTTGAAGAAAAAAGCATGAAACTGCAAAATTACAAACTAGGTCATGACCTTGACCTTTGACCATTTTACAGGTTATTTCAAGAAAAAGTCAAAACCAAAAACCCCATGTCAATTTTTCGTTGAAATAGTTAAGTTATTACAATTTGAAGCCATTTTATGAAATTTTAAAAATTAAACGCAAAAATGCACAGCCCATTTTTCCACCGAATTTCATGAAATGAACAAACTTTAGGCCTTAGACCCTACACAAGTTAAATATCACAACAGATTTTTTTCTCCCATCATTGATTTCAGAGAAGAAGATTTATAAAAATTTTTGAACCCCTATGTCACCATGATCTAGTTTTGATAGCCATGGCAACATCACGAACAAATCTGAATTGCACTGACCCAGACATGCTTCTGGCCAAGTATCATATAAATCTGTCCAGTACTTTCAGAGGAAAAGTCGAAAATGTGTGTTAACAATGCACACAGGCATGCACGCACACATGCAAGCATGCACATACACATGCTGCACAATGCCATAAGCTCACATGATCTTTGGTCAGCAGGGCGGCGATTATGCACTCATCCACTCGTCCTGACCAGTGAAATTTGTACATGGATGAGTGATATTGTTACTACCACTCGTCATGGTGCCGAGTTCAATTTTTTAGACATTTACATCAAGGGGCTTGTTGCAATTAATAAACAACATACTATAGTGTTTTTCGGGAAAATCTTGTGTAAGGAGGTCAATTTTAGACATTAAATTCTTTTACAAGCGTCAATCAACAAAATCATTTAAACGTTTGCATCACATGCGCAAACCTGTTGTTTCGCATTCGGAATTTACTTAGTGTAAATGTAAAATCCAACCAATGTTCTGAGTGTTTATATATTTGTCGGTCTGTTAAGTATGTCAAATAAAAGTAAACCAACTGTTTTGTATGACTTTCTAAAGACAAACAAGGAAAAAACAGCTGATAAAGAAATTTAAAAAGACACTGATTAGACTACAGCTGATCCTGATGACAAACCACTTGCAGGTAGAATCATTTCTAAACCTGCCACTTTAAAACAAAAGTTACTGGTTACTGAAAGTGGAAAATCCAAAGTTCATAAGAAGCTAGTAAGAAAACATATTTATTGGTACAAGCTCTGGCGGTAATTAAAGGAACTGCTCGTTTTTCATGTAGTGACTGTGCCAAATTAAATTTCCAAGTGACGAGTGGTTTTCTTCTTTAACTAGGCACTGTGCCAAGTGGCATTTAAAATTCTATCTAAGGCCTGGTCAGGTGAGCTAAAAACTATGTTTAGTGGAATGGATGGCCAAGTGATTTTTAGTGTCCAATACTAATAACTCCAGCTTAACTACATACTTTGTAAAACAACAAACCAATGACTAAATTTAATAGTTTAAGAAGACCAACAAATTAATAATTTCTTACACCATTTTGTTTAGAGATTTTAAGCCGATAGACTAATTTTAAAAAAATCAGCAATCTTTTTTTTAACGTTAATTCAGCTTTAAAAAGCTTTATAATATATATATTTTTTTGTCTCTGTTAACAACTCTTTACTGCCTTGTGCCATTGTTGTAAAACTGTCAAATTTCAATAAAGCAGATTATACTTTCAGCATAAATACTGTGCCTTTGTTTTGGTTTATTTTTGTGATGTGTTTCATCAGTTATTGGTTATGATTTTATCATGAGCATTGAACAGGAAAATAATCAATCAGAAAAAAAATAATCAGGGTGGAAAATTGAAAGACTTTTGTCACTTTGTTGTACATCACTTCAGGTTTTACACTCCAAATTGCTAAGGAGAGATAACAGTGTTTCTCTTCTGTATTAGGATATTGTTTCGAAGAAAAAGATTGAAATAACATTTCTGGGTGACTGGTGACTTTCAATTATGTAATAATCCACTTCTCAAAAGGAAATTAATATGAATTTGTATTTCTCACAATTTTCATTGTATAATTTTTTTTTTCACCAAAAATCATCTTAGTTGATTGATCAAACATCAACACCAGAAATCTGGACTTCACAATGAAGTAAAAGTATTGTAGGGTAATAAGCATAAAAATATACAAAAACTTGAGTGGATTAAAACTGTGCACTTAGACATCTTAGTATTATTCATACTGCATAAAATACATCTATATACAAAATGTTTTGTTGGTTTAAATCACCAAATAGAAATGTACCTCTCTCTCTTTGTGAAATCCAACTTGTCCAACATCCATACCACCCGTTTTCCTTAAATTTGACCACATGGTGTACACAACTTCTATATTGTTCATTTTATTACCTAAAATGTATCACATAAAATATGTTTATGAATCTGTAAACAAGAGGCCTATTGGCCTTAATGCTCACCTGAGGAAATGTCTAAAAAAAACTTGCAAAGAATTTAAATACAAAAACTTTATAAAATTCATCCAGTTTGGAAATGCCACAATAATTAATCAGAAATACCTAGTCACATTTCATTTATAAATAGCTAATATGCATGATTTAACTATAGTACAATGGATAATTTCCAAATCATTAACCATTTCAGTATGCTTATGCAGCCATGATGTTGACCTTTTAACATATGACCTTGAATCCTATAACAAAATGGCTACAATATCAATACCTATAATATTCTAATATTTGACCATTTTGACCACTTTGAACATATGACCTTGAACCATATATTTAAAAATGTCAATACTGATGTCATATCAATACTTACAATATCCTAATATACATGCCTATCCTATAAGATAATAGTTTTAAATATAATTCACAATTTGAGTCTTCTTCTACAGCTATGACCTTGATTTTTGAATGTATGACCTTGAAGCATATATCAAAATGACTGTCATAACAATACCTACAATATTCTCATATACATGCCTATACAAAAAGTTAATAGTTTTCAAGGTAATACACAATATTCAAATACACATGCCTTTACAAAATGTTTATAGTTTTCTAGTTAATAAACAATTTCAGTCTTCTTCTGCAGCTATGATCTTGACCTTTCCTGACCCCCTGGCCATGAACAATATATCAAAATGATTGTCATATCAATACATACAATATTCAAATATACATGCTTATACAAAAAGTTTTTAGTTTTCAAGCTAATGCACAATTTTAGTTTTTATAAGAAAAAAATAACATTTCAGGGGCAACAACTCCTACATGTTTTATCATACAGTGAATTATATTTTAAGCAAACAATAACATTTCAGGGGCAACAACTCCTACTTGGTTTATTATATAGTTACAAAATTTGGTACCTTGTTAAATTTTGTCATGCTAAACATTTTAACAATGTTTTTATTTCATATACCTCTTAATATTTGCAAGAAAAATGACCTTGATTTGTGACCTTGACCCTTTTTAAAGGTCACTTCCAGAAAAAGTCAAAACTGAAACCCCATGTCACTTTCTGTTCAAACAGTCAAGTTTTTACAGTTTGAAGCATTTTTATGAATTTTTTTAATTAAATGCAAAAATGCGTAACCCATTTTTCCATCAAATTTCATGAAATGAACAAACTATAGGCTTAAGACCCTAGAGAAGCCAAATATCACATCAGATTTGTTCTCCCATCATTGATTTTGTATCAATACCTACAGTATTCTAATATATGTGATTGTACAAAAAGTTTATTTTTCCAAAATAACTCATTTTTTCAGACCTTCCAACCTCCTGGGCAACTATTCAGTAAGATCAAGGACATTTTTCAGTAAGATTGCAAGAGTTTCAGTAAGATTTGACAAAAGTCAATTTTTATCAAATAGGCTTATTTTAATTAGACTTTTAAGGCTACAAATCACCTAAATCACACCAATTTGTTTCATTTTGCTACCACCATGTGCGATATTTAGATCAACTAGACTTATGCTGCAATTGACGAAAAAACTCCCTTTTTGCTCCATTTTATGAAGGACCATGTTGAAAAATACGTCGGCTTAGCTTTTTGGGCATACTGCTTCCTTTTGTTTTCAGAGCCGACTCTCCATAATCTATCACCAGATGTGCTTTGTGTTTGCTCATTTTTGAGATGTGACAGTTACCGCGAGAAACTGTCGAATCCCACAGATGCTTGATTATTACACTTCAGAATGTCTTTGAAATGCTTTACTATCAACCACTCTTCCGACTTTGCGTAACAACAGTGATCGCTGGCTATCTTTTTAATGCTTTATTGTAATCTGCATGCCTTAAAAGCGTTTCCAGGACAGTTTTCTAAATCATGTTTTGGAAACGTAAAGACAATGAAAGAGAAATCCGGAAAGGATGAAAGTCGGAAAAAACATGCCGTATCCGTAAAATTGTAAGAATTAAGAATTTTCGGCAATTTTCAGTAAGAACTACGGAAAAATCATAAGGGTTGGCAGGTCTGTTATTTTAGTCTTTTTTCAAAGCTGTGATCTTTACCTTTGACATTATAAGAAAATGACAATATTCTCATGTATAATGCCTTAACAGGAGCCTGATAGTTTTTCAGACATACGACAAAATTTATTTACTAATTTTAGCCATGTACAATGCCTTAACATAAAGCCGATACTTTTTCAGACATATTGACAAATTCTATATACTAATTTTAGCCATTTCCCCACTAATTGTCTTGCTATTTCAGGTTATAGCTCAGGTGAGCAAAAGCTTTCTTATTCATGATTACAAAACTGGCCAAAACTTCAATAGAAAACTAAGAATTTAAAATGACATATGTCTCACAACTACTTATAAATCTGAACTAAAAGTTATATCTGATTACCTTGTATACTATTTGCTTTGACTAGCTGTGCACAGTCATCTATAACAGCTTGTGGTACGTCATCTAATGTTTCATTCTAAAAAACAACATTCTAATCCTTAAATTGTTCACCTATGAAAACCAAAACTGTAATAACATTATTTTAGTAACATTAGAAAGTCAAGGTACATTAATTTCTCAAATAGGTTGAACATGTAATAATGCCAAAATTTTATATGTGGTTTTATCCTATTAATATTGTTTAAAGCCCTTGTCTAACATTTTTCACTTATATTGATGCACTCAGTTTAGGGATGGTTGAGTTAACCTGAGTTCCCTGAAAAAAGGCTTTTGCAAGCAAAATGTCACTAGAATCTGTCCAAATTGGAATAGGCAATGTGATACATAAGTGCACACTTTAAAACACCAGCACTGAAGCTCCTATTATATGTGGATCAAGGTCATCTAGGAATGCAAGTCTGTAACAGCTATACCATTTACCAAGTTTCAAGCTTCTAGCTATTCATGACAAGATGTTTAAAAGTTACTTTTTTAGATCACTATGACCTTGAATGTTGGCCGATTAGACATTTCATATAATTAAAGGATATGTTTAACTACTTTAAGTCACTCTGACCATGAATGTGGGTCAAGTTTGACTAGCTTCATAGAAGACACTTATGCATCAATGTATAAATGAAGTTTCAGGATAAGAAGTTGTTTGAAGGTTTTAAAGCTGCATTAAGTTTTCAAAAAAAAAAATTAAAATGGTGCTAATCTAATTAATGATGTTCCTAATGAACAATGTTACATTTGGTTCAACGAAAAAACTCGAATAAATACAAGAATTACAGTAATTATCCAGCCAGATACAGCATTTGGGATCTAATATTAGAACATGGTAACGTCATAAAAAACCAAGGTCATTTAAACACAACTTTCTAAATGGTGAAATATGATAAAGTAAAGACAGAAATTCATTGAATTTGTCATTTGTGACTTAGTAAGGGATACATTACACCATTTCAAATACATCTGGATATTAATGATGGACAATTAATGCAATCTGTCATGTTTTACCTTCGAATCATGTACATCCATGTCTATGCCCCAAGCTCATGATAATCATCGTTAAACACTGAGCTACCAGTTAAAGGATTCCATTTATTTACAGCTAAAAGATATGAAATTTCAGAAAATGAATCTCACGGATCGTGTTTAGAGGATATCTTTTTTTAAACAAGAGGCCCAAGGGCCTTAACGCTCACCTGAGGATATATCCAAAAACTTTCAAAGAACTTAATTACAAAAAGTTTTCAAAATTCCTCAAGTTTGGAAAATCCTGCAATAATTAATCAGAAATGTCTAGTCACATTTCATTTATAAATAGCTCATATGCACAATTTAACTATTGTACAATGAATAATTTCCAATCATTAACCATATGGTTATGCAGCAATGATTTTGACCTTTGAACATGTGAACTTGAACCTTATAACAAAATGGTCTAAATATCAATACATACAATATTCTAATAAACATGCTTGTACAAAATGTTAATGGTTTTCAAGATAATTTACAATTTCAGTCTTCTTCTACAGCTATGACCTTGACCTTTGACTGTGTGACCTTGAACAAAATATCAAAATGATCGTCATGTCAATACCTACAATATTCTAATATACATGCCTTTACAAAAAGTTAACAGTTTTCAAGATAATTCACAATTTCAGTACATGTATGCAGCTATGACATTGACCTTTCCACATGACCTTGAACCATATATCTAAATGATTGTCATATCACTACCTACAATATTCTAATATACATGCCTATACAAAAAGTTTATAGTTTTCAAGCTAATGCACAATTTTAGTATTCATAAGCCAAAAACAAAAATTTCAGGGGCAACAACTCCTACATGGATTATCATATAGTTACGAAACTTGGTACCTTTTTAAATTTTGTCATGGGGAACATTTTAACAATGTTTTGAATATCTCTTAAAATTTGCAACAAAATTGCCTAACACTGCATAAATCACAAATTAGGTCATGACCTTGATTTATGACTTTGTCCTTTTTTTAAAGGTCATTTCAAGAAAAAGTCAAAACTGAAAACCCCATGTCAATATCTGTTCAAATAGTCAAGTTATAACAATTTGAAGCCATTTTACGAAATTTTTAAAATTCAACGCAAAAACACGTAACCCATTTTTCGACCAAATTTTACTAAATGAAGAAACTACAGGCTTAAGACCCTAGAGAAGCCAAATATCACATCAGATTTTTTCTCTCATCATCGGTTTTAGAGAAGAAGATTTTTAAAGATTTTTGGACGCCTAGGTCACCTTGACCTAGTTTTGGTAGCCATGGCAATGCCGTTTGCACCGGCTTCTGACCAAGTATCATTGAAATCTGTCCAGCAGTTTTGGAGGAGAAGTCAAAAATAGGTGTTAACGATGCACACATACATGCACTCACGCAAACACATACACACGCTGCGCCATGCCATAAGCTCACATGACCTTTCGGTCAGGTGAGCTAAAAAAAAACATATTTTTAGAAAATCAAAATAAAAAATTCAAAAAATTGAAAAACTTAATGCAGCTTTAATTTTTAGGTAATTATGACCATGAATATTGGGATAGATCAACCTGCTTCAAAAACTTAATTAGCTTCATACACCATAGCTATTCAGGAGTTTTAAGCATCTAGGACTTTTAGTTCATAACAGGAACTTCTATAAAAGTTTTATTATTTCAGCTCATTCTGACCTAAAATGTGAATGAAGGTCAGACAGCTTCATCAACTTTCTGGATCTTTATGCTGTGAATGCGAAATATTGTATTATATTAAAATATCTATATATAGATATTATTATATAGCATAGGACAAACCCCCTTCTATCATGGTTTCTGTGCAAATAATTTTGAAAGTTCCAGCAAGTGACCCAAACACACTTTTATCCTTTTGGACTCGGGTAATTGGCCTTAAGACAATTTTATTGAGTGGCTGCAAGTTAAATTGGGAGGACCATTAATTATGATATTCTTTTTCACTGCTTCTTTTAGAAAACAAAGTAGATCCATGTGAATCTGTGTGATTCTTTGGTCAACTTTTCTTCAAGAACCAAATGACCACTAGGATGTCCCACATCTATGCCTGCTCACAGTAACTTCAGATGTATCCAATGTTGCGAATAATGCAAATAAATTAGGTGAAGAAGTGTTCCTATTGCACCAATATATACAAGAGACCAATGGGCCTGAACAGTCACCTGAGGGTATTCAGTACTGTTGTTCACAAAAAAGGATTAAAATTTAACAAATTAAGTCTTCAGGGCCCGGTTTCACAATCGTTCCTTAACTAAGATTTTCCTTAACTTAAATCTGGCAAATTTGAAATCTTCGTAATTTTGTTGATTGTTGAGATATTTAATAATGTAAAGTGTCATTTTGAAGAACACTTCAAGCTTGTAACGTCTGTATTTAGTTTTATCACAAATGTCTATTTGTAATTAAGATATTAATTACTAACATTTGACAAATTTAAGTTAAGGAAAATCTTAGTTAAGGAATGATTGTGAAACTGGGGCCTGCCACACTAGTGGGAAGACTTATTACTTTTCTTTCGTTTCCAGTTCACCTGATCACTTTTTATCCACAGGATTTCTCCTAGACACATCAATAGATCTCATTTAAATTTTTAGGGTAGGTTCCTATACTGTAGGAGTTGTGTTATCCAGGATTTATATCCCAGATGGTTCAATGGGAAAGGGCCACACCAAATATGGTTCCATTTGGCCCAGTAGTTTCAGACGAATAGACTAAATTTGATGCATGGATGCACAGACACATGCACTCATACATGCTTCACCATGCCATAAGCTCAGCTGGCTAAAGCCAGTTGAGTTTTAAAAAAAACAATGTAATTGTTTAATGAACCTTTTAATAATATTATAAATGTATATGTAACTCACTGGATGTAATCTGAGATATACATGAGCTGATGATACTTTGTCAACATGAAACCTGAAAAAATATTAACATTTAAGGTATAAATAAGAGCATACAATATTATATCAATCTCAGTGTCTTGACCTGCAATTACAACCTATTGCAATTAAAACCTTATTTCTTAAAAAAAAATAATATCAAGAAAATGGTCAAAAACAGCACAATTGCTGAAAAAATTAATATTTCAACAACTTTTACATGGAATAACATTTAGGAACAAAACTTGCTTGTTAGATCTCGTCATGCTGAGCATTTTTGTAATTTATTGCTATCACCTACCTAAAACAATTTTCAAACAAGAGGCCCATGGGCCTTTATTCTCACCTGAGTATATGTACAAAATTTTTGCAAAATGCAATAGACAATATATTAATTACAGAAACTTTCGAAATTTCTTCAAGTTTAAAACTGCCAGGAATAATTAGTCATGGTACATTTTTAAGTAGCTTATATGCATATAATAACTATAGTACAATGATTAATTTCCAAATCATTAACAATTTCTTATGCAACTATGAAATTGCCTTTTGAATGTATGAACTTTAATTATATATCAAAATAAAATAATATCAATACCTACAATATTATACTATAATACTATATATGTCTATACAAAAGATTCAGTTTTCAAGATAATTAACATCTTCAGTCTTCTTTTGTAGCTTGACCTTTAAATGTATCATAATGAGCATTATATCAATACCTACAATATTCGAATATACACGTCTATACAAAAAGTAAACACCGGTAGTTTTCAAGATAATTCACAATTTCAGTCCTCATATGCAGCTATTGCTTTGACCTTTGCATATATGACCTAGAACCATATATCAAAATGATCATCATATCAATACTACAATATTTTAATATACATGCCTATACAAAAAGTTAATAGTTTTCAAAAAAATTAACATCTTCAGTCTTCTTCTGTAGCTATAACCTTGACCTTTGAATGCATAACCTTAAATCATATATCAACATGATCATCATATCAATAACTACAATATTCTTATATACATGTCTATATAAAAAGTTAATCGTTTTCAAGATAATTAACATCTTCAGTCTTCTTCTGTAGCTATGACCTTGACCTTTGAATGTATAACCTTAATTCATATATCAAAATGATCATCATATCAATAACTACAATATTCTAATGCCTAAACAAAAAGTTTATAGTTTTCAAGATACATTGACAAATATATAATTTTTATCAACTTCCCCATTAAGTACCTTGCTATTTCTGCATTTTGAGCTCCATGGCTACCATTTTCCAACTTTCCCTGCCACAATTCTTAATCATAAATATCTAGTAAAAGTTCTTTAACAAGTACCTAATATGCAAGTAGTAACTGAAGTACAATGAATAATTTCCAAATAATTAACCATTTCAGGAGAACCTTGTCCTTTGAACCTATGACATTGAACCATACATGAAAATGATCATCATACCAATACCTACAATATTCTAATACCTAATACCTAAACAAAAAGTTAATAATTTTCAAAATAATTGAGTTTTTAAGGGTTACCCATGATGCATAGTGTGCCAGTATAGTTCCTGTTCAAACTTTTGAGTCATGGCATCCAAAGTGCAATATGTCAAGCTGTAAACAGTGTAAAAATACTAGAGAAAACAAGGTCACAGAGAAAGTTTAGGAAGAAAAATGGTGGCGGACAGATAATAGATTTCTTAAAAAAGACAGTAAACAGATCCCTCTTTGGATGATGACAATTCATCAAGATAATTGGGAATATTGTGACTTGCACAGAATCTGTTCTGAACACTTTTAAGTAGGTTAAGTAGGTAACATTCTTTTAACAAAATTATAACATGTTATAATTATGCAATCTCTTAATAATCTTAAGTTTTCTAAAGGTGAATTAAAAATATCATTGATTTTAACAGTTCTGCTGATTTTGCAGGCATGGATTTTTATTCATCTGCCTAGATTTAGATATTATGTTCTATGGAGTTAGTTCAATGATAAATGTTCTTTTTCACAACTGTCTTCCTGGTGATTAGTGATGGTTATATAGACAGATTGGAGACAAGTCTATTACAGTAGAACTTCGATAACTCGAAGTGATCGGGACTTCGAGTTATCGGGGTGTTCGAGTTATCGAAGTTGAAGGATGATGTCCAAGAATGGTGTCACCTTAATATATGTTTTCCAGTACAAAATCTTGATGTTTTAAACAGTTACCTGTACTCGAAGTGAAAAAAAGTAAAAAGATAATTTTTAAAGAAAATACAATAAATAATTTATTAAAGAATTGATATTGACGGTAAAAGCGTGCGAAACGTATTATTTTATTATAAAATTACGATACATGCATATACGAACAACGAAATCGGAAATCAGATATATGTACATGTTTATCAAAATGCTTATTTTTTACATTCGTTAGAAATTCGAACAGAAACTTAATGAAATTATAAAGCAGTGCAATAAGTAATTTAAGATTTTAATGCAGTCGTGAGTACAACGGGGTTAGTCGTTTTAATTAAGCTTGGAGAACTTGGCTTCTTTTATTACAGTAGAGGATTAGCGTACCTGTTAGGCTTAATTGTCTGTGACGGTACTGGATATTAATCCGTTAATTGATACTAATTAATACGGTAGATAACAAGAACTACTCGGTCATTTTCTCTACTATAACGGTAGCCAAATTACCAATATGTGATTTCTTTGATCGTTTTATTAAATGAGCCATTGATCATACAGTGTTAGAAAAAATTCGAGTTTTTGAAGTTAATTTTAATAGATTTTTAAACTACAGACCAAATTTTTACTTCGAGTTATCGGGGGTATTCGAATTATAGAAGTTTGAGTTATCAAAGTTTTCCTAATATAGTTTATATAGAAAACCGATCGGGACAAAATAAAGACTTCGAGTTATCCGTGGTATTCGAGATATCGAAGTTTGAGTTATCGAAGTTCTACTGTATTTGTATTATCATAATACTCACTACAACAAAATAAATATGTTTTTAGCATGTCAGAGAATACTTTGTTTTTGTTTTAAATTTCTTCTGTATTTTATTTTTCAGGTAGAAAAGGGGAAAATCCTACAGACTTAGGCTATGTTCAAACAATTTTCCTCTTCACAAAGGAACCAACTCCCAGAACAAGCAGGAACAGCAATTTATTTTATCACCATTTAAACGGAATTTTTCCAAAAATATTTCTGCACAACAAAAGAAATGCAAACATCATCAAACATATTTAGAGAGTGGAGTGAACAGTCAATCTCAAGTCCACAACCTGAAGACCATTTTTATATTGAAACAAAGATAAAGGAGATGGATGAGGTTTTTAAGACGTTTTTCCCTGAAATTGAAGGAAAAATGAAAAAATTGGAAGAAATGGAGAAATTAAATGACATTTACAAAAGTTAGTTTTTGGATCTAGAGCAGATTAAATATAATCAAAAAATAGTTCAGGTCACTGCACTGGTTTTCCAAACTATGAGACATTTTATACATTATTCAAGTTTCTGGAACCCTGAGCAAAAACTATGAAGTATTGGAGAGGCAACTCCACAGCTAGTGCAGAAAATCTTTTGAAACTTTCACCAACAAGCCTTGTCCAGAGAGGAAGCTACAACTCCTTGACAAATATTTCTTAACAATGGTTAGAACTTAGAACTGCACTTTCAACTGAAGACCTTGCACAGAGGTTAAGTGTTTCAACTGGGACAGTCTCATCAAATTGTCACTTCATGGGTTAATTTAATGTACAGTGATTTAAAGATGTTTTGTGAACTTCCATCTAAAGAAGTAATAGATGAAAAACCAGTCACCTGCCATTGGGGCTTATAACGATATGCAAATTATTCTTCATTGTGCTGAATTGTTTATTAAAAACCCAAGCAAACTTAAGGAGAAGAAACAGTTTTTTTCAACCATAGGCATCCCAATACTTTTAAATTTCTAGTTGGTGTTTCTCCACAAATGGGGATAACTTGTTTTAGCCATGCTTATGGTGGCAGAGCATCATTTAGACACATGACTTCTGATTCAGCAGATCTCCTTCAGTGTTTAGAAACTGATAAAGAATTTGTTATAGCAGAGAGGGTTTTTTAATTCAGGGAATTTTAAATGGCATGGGAGTAAAACTCTATATGCCCTCTTTAAAGGAACTGTACAACCTCAGTTGACATCATCAGAATGAGCATTATCTGAGAGAATTTCAAATGTTTGAATTCACATTGAACATGCAATTCAACAAATAAAGACTTACCATATTTTATTTAGATGGTGAACTAAAATCATAAATGAAACATATTGCAGAACAAGTGTTCACTGTATGTGCATACTTAGTCAATTTTCAGACATCTATTGTGAAGTCATAATCATATATATATACATGTATTAGCATTTTACAGATATTACAGATATAGTATAACATGTGTATAAAGACCATCCAGGGGACTGAGCAAAGTGGGACTTTATATAAGTAAACATATACTGTTGATTTTCTTTAAAAAAATAATGAAGACTATAAAGCCTATTAAATTCTCACATATATACATTTATCTTACAGAAAATTTTTTTTCTCAAAAATAGATTATTCAAATTAATTACAGATAATAATAAAACTCATTTTAATATGTGTTGAACTGTACACCCAATTTTATTGTTTAAATCACCTATCAGTGTATACAGACTATTGGTAATGAAAAAAACATAATGCATGTAAATAACAATTGAGTTTTTTACCTTGAAGTTCATATCTGATGAATTCAGTTTCTGACATTAGAATGATGACTTCATTTTTTTATTAGAATTACTTGCAAATTTTCATGTATAATTAAGATTGTAAAACTACATCACAGATTTATTTGATAATTATATATTGAGAAACTGCACACATCAGAATAAAAAATACTTGCACAAACTTTTAGAAACTGCAAAATTTTAATAATGAAAATAAAATATTGGACTTTATAACAGGTTCAGGAGTTGCAACAATTGAACTGTTTTAAAATGATGTTAATTGTCAATGTGAATGCAAAAACTTGGCAAGCAAACTGAATATCGCAGGTAAGCACATTATGATTAGTTTGCCTTGCGAAGATTCTGCATTCATATTGACAATGAACATCAATTTAAAACAGTTCAATTGTTATATTTTTGTCAAATATTTTTAAAAAAATTATTCATTGATTTTAAGACTCAAAAATCCCATCTATAACACATACACACCAGGAGGAGTCCATGAGACACAACAGCCACAAGGACCATGTCAGCCATGTCTGTTTCCCTATGATATTGTAGTTCTGGATTGTGTTTTGCTGTTTAAATATCTTCATACATGGAATGTAGTTTTTGTATTTTATAGTCTAAATGAATGCTACGGCTCTTAAGCTTGGAGAAATGGGAATTTTTCACAGCAAATAAAAAAATATATGGGATTGAAAAGGGTGGACTTAATTAACATTAGACAGGTGGACATTATATTATATAGAGGGTCATTAAATAGTAAAATCAATTAGGGATAGTTCAGACAGGATGCTTATAATAGACAGGTGGAATTTATATAGAGGTTGACAGGTTATACTGTATTTGGTAAACATTTGCAGACTATTGGATAAATTTATAAGTTCTAATTATTGATAAGTTTCAGATTGTAATACAGTTGTTTATATAATTTTGAATTGATGACTTTTATAGAAGCAAATAGTTTTCAGTATTGTTTTTTTTTTTTTTAAAAAAAAGAAAGAAAAGTATGTCATTGTTGAAGAAATATAATAAGAAGGGAGATCTACACATAAACAATTCAAAATGGATTTTCAGTAAATTTCTGTTTAATTGTGATAAGGTAAAATATTTTGTTGTAACAGTACTGTTTATTTGTTTATACATGTATTTCTGAACAGTGGTTTGGGCTAAATTACAATAAAGTCAAACTTTTGCATAATAATTTGTTTCATCAGTTATTTTCAACTACTTAGTAGCTCAGTAAGAGAAATACCACTATTGTAGCTCAGACGGTAAAGTGCTAGCTGCATATGTAGGAAGGTTGGGTTCAAACTACAGCTGGGTATGACCAAGACTTGAAATTTGGTAGTGACTGTTCTTTTGCCAAGCACTTGGCATTAAGAAATAAAAGTCACAGGGTCCTTTATAGTAGACCTTAAAAACCAAAGTGCTCACTTCGTATGTTCAAACCACAGCTGGGTCTGACCAAGACTTGAAAATAGGTAGAAAAATTTCTGCTACTTTACCTATAGCTGGTGACATCTCAATATAGGTGAAATATTCTTGGCCGGGGCAAAAAACCCATTGAATCAATCACTGAGTTACTGACTAAGAGGATTAGAATTTTGGGTTCAATCCTCAATTCTGTCCATTTCTTCCTTATCAAAAATAGGCATTTTATCAGACAGCTTGTTCACTTGTAAGTATAATGTGAGGGATAAGGATATTCATGTCTATGGCAATAGAATCCAGTGGGCTAGCAATATTAAACCAGTGGCAGTTTGCTGAATAATAATTTGCATCCTCTAAAAATTTAGAATCATGATTAAAACATACTAATATTCTTAAAATACTGAAATAGGTATACCAACAAAACAAAACTTCTTAAAAACTTCTGTGTTCATATTTCAATTTACTTCAAAGTTTAAAATAGCATGACTTATAGCATCACATCATTTGAACTGATAAAAGCTGTCATTAGTGAGGATCAGCTGGGACATGTGTAATTTATAATAACTATGTACAACCCATAAATATTAAACTTTATTCAATTAATTATAGTCTGATTAAAAAAGCCATTTGACAACAGTAAATTTTCCTTGTCTGGATGCACCTCTCTACATTTGCTGCATGCATAATTTTCCCTTGAGTTGACAAGACTGAGGTACTCTTCTAAATCCTTTACAAAATAAATGGAACCAAGTACCTCGTGCACAAACTAAATGACAATTGCAAGCAATTACTTGTTCTTTCACTCTGGAAAATGTAGGTACCCTGTTGTCTTTACAGTATGATCTGCAACCTAAATTCCAACTATCATCATTGTTGTCAACATCATAATCATCAGCAGCATGAACAAAAGCATCTTCATCTTATATATTGTCACTAGTGGTGCTGGTGCAGACCATATTAACATCAGACTTTTTCCCCCTTTATTTCAATCAAAACAAAATTATGTTTGAAATTATTGAAGGAAATAATAAAATACATGATATATTATTACTGAAATTGAATATGTTTATTGTTTTGTAATCTCATGACACACACTTCATTTCTTTGACAAGTCCAGCCATAAAAGAAATTTTCAGTGTGAAAATAGTCAGCAAAATGTCTCAAAAGTAATCAAAGGTCAACATTTTTTTACTTAAAAATAGAAATGTAATAAATTCTGTTGATTTTGGCATGAATCATGACATTATTAATTCAAAAAATAACTAAAGTATAATAATTAAAAGGTGACATAATAAACATTACAGTACGAGAAAGTTGCGTATTATAAATAGGTAACTTTAATCAATTTTTTTTTATATTTGCATCAGGGTTGTACCTTCACGTGGTGAACAAGAGGCCCATGGGCCTAAATGCTCACCTGAGAATATGTCCAAAAGACAATATAATTGGTACTGAAACTTTACAAGTTTTCTCAAGTTAAGAACTGCCATAAAACTTAATCAGAAATATATCCACTCACATTTAATTTATAAGTAGCTTATATAATATGCATGAAGTAACTGTAATGCAATGAATAATTTCCAAATCATTAACAAATTTCAGTATACTTATGCAACTATGTCCTTGACCTTTGAACATATATGACCTTGAACCATATATGATCGTCATGTCAATACCTACAATTTTCTAATATACATGCCTATACAAAAAGTTAATACTTTTCAAGATAATTACCAATTCAAGTCTTCTTTTGCAGCTGTGACCTTGACCTTTCAACAAATGACCTTGAACCATATATCAAAATGATCATCATATCAATTTCTACAATATTCTAATATACATGCCTATACAAAAAGTTAATAGTTTTCAAGATAATTAGCAATTTATGTCTTCTTTTGCAGCTGGGACCTTGACCTTAAAACACATGACCTTGTACCATATATCAAAATGATCGTTGTCACATCCCTATAATATTCTGATATTCATGCCTTTACAAAAAGTTTATAGTTTTCAAGCTAATGCACAATTTTAGTATTTATAAGCCAAAAATAACATTTCAGGGGCAAAAACTCCTACATGGATTATCACATTGTTACAAAACTTGGTACCTTTTTTAAATTTTGTCATGCTGAACATTTGAACAATGTTTTGATATCATATATCTCTTAAAATTTGCAACAATACAGGCATTTTTCTGGCCACTCACAGGGTCCGGTAAAGGGACCCATTCCCAATGCCAAAAAGCATACATTTTTCCCAATTTTGTAGGTAAAAATTCCCAAATGATCCTGCTTTGAGAAACCTAAGAGAAAGTGAAAAAAAACTATATTTTTGTTGTAGCTTGTATATCTTTATTATAACCTGTATTTATGCACATTTTGATTTATACTCAATGAGGATCTGGTAGAATGGGAGCAACTCATGAAACAACTTTCTCAGATGTTTGTATTGAAGCCAGTCTATGAAGATATTGTGTTAATGTCTCAGTGATTTGGTACAAATGAGTGACTACCAGCATGTATCAAAATAGTAAATATTCCAGGCAAAATATTTGATGTGCTGACAATGTGAAATTTTTAAAGTTTAATGAAAAATTTTCCCAAAATGTCGATTTTGTCAATGATTTTCCCAATTTCATCCCAAGTTCCCTTTCCCAAAATGGCCAGAAAAATCCCTGCAATATTGCCTAAAACTGCATAAATCACAAATTAGGTCATGACCTTGATTTGTGAACTTGACCCTATTTTAAAGGTCATTTCATAAAAAAGTCAAAACTGAAAACCCCATGTCAATATCTGTTCAAATAGTCAATTTAAAACAATTTGAAGCCATTTTACAAATTTTTTAAAATTCAACGTAAAAACGCATAACCCATTTTTCGACCAAATTTCACGAAATGAACAAACTATAGGCTTAAGACCCTAGAAAAGCCAAATATCACATCACATTTTTTCTCCCATCATCGGTTTTGGAGAAGAAGATTTTTTAAGATTTTTCAACCCCTAGGTCACCTTGACCTAGTTTTGGTAGCCATGGCAACGCCATGAACAAATCTGAATTGCACCGGCTCATATATGCTTCTGACCAAGTATCATTGAAATCTGTTTAGCAGTTTTGGGAGGAGAAGTCGAAAATAGGGGTTATCGAATGCACGCATGCACACACGCACATACACACGCCGTGCCATGCCATAAGCTCACATGACCTTTCGGTCAGGTGAGCTAATAAAATGCAATATGGAAAGTAAATCTTTTTTTAAATTATATCGAATGAAAGAAAAAATTGTGAATTTTCCGAATCTGGATTTTGTTTTCCAAATTTGAGGTTTTATTCATGAGAAAATTTCAAAAAATGAAAAAAATTGTCATTTTCTGAGGAAGTAACTTAAAATTTCAAGATTGAAAAATGTGACCAACCTATTTAATTGGTTGCTTTGACCCAACTGTTGATTTTCTTAAATTGAAAGACATATTGTAAAGAAGCTTAAATAATTGTGAATACTGTGGTATGCATGTTTTAAATATTTATTGCTTATCGTAGAAATAACAATGAAGTGAATATTAATCCCTTTCAAAATCAATGTAACATTACAATTTTCTCTTGAAAAGTGAAGAAAATATTTTGTTGTCGGCATTTTTAACCAAAGATATTTTATTACAAATTAATATTTGCTCAGCAAGTTTTGCTGATTCAAATAAGATATGCAGCAAAAAAATCACTTCAGAATTACCTAAGTTATCAGAGTTTTTCCATCACTCATATGCTCTTAATATACCTACCAGTACAATTGTACCAGTAGGAACAGAAAGGGGTTAAACATAACACTATGAATGTGTTTTGCTTTCAAATGGGCATAATATCTGGAAAGTTTATATTTTTAATACTCTCCTCATAAAAATCTGGATTGTTTAAGGATATTTCTTCACTATGCCAATATCAATTCTGGTACATTTGTTATTTTTTGGTCTTCCCTTTCAAAGATTGTACAAATGCTGTGTCAGTTTTTCATATTCAATAAGTTCATTCTGATCAAGGCAGTGATCATTTGCTAGAGGTATCTTTGTTTCTTTGCCAACTGATATTCCAATGTTCTCAGAAACAAGAATTTCAAGCGCATCTCTGCCAATCCCATGAACATTAATTCTGTATCTCCACAAATATATTTCAGGTTTTGATATGATAAATTTTACATTTCCTTGTAGCTTTTTGGTGTAGAAAATTGAATTATTTCATCTTATTTACGCTTCTTATTTTGACTTTTCATACTCAATTGTTTGCCATGACTGTGAAAACCAGAACCTTTCAAGTGTGCAGGATTATGTGAAACCCTAAAACGACTATTAATCATTACAAATTTTTTAAGCATCTTTGACCTTGACCTTTGAATGTATGACCATGAACCATATATCGAAATGATCATTATATCAATACCTACAATATTCTAATATCACATGCCTATACAAAAAGTTAATAGTTTTCAAGATGATTTGCATTTTCATTTTAAAGAGTCAAAAATGTACTGGTCAGGAGGTGATGTTTCTCTTGGATTTCATCACAAGTTTATTGATGCAAATCTACTGTTTTGTTTTATGTAAATCAGTGTTTTAACATAGTGGTTTAGAAATTTGTAATCAGTTTTTTAACAGTCTAATTGTTTTACATGTGTCCTCATTTTTTATATTTTTTCACTACATGCACTTTATTGTCATTCATTATACATATTTTTTTACTATTTATTTCGTTATCAAAATGTTTTCAAATTGCAGAAATCAGCTTTAAATCGACAGCTATAACAATTTTTGTTGTTCTTCAATTTTTAATTTGATTTAAGAACTACCTTTTGCGTATTGGTTAGTAACAAGCAACTTGAACAGTTTATTGGCATTTGGTATGGCAGATGATATTGTTACGGGGCCCAGCAAACTTTGTCAAGTTCACTGGATGGACATTCAAGCAACTCCTGGAGTTATGACACAGATCATGACCATGAATAACTCCAATTTATCTACATGTGTTAAAACAACAAACAATGACTTAAAACAATAGCTTTTAAGAAGGCCTAGTGGATAAATAACTATTCTAGTTTTCTTTTTATGTGCATCTTTATATTGACCAATTGCTAACCAATACCTACAATTTTTAACAAGCTTATACAAAAAGCTGATAGTTTTCCAAATGTAATGAGAAAGATACTTCAGCAATAAATAAGCACTCTGCCATTTTCCTATTGTAAGCCCAACAACTATGATCTGTCCAAATTTGAAAATAGGATGCTAAGCTGGTTGGTCGGTTCAATGTTGTCACATCAGCAATTTTTCAGCTATTTGTGACGATACAATTTCTATTGATCTCAAAGGATTAATCTTAACACAAGTTCATATGTTGCCCAAGTGTTTCTGATCTGCATTGTACTAGTACACACTTGTGGCTACTGTTAGGGCACTAGTACACTCCCATGAAGGTTGAGACTTAATGATTTAATGTTCAGATTTAAAAAAAAGAAAGAGAGATAGAGAATTAAATAATTTACCACACATCTTCAGGAAATCCCCATTTTATAAGTTCTTCATCTACAATATAAAAATTATCAACTAGTTACAAAAAATGTGTATTCATATAAACCAAAGAGAATTAACACTTTATAAGCCTTCTAAGTACAAGTAGTGGGAGAATATACATGTATAATTAAGTGCTCCAAACAGTGGAGAAAATAGGCCAGAAAATATAAAAGTATTCTTCGACTTTCTTAAATTGATTGCAACACCTTTAACTTTTTATGCAATTTTTGTATATGTACAGTTAGATTTGTAAATTCTGCTTTTTAGATCTAACATAAATAAGAGGTTAAAAAACTGTGATACTACATTGGTTAAATTTATTACAATTGAGATTTATAACAAGGATTTCACAGAATTAGAAGTCTTGCATGGTTAGTTTTTGATTGAGTAGAAAATACATTTTTCAGATTCAGTCTTGCTGCATAATATCAACATAAAATTCAAACTACATTCTCAACCTTTTAAATCAGCCTAAAGATTTTGTTTTTAATCAGACACTTAAAAATTATATATAATAATTCTATGTATGTTCTGTGGATTGAGTATACTAATATACTAAGTAAAGTAAAGTATGACTGAATAACCTACATACTTGGAAAAAAATTAGTAGGATCAATCATAATTATACTTGGCATCGATCAATGTTAAAGACAGAAAAAAAGACTGATTTGTGTTGTCAATTTTTTTTGGCTGATGTTGGTAACAAATGTCTGCATCATGATGTATCCATGAGACAAGTAAAAGCAAAGTAACAGTTGCAGTTTTAAAACTAGAAGATCTACTTGGGAGCAAGTATATGTCTGTGTATCAGCTCTCTCTCTCTCTCTCTCTCTCTCTCTCTCTCTCTCTCTCTCTCTGTAATACAATAATAACAACAGGTGATTTCAACACACTTAAAAACTAGTCATACCCTTAAGGCAGATAAGTAGAAATTAGGTGTGGGAATCTAGAACAAAGCGGACAATAGTCCATAATTAGTTTAATTTAAGAAGATGTCCTTAGGGCATATCCTTCACAATAGAAGTCTCGGTTGTTGTTTTAACTGGATTTCTCCGTATCTTTTGAAATTCCAAAAAATGGCAAGGAAGCAACTTCTCCATGGTCCATCCCTACCAGTTGACAAAATTTTAGGTTGATCAAATAAGAAATGAAGGAGGGGATGCCTCTTAAGATTATCTTACAGAAACGAGGGAAAATAATAATAATAATAAACTTTAATTAAACCTTTGACCTTCATCTTTAAAACTATGACCTTAAATCATATATCAAAATGATTGTTGTATCAATACCTACACTATTCTTATATTTACACCTATACAAATATTTCAATTTAAAGTTTCCAGATAATTATTCAATTCAGTCTTCTTTTGCAGTTATGACATTGAGCTCTGAACCTATGACCTTGAGTCATATATCAAAAGGAATGTCACATCAATACCTATGTAATGAACTTGTAATGCACAATAAATGGCTTTGAATGGTGTGTGTACAAGTGAATAAATGTACCTACTAATTACTATACATAGAAGCTGAATTTAGTAAGTGAAGAGTGAAAGGTTCACTGTTAAATTTTAAAATATGAGCATGAGACCATGTGTGCAAGTCTGGATGAAAAGATTTTAACTTTTTTTGGCTTTTTCATACATCTAGAGAATATAGATTTTAAAATAATCTAGGAAGTATAAAGACTCCTGGAATTTACCTTATTTTATGTTTAAGAACTGTAGTATGCCATTATTTGAGAGCTGATTGGAATATAAACCATTTAAATACATCACAGGCAGCCATCTGTGTTTACAATGGAAACACAAAGAAGCTGTTTATACCAGCTTTATATTACAATACAGTGGACATATGATTATTAACATAAAAAACAATAAGATAATATATTGTTAAACTTAATCTTATTTTTCACAAATACTTGAGAAAGAATGGGTTTTTTGTATGTGAGAGATATTTACTTTTTGATTTGAATGTGAGAGATATTTACCTTTAGATTTGGGTACAGAGGTTATAATCTCAATGTTGAATTTGTAAAATTCTGATTTATTTAAGTCTTGTATTTTTAAAGCAAAAATTTGCATGTGTGTTGTTGAACCATTTGTTATTGATTTAAGCCAAGTTGGAAAAGTACTTTTGTGTAATAAAACAACTGTCCAGCATTCAGGTTCTTGTCTGGCAAAAGGACAGACTTTGATTGGTCAAAATGGCATCACAATATTTTATAGAGTTATAAAAGCAGGCAATTTCAAAATGTCAGGGAGATAGCTTTTAGCTTTCAAAGCATATACTTTGCTTGGTACAGACTTGACTTACTTAAAAAATTATATACCAGTAGGTACCTAAATTGTCATTTAATAATATAAAATATATAAAATGTACTGGAAGTGCTGAAAGATATTAATAAATATTTTTTTATGAAAAAATAAGCCTTTACTTAGATTCTTACTTTTACTGCAGAAAGCTCAAGTAAGCCATTAGTTGTCTCCAGTGTAATAATAGGTATTTCTTTAGACAGCAATAACAGTAAAATCTTAATTACCTTTAATTGAATTTTTATTGTGTGTCAATAATGCAATAGTTTTACTTACCAACCATACTTTTGTATTTTTATTACGATTCTACAGTGATACATACCTAATTTATCAATAATACAATTATTTCTTTTTATATTTGTACAACAAAGCAATGTAGTATTAACATTACATCTTACGCCAATTTAGTCAATATCTAAAGCTATCTCCTCACTACACTGGACACTCAATTTTGAGAATCATTAACATTTGACTGCAATGCAACAAAAGAGTGTGGAAGGCCAGTTTTTAATATGTTAATTTTACTAATTAATTTTGATAAACCGTTAAATTTTTACTGTTATGTTACTTTTATAATTGTTACAACCACTCTAAAGAAAACATATAAGCCATCTTCATTATTCTGATAAACATGTCTATACATTAAGTTTTCAATTTTCCAACTTTCAACCAAGTTAATTAACAAGTTCAGTCTTCTTATGACCTTGACATTTGAACTTATAATCTTGAACCATATCTCAAAATGATCATCATATCAATACCTATAATTCTTTTATATACATGAATTAACAATTTCAACAGTCTTATACAGCTTTGACTTTGACCTTTGAACCTTGATTACATATTTAAATCCCATAATATGTTCCGAAGTCAAAATTGTTAATCCGAGGATAGTCCAAAATTTGAACAAAATATTCTATTTCTTCATTAAGGAATTTTTGTTTTCTATCCAGAGTTCACAAACAGAATATGATATGGACGAAGTGTTCGTATTCCTTCCTACTGCTGGGTATTTGACTTGACAAGATTGAATCATATATCAAAATGAGTGTCACATTACATTCTATTATTCACGCCAATACAAGAAGTTAACAATTTTCAAGATAATTAAGAATTTTATTCTTCTTACGCAGCTATGACCTTCATCTTTGAACCTATGGCCTTGAACCATATATCAAAATCACAATCATATCAATACCTAAAATACATATTCTAATTTACATGCCTTTGCAATAAGTTTACAGTTTTCAAAATAATTAGCAATTTCTGTCTCACATGGATTTTCATATAGTTAAGAACCTTGGTAACTTGTTAGATTTTGTGGGGCTGAATATTTTTACAGTTAATTAATTTTATTTATCAAAAATAGATTTTTAAAAAAAAATAGCTTAAAACTGCAAAAATCACAAACCAGGTCATGACCTTGATCCAATTTTAAAGGTCGTTTTAAAAACAGCTTAATTTCTGAAAATTAACATTCCAAGGGCAACAACACTTACATGGATTATGAAATTGTTACAAACCTTAGATTTGTCAATAGAATATTGCAGAATTGATAAATCCACCATTTTAATATATAATTCAAAGTTCACATCGTAGCGGCATGATGACAGTTAAAGCTGCTAATTATCTTGAAAACTGTTACTTTTTGTATTAGCATTTATATAAGAATATTTTAGGTATTGATATGATTATCATTTTGATATATGATTCAAAGTCATATGTTCAAAGATCTAAGTCATGGCTGCATATTAAGAAGACTGAAACTTAACAAGAGATGTTTGTGAAACACTTATGCCCCCCCCCCCCTTCTTGGACAGACATTATAGGGTGCACAAGCTTTTATTATGGGCAGTATACATTATGGGCAGTGTACATGGAAATGAAATTGACCTTTTGAACTTTAAATCGATAGGGGTCATCTACCAGTACTATCTGAGCTGCATAAATCTATCAAATATGATGTGTCTATACTAAAAAAAAATTTGAATTATAGGTTTCACAAACATATAAACCTTCAGACAGGTTTGACTGTACTCCAAAATTATAAATTATTATCAATATAATGGCATTCAACCAACCTAATTATATATGTTATATCAGTAATTAATTTGATCAACCTTTGTAGAGATAATGAACCTAAAGCAAATAATTGGAATTTTTCTAAGTCCAAGGAAGATAACTGTGTTAAAAATTGCTCATTCGTACCAAAAACAGAACTTGACATAGATATTTTTAAGATAAATCTGCATACCAAATTTCATTTCAGTATGTGCAACCTCTGCAAAGAAAGTGAACAGAAACTGCAAATAATTGGAATTTTTCTAAGTCCAAGGGGGAGAACTGTGTCAAAAATTGCCCGATCCTACCCAAAACAGAATTTGACCTAGATATTCTGATGATTAATCTGTATTCCAAATTTCATTTCAGTATGTGCAACCTCTGCAAAGAAAATGAACGGAAACTGTTGGTGAACCGACAGACAGACAGACAGCAGCAAAGCAAAATGCTCTCCCTTTTTTGAAGGGGGACATAAAAATATTAGCTTGTTGTATAGGCATGCATGTAATAATATTGTAGATATTGATATAATTTAATTTGTTCTGTAGTCAAGGTAATAACTACATAAGAAAACTGAAATTTTTAATTTTTTTTAAATACATGTATCTTGAACACTTTTTGTATGTTCATGTTTATCAAAATATTGTAGGTATTGATATGACAATCATTTTGAAATATGGCTTAAAGTCATATTTACAAAGGTCAAGGTTAAAGCTGCTTAAGAATACAAAAAAATTGAATTATCTTGAAAACTACAGTAAAACCTGTCTACAAAGGCCACTTGAGTGACTGGCTAAAAGTGGCCTAAATTGTTGACAGGTAATGGTGACTGCTATCCCAGGTTTTACTGTATTACCTTTTTGTATTGGCATGTGTATTAGAATATTGTAGGTATTGATATAAGGATCATTTTGATATAAGGTTTAATGTAATTTGTTTATGAGTCAAGGTCACAGCTACTTAAGAATGCTATAATTTTGAATTATCTAGAAAACTATAATTTTTTTTATTATTTAGGCATGTGTTTATTGTATAAATATATATTTAAAGGACAAGGTTATAGCTGCATAAGTACACTGAAATGGGTTATTATCTGGAAATCATCCATTGTACTTTAGTTACTACATGTTCTTTAGCTATTTATACCAAAAAGAAAAAGAAACACAGGGTAAAATAATATGGAACAACTTTTAAATGGCTTTGTTCATTATCATGAAAATATGTCAGGTGATTATCTGGGTTATTGTGTTCTCAACATGGGAAGAAAAACTACCAAAGCATGTAGCATACTGTGTCACGTGGTGAAGGCAGTGAAAGCAAAAATACTTTGCAGAATAAATCTAATTATTTCGTCAACATAGTTTTTCATATCATTCAATACTCTTCAGATGTACACAATTTTTTCAGTAGTTGAAACTCTGTTTTAATTTCCTACAGTAATGGCACAAGTTACGGAAGTTCAGAGGGGTCAGGTCATTGCATTTCTAATGCAAGGTCAAAATCAACAGCAGGTTGCTATGCAGTTTGGTGAGAATGTTTCTACCATAGAGCAACTTGTTCATTGTCTTGGAGAACCCGGAAGGCTTCCTGACCAACCTCGAACAGGGTATCTTCGCGTAACGACATGAGGACAAGACAGGCTATACATCTTGCCCACCTGTGTAATCGATAAGTTACTGACACTGAAACAACTAGCAATACAATAGGCAATCATAATCATCATATTCACCCCAAAACTGTACAGAACAGATTATGTGAGGTGGGTCTGCAATGTAGACGTCCATGCATTGGTCTGCCTCTCACTCGTCCATGTTGCATGCGTAAAAAGGTTTTGTTGGCGGCACATGCCAGGTCTTTTTCACTGACAAGTCAGAATTCACCCTTTTTTGTCTGGACAGTCAACGTCGTATATACTGATGTCATAGGAAACGTTTCGCCAATGCATGCATTAGTAAGGTGGATAGGGTTGGTGGTGGATCAGTTATTGTCAGGGTGGAATATCTCATGGGGTAAGTCACCGCTGGTTGTGTTGGTTGGGACTTTGACTGCCATCAGGTATAGGGATGAAATCCTTTACCCGGTTGTTGTTCCTTTAGTAAACAACATAATCTTATTTTCCAACAAGACAATGCCCGACCTCATGTTGCAAGAGTTTGTAGACAGTTTCTGACTAATCATAACATTTAGCCACTTGACTGTTCAGCCTATTGTCCAGATTTGTCTCCGAATGAACATCTTTGGGTCGAACTGGACAGGGGGATAAGGCAGCCTCAGAACCTCCCATCGTCACCACCACCACCATGCTCAACTAACTGAGAAATGCCTTGTTGGAAGAGTGAAACAATATCCCCATGAGAAAGATAAACTTTCTGATGCATTCAACACACAGGAGAAAAAAGGCTGTGACAGCTGCAGAAGGTGGACATACCCGGTACTGAGAATTATACCCCAATTTGAAAATTACATTTTTGTGGAGTATCGCCAAATTGGTTAAAATAACTCTTAAAGTAAAGGTCAAATTCCAGTGAAATATTCAGAAATAATTCATGAACAATAGTTCTTGATAGTGCAATAAACAGAATTTTATACCATTATAAATTATAAATAAATTACCATAAATCACCTCTAAATGTTACCCTGCATTTCTTTTTCCTTTGGGTATATAAATAAACTGTGACTTAATATTTCTTATTAAGTTTTGGAAAGTTTCTGTAATTACAACCAAGTCTATTGT
Source organism: Tegillarca granosa (assembly GCA_029721355.1). Lineage (NCBI taxonomy): Eukaryota > Metazoa > Mollusca > Bivalvia > Arcoida > Arcidae > Tegillarca > Tegillarca granosa. The sequence continues at coordinate 23,286,399 of CM056598.1, read as the reverse complement.
ACTTTGCAAATGATTTTGGACATATCCTTAGGTAAGTATTAAGGCCAATGAGCCTCTTGTTTTCAAATGTAACTCACAGTGACCTACTTTCTACAGCTATAGCAACCAAAATACAAACTTGAAAAATGCTGATCTAGTAACAATTTTATCTGCCTTAGTTTTTATCCAACACACACACACACACACACACACACACACACACACATTTAACATTACTACAATACCTAGGACTTTACAGGAATTTAGTAGTAACCCCTTCCTGTGATGTTTGATTATTGGCATGGAGGTTTCAGAGGTGTTGTCACAAATTTGAGTAACAGATGCACATATGCACTGATGCACACATTCATGAACACACACTGCACCATGATATAAGCTCATGTGACCTTTAGGCCAGGTGAGCTAACAAAACTATAAAGCTACTTATATGTTTTTCTTCTGACAGTAGTGACACCCGTCTTAGATTATGGTGGACCATGCAGGGAGCAATTTTTAGTCAAAATCAAGTAGATCTGTCTCACCAAATTTGGTTCTAATCTGCTTATGAATGATTTTCAAAGATTATTATTGCAAAAAATTTTCATTTGAAGGACAGCAGGGATAACTGTTCATTTTTGTAATCTACTGTCTCCATCTATCTCTAATAGATTCCAAGAAAGGAAAAAATGCCAAATTTACATAAATTTAAAACACGAGGGGGAAAAATTCTCCTGCTTAGAAAATCATATAATTTATAATTGCTCTGCAGTAAGATCTTGTTATGTTTATATAATTGTAAAATATGAAGGATGATTTAAACAAGAAGTTATTGGTTTAAATAATATTTCTTAAGTAGCGAAATCAGCTTCTACATTGCCTTCTATGCCCTGAAAGTAAAATTTGCAAGAGTTTGAGGTACACTATAGAAGGTACAATTTAAAAGAGTCAAAAACTTGAGATATTGTGGTACCGTGCTTTATGAAACAATTTGTTTGAATTTTCATTGCTGAAGTTGAACACAGGTACATGTATATGTAATATGCCTCAGCACAAATAAAGATTCTTAAATATGCATAATGCATAATGCCCTGTTTTTGCAGTGTAAAATTTTCGCAGTTCAAGGTTGCTCTATGTATACCATAATATGTTGTATTTGTTGTTGTTTTATTTTCCCAACTTAGAATTCTTTCAAAAAGTACTCTTTGGCTGCTATTGGAACATTCCATATAATTTTTTATTTTTTGAATACAAAGCCAAATATCTTTGAATAAATTATTGCCCCATATTTATTTTTAGCTCACCTGAGCACAAAGTGCTCAAGTGAGCTATTGTGATGGGTCATTGTCTGTCGTGCGATGTGCGTCGTGCATCAACTTTTGATTGTTAACACTCCTGAGGCCACAATTAGATGCAATCTTAATCAAACTTGCTCAGAATGATCCACTAAAATAGTTAAATGAAAAAGTTGAGTACAACATTGTACTATCTTAAGATGTTTATGACAACTTTTAATGTGTGATCTTTTTATCTCTTGTTTTAGTATTTTGAGGCAATATTTTGAAAAACTAGCCTTACAACTCCCTATTATTTTTTGTTTCTGTAAATCAATCTTGTATATCCATGTACACCATATGTAAATAAACAGCTGCGCCTGGAGCGCATGATATGCCCGTCAGATATTTAAACTTTTTTTAATGTCTTAAACAACTTGACATTTCGCTAAAACATATTTTTTAAAACAAAAGTAGCAAATTTATTTCTCAATGTTTATTCACAAACCTTTTTGATTATAGGACAAATATAACACAAAAGTTTCATAAAAATAGTTCAAATGATTTTCGAGTTACAACATGCAAAAAAATGCCTAAAATTTGACAATTAAAGGCCAATAACTCTACAACATGCAGAAAAATACCTTAAATATGACAATTAAAGTCCCATAACTCCCAAGTGACAAAAAAAAAGAAATCTCAAAAACGAAAGGGTGCTTTCTGTCATGGATAAAAATATAACACAAAAGAGCCAAAAATAGTCTAAAGGAAGTTTCTGTTATTGTACAACATGCAAAAAGTTGCTTAAATTTGACAATTAAAGGCCAAAAACTCCGCAACGAGAAAACATACGAATCTCAAAAACAAAAGGGAGCTTTCTGCCTTAGATACATACATTTGACAAAAGTTTCATTCAAATTGTTCAAAGCATTCTTTAGTTAGCGTACTGACGTGTGGACATACAGACGGATGGACAGAAGGACGGCGAGTTAATTTACTTGATGGGTATAAATTTTTCATTTATGCCAAGAAAATGGCCACCTTATAACTTATCAAACCTTCAATATTTATAAAGCATGATGTACCTTAATTCTTATTGTTAAGGAGTAAATCCATTATGTGAAGAATCTTGGACTAAGTTAGACTCTACAAAAATTAATGAAAAAATAGAAAGGGGTACCAAAAGAGGACCCAATTACCCAGAATGCATCACACCTCAAGCTATAATAGATTATATTCTTCATTTAGAAGTTACTGTGAAGAACATCTAATTATTCTTTCACATGCATTTAAAACTTCTTTTGCAAAGAAACTGACTACACTAAACAAGAGGCCTATGGGCCTTAACGCTCATCTGAAGATATGTCCAATATTGTTTGCAAAGTGCAATAGACAATATATTAAGTACAGAAACTTTAAAGTTTTCTCAAGTTAAGAACTCCCTTAATCAGAAATATATCCACTCACATTTCATTGATAAGTAGCTTATATAATATGCATGAAGTAACTGTAGTGCAATGAATAATTTCCAAATCATTAATCAATTTCAGTATACTTAAACAGCTATGTCCTTGGCCTTTAAACATTTATGACCTCAAACCATATATGATTGTCATGTCAATACTAATAATATTCTAATATACATGCCTATGCATGAAATTAATAGCTTTCAAGATAATTAATAATTTTAGTATTCCTACGTTGATATGACCTTGACCTTTGAACATATAGCCTTGAACCATGTATCAAAATGATTGTTGTCACAATACCTACAGTATTCTAATATACATGCCTATACAAAGAGTTAATAATTCTAACCGATAATTAGCAATTTAAGTCTTCTTTTGCAGCTGTGACCTTGACCTTTCAACATATGACCTTGTACCATATATCAAAATTGTTGTTGCAATACCCACAATATTCTAATATACATGCCTATACAAAAAGTTAATAGTTTACAAGATAATTAGCTATTTAAGTCTTCTTCTGCAGCTGTGACCTTGACCTTTCAACATATTACCTTGATCCATATATCAAAATGATTAAAATGTCAATATCTACAAGATTCTAACATGCCTATACAAAAAGTTAATGGTTTTCAAGATATAGTGACAAATATATAATTTTTAGCAATTTCCACACTCAGTGCCTTACAATTTCCCTATTTTGAGCCCCATGGCAACCATTTGTGCAAATCTGAAAAAATATGACCTAAGGATGTTAAAAATGAACTAACTAAGGAATATCTCTTGTAGATTCAGAGGAGAAGATTTTTAAATTTTTTCTCCAGTTCCCCCCTTATGGGGCCCCAAGGGGACATAACTCCTTCATTTGTGCAAATCTGAAAGGGCTTCACCCAGGCATGATGGTTACCAAGTTTCATTAAATTTGGCCCAGTGATTTTGGAGGAGAAGATTAAAATGTAAAAAGTTTAAGCACGACGCACGAAGATGGATAGCAATAGCTCATCTGAGCTTTCAGCTCAGGTGAGCTAATGATGCTAACTTTTGGTATTTTTTAGGACTTGTAAATGTAAATATTAATAATGCTTACTTTCATGTTTTTCTTCTCCCATATATAATGTATATGGTGGGGATACAACTGAAAAATAAAATAGAAAAAATCTATATAAGATGGTATTTCATACATAATAATTATTTTAACAAACCAATATTCAAGTCAAAGTCATCAATACTTTTGTAGAAAGCCACAAGTCATATAACCTTTTCAAACCTACAATTTTTACCCATTTTCAATACTAACCTGTATAAAACTCTATATAAATCAATTGTGTATGTTTAACATACTTAGCTATTGTATCTAAAGAGTTGGTTTCACTGTACCCAAGATGTCTACAGTCCATAATTTCATGTGTGATGTCCCTGCTTGATTTCTCCATTCTATATTTCAATTAAAAGTAATATTTTACTTGGTTTGCTTCACTGAATAAAAAGGCAAACATTGTGTTGTTCCTTGATTTTACATAAATGGCGTTTGATTGATCATAGGTAGCAGTCCCTCACTACAACATTAGCATGAAATTAAGAAATTGGCACAGGATCGGCCATTGTTTTAAATGATGAGGACTTTATTGGAGTTTTATCAGATGCATGGTGTATACACTTCATAGAGAGCATATAGCTTTGGTGCAAGCTCACAAACAGCTATGTAGACGTGCACAGGAGACCATGCCAGTTCAGTGAATAGTCCTTCACATTTTGTTTTTGGCGCTTGCAAATGATGTTATTTCCAAGTTGTCTTGAAAAAAACGAAAGTGAAAATCTGATTTCTTTTTTCAAAATCACTTATTTACAATCCTAAGAAAATGAAAATGACAACAGAATTGTCTATAAAAAAAACATCTTCTGCCATGAGAAAACTTGCAATGTTGATTTTCCTTTGAAAACAAGTAATTTAAGACAGGTGTGAATCATGTTAACAAAATAACTTGGCAAATACCACATATGATGTCATGGATGATGGAGGTTAAAAAGAAATGCTTTCTGAACCTATTCAGAGATGATGTAAATATTGAAACTCAAATGACCCTTAAAACATATAATCTACTATATCAGCTCTTAACTTTTACAGATATTTTCCTGAATTTTGCAAAAAAGACTGAGGTGATGTTGTTACTGATTTGTAAACATACTGTGTCTCTAAGAAAATACTTAAGTTTAAGGTGACATAATATTACAAAAGGATGTTCCCTTATTCGCTTACCTGAACAAATTGTTATTAAAGTTCCAAATAAGTACTTCCAAACAATAAATATGAATCATTTGTAGGTCTAGATCCAGTTAAGATAGTGCTTATAATGGTGGGAATGTAACATCATCATTATATCAGTGTCATATCCCACTAAATTATTTCTTTTAATTTAGGGTCCTCCTAAATGGTACTTTATTCTTTTATTCTATGTTTCTAACTAAAGTATTAAGTACAATGTACTAAAATATTTCAATCATCATCAAGAATGGAATAACCGAAATAGTATAATGGCAACATGACTTACAATATCATGCATATTGGTCTGCTCAATGACATCATCATAATAGAATCATTTAAAAAATTCAAGTTAACAACTTGACTTACAGCTATCAACATGCAGTGAAACTTTTTTTTACTTCATTGCATAAATTTCTTTTTTACAAACAAATGCTTATATTTCAAAGTATGTTTCTCTGAAGTTCAACATTTACTAACACTTGTCTTGCAAACACTACAGTAAGCCTTTTCTGTATGGGATTCTTTTACATCAGAAAATTGAAAGTCTAATTCATTGGATTGTTGATTAATAAGTCAAAATCTTCTACATTGCGAGTTTGTTGTATATTGGCCATTAGTTTATTTCAAACATATTTTTAACCAATTATTTAACACAATGCAATATTGGATGGGATGTAACTTAAAATTATTCTTTCCCTATATATATGACAGTATTATAACTAAGTTGACAATTAAGTGAATTAAAGAATATATATATATATTTAGAACCTGCCAGTTTGTTGTATAAAAGTTTGTACACAAGAAAAGCCATTAGAGTTTACACCTTCTGCAAAGTATCAAGTGTAACTGGATAAACACCAAAATTGTTTAAAGATAAAATTAGATGTTGGTGTTGAGAAACATAGTTTGAACACTCAAAAATGGATGAATGAAATGAATTCTTAGAGTAAAACTACATACGGCGCTAGTGTCGTTATTAACCCTTCACGATAAGATTTAAGACTGCAACATTTATTTCACAATACGACATGAAGAATATACATTTTGCGACCACCAGCATAATCACCAATCTATCTGTCCGATAATTCTTACTCCGTCTCCCTTGACCTTTACAGATTTCTACAATTTTTAATTTTTTTAATTTAACCATGGTCAAAGCTACTGACATCACAGCAAACTTTTATTTACTTTCTTACCATTGCTAATAAAATAATATACCATTTTCAACAAAAATATTTTTTGATAAAAAGCGCGTTGGTGTTTTTAAGAAAACGGAAGTAAATATTTTCTGCCTCCACACACAAAAGAGGCTGGTACCTTAATTATAAGCCCAGGGGGTAAATTAGGCCTAGGGAAAGCACAGGGAAGATTTGGAACATTGTAGAGATATAAAGTTTATATATGTAATAAAGATTATACTGTTTTATAATCGTTTAAAATTTCTTAACGACCAATGCACAAATAATGTGTATATATGCGACTGTGAGTGAAGGGAGGTAACTAGCATTGATAACAAAGTTCTTTTTATTAAATTTAGCTTAATGAATAAACAAAAAGTTATAGGCCTAATGGTGTTGTTAAGCATTTGTGGTAATTAGTTTGTTCAGCGACGTTTTAAATAATTATAATAATAATATATAATAAATAAGTTTATTTAAGTGTCACATGTATATAAAAAAGAAACATTTAAAAGTCGCAGTACTAAACTCACTTTAAAATATATATATACATCTGGCCACAATTGGCCTATGAGACACTACGCTTATATCAAAGAAAATATAAACAGTTGTAGATGTGCTGTTCCGAAAAAAAAACACAACTTTAAGAAAATTTAAAATACCGCACACACTAAAATAGACACACATGCATATCACACATGAGAAAACAACAAATGTCGCTGGCTTGTTATTGAAATAATTTTGAATATTAGTTTGATTCACAATAGATGCATATAGATCTAGTAATATACAGTAGAACTTCGATGGCTCGAAGTCCAAGGGACTTCGACTAAATATTCGAGCCATCGGGGGGTTCGAGCGATCGAACATAGAGATATGATTGGAGGTTTCAGTCATTCCAAAATAATTATAACAATTTCTAATTTTTCTTGTCGCATTGTCGCTTAGTTAAATAAGAAAATAATTGCATATAATCTTGGTCTTTATACCGTTTTTTTTTGCACACAGAAATATTAATTTTTCACTGTAAGCGTTGATTTTTGTATTGTCTGATCTTTGTAAAAGTACATTAAAATCATGTTTTTGTCTAAATATCAAAAGCGTGCATGTCGCTAATACGTATTCTGGATTTCAGGAAGTAAACTCATTTCATTTTTAACACTATTATTTAAAACTGCCACATACATTGCAAAGTCGAAATTGTTACACTTTAAAAAATACATTTCTTTTCCAATGAAAGTTCGATATATAAAAATCCCGAGTTTATTTAATATGTCGCCAGGAGACATATAACCTCCGTAACACTAATCTAACTCTCCATTAAATGTAGTTTGAATGGTAATTCAAGTACAATCTATCATTTAATTTATAAAGAAGAAATAAAATAATTGTTTTAAAACATCAGATTCGTCGGTAAATGATGTATATATTAGACTTTTCTATCTGAATTCTATTTTTCTACATGTCGTATATAAGAATCTAACCTCCGTAACGGCGATATTCGGAATAATATCGGAAGACTAAAGAAAATAACAACCTTACTGTTATATTTTGGATAAAGACCACGTAACTTGGTGGAATACGTAAGTATGCTTTTTAAATTTTCCAGTAAAGGGCAAATTAAAGTGTGAATCTAACCTCCGTAACTATAACCTCCGTAACGGGATTTTGTTGGCATTGCATTTGTCATCTATTTCATTGTCACGGTCACATTTTTAAGGGTATATTTACACTACTCACCGCCGGAAGTGATACATATAGCAGACGACGTATCCAACAAACTGTCAACAACAACAACAACAGCAACAACTTATAAATGTCATGATTTTATAAATGATTTCAGGTAAATAAGATGGTAAATTTAACAAATTGTAGAAAGAAAAATAGTAAAAAGCAGTTTATCTGTTTAAGAGAAAATGATCAACAAAATAAAAACTGATGCACTATGACTATGAGGCCTTTTGAGACGAAAATATGAGTTGTTCAAATCATTAGCCCGTTTGTTACGGAGGTTATACATAAGGAGAAAAGTAGAAAATTGTAGCTGGATAAGCTGTACTTGGAAATAGATAGCAACAAAGACCATAAAGTAACATAATAGTTAAATACAGTGGGAAATAGACAAACAAAACACATATATTAAGTCCGCCAATTGTTAAACTCCTGACTTTGGACGGGCACTGGACGATGCTGTTAATTTTGACGCCAGTGGTGTGGTTGAAGTACTTACATAGGGCCCTAACCATCCCACTTTTTTTACAACAGGTGGACCCAAACGACAAACATTTAAAAAAATGACATATCATAAATATATGTAAATGTAACTTTTCAATTTTACTTAGTTTAACATATTGCAACAGGAAGAGTTACATTGTATACCTAACTGTAACACTAATAATATTGACTGGGAATTAAAACACTGTTCAACTAATCAACATTTCTTCTGTCTGTAATACATAGAGCAATCTGCGTAGTAAAGCATACCACAACGGTAGCTCACTTAGTAGAGTGCTCTGTATGTGGATCGGGTGTTCGAACCTTGATCCGGTCTGACCAAGACTTGGAAATAGGTAGTGCACGAATTGTTCTTTCGTCATGCACATTGTAAAGTAAATTAAAGTTACAGCGAACACATTCTCTTCCCCCGACGCCGGGAATCGAACCCGGGTCGCCCGATTGTAAAGCGAGCGCTCTACCGATTCGCCTAAAAGGTACCTCATAGGTGAGACAGTAGTAATGTACATAGTACATACTATACGATGTAGCTATATCGCTACAACATGAAAACCATTCGGATGAGACCTGTATACAAACTGATGCCTAGGTATTACACGCTAAATAACCCTCACACTTATGCAGTGCAAATATATACATTTTTGTCAATTCAACAATGGCTGGTAATGTCTTGGTGTAAATAAAACAATCTTGATTGTGACGGAAACACTATGCAATCCACCAATTAGTGATAAAGTGGTCGCCTATAGCCATAGGACAGGGGGTCCGGGGTTCAAGCGCTTGTCCCACCTCCACCTTGCATTTAATCTTTCTGTTAAAAATCTACATGTTCAATCATTTATGAATCAGTCAGTCTGTTTGTCTGTAACATGTGTCCTGTCCTTAAATCATAAACGAATACTTGTATATCATACCTCCTTAAAGCTGCATTAAGTTTTCCTATGGAAAAATTTATTCGGCGCTGATTTACTTATTTATGTTCCTAATGAACAATGTTACATTTGGTTTGACAAAAAGAACTCATTTATTAGAGATACTATTAGATTTATACATGGGTGTAATTTTAAATTTAGAATTGTGACGTCACAATGGAAAAACTGCATCAAAATACAAATTGTTAAAAATGGTATTAAAACACAAAGTTACATTAAAATTTATCGTTTGTGACCTTTTAACTTTGTAAGGGATAAATCCGACATTACGAATACAATTGGAAATAAAAGACAGACAATACCATACATTAACAGCATCTCGTGTCTGGTTGATTCAAATCTCCGCGTATAGATGCGCATGCCCAAAAGAAAAATAATCATCGTTGTACAAGTGCCCCAAGTGTATAAAGATTCCGTTTATTTACAGTAGATAGGAAAAAAATTTCAGAAAATGAATCGAACGGATCCTGATTAGAATTTTTAAAAAAATATTTTTAGAGAATCAAAAAAAAAAAAAAAAAAAAAAAAAAAAAATGACAGATTAGTAAAATCAAAGTACTGAAAGTACTGTCTGTGACAGTGTAAGGGCATGTAATATTTAGTATCCTTTAGATACAACTCTTGTTTTTCTTTATTTGCAGAATGCCCCAGACAAATGCCGAGAGACAGCGACGTTACAGAAACAGACAAAAAGAAAAAGATTTAGATGGTTATTTAAAGACAGAAGCAAAACGAAAACGTGATTCATATGTGCCTAGCAACAAGTTAAGCAAAGTAGAACTAGAAGACAGGAGAAAAGACCAAAGAAAAAAATCCAAGCTCCATTATGAGAAAACAAAAAAAGAAAACAATAAGGGTGATGGTGAGATAGCCAGCTTTTCTGGACAAACCCTAACTGTGAAGTTTGCAAGTTTTAAAGGCAACAACTTGAGGAAAAGATACAGCAGGTCACTGAGAAAGTCATACAGAGTAAATGCAGAATTACAAAATAAAAACAAGGATCTGCATAAAACAAACAGGCGACTACAAAAACGCATAGAAAGATTGCGGAAAAAAGGTTCAAATAACAATAATGCAAGTATTAATCAACAGGATTTTGTCTTTACTAGGCCCGGGGAAACCCCGTTAGTTGAGTTGACACCTAGATCCAGATCTCAGAGAGAATTTATATTACTTAACACAGATTGCACCATCAAATCGTCAAGAAACAAATCACAAGTAAGAAGAAAGCTGCTTCTTGCAAACACTATCATAGATGATATAAAAGTAAAAATAAAAGAGAAGAAGAAAAGAAAAGATCCAATTCACAGAATAATGTCAGGTCTAGTGCAGAAATATCGATGTTCTTCATTGTTAGGAAAATCAGTTGGAGTAAGCAGACAGAAAATAAGTAGATTGATCAAGCAGAGAAAAGAAATAAAAAATCAATTAAAAGACAGCGTCATTCAATTTTTACAGAGAGAAGACAACAGCACAACAATGCCAGGTAAAAAAGATACAAAAATAGTAGAGAAAGAAGTGAAGCAGAGACACATACTGTCAGACTACATGATAAATCTGTATTCAAAATTCCTGTTTGAAAACCCAGAGATAAAAATTTCGAAAAGTTCATTTTGCAAGATGAGACCCGCTAATATGTTACTAGCAAATTTCGCCAACAGAAAACGATGTTTGTGTTCTCGCCATCAGAACATGGCCTTAATGTTGAAAGCAGTTTCACGGTTAGGTGTTAAATGTTCCAAAAATCCAGATAATTTTATTCAAGAAAATAACACTAATGAAAAACTTATATCAGAGTTGAGATCAAAAAGTACCGATAGCATAAAGTTTACACAGTGGAAAAGAGTACAGGACGGAAAGAAACTAAAACACAAAGAAGTTGAAGAAAGTCTTCCAGTAGAACATTTCATTTCAAAATTTGAAAAAGATCGTGATGAATTTCGCGAACATGTTGAGAGAGTTAAAAATCAATATCGGGAAATGCGGCATTTAAGAGAAAACCTACCAAAAAATGAGATATTAATATGGATGGATTTTGCTGAAAATTTTGGGTGTGCGTCCGTCGAAGAGGTACAATCAGCCTATTGGAACTCTGACATGATTACATTACACAACATGATAGTTTATTATCCGGACTCAAGTTTTCAGAGCTATGTTGCAATTTCCGACGTTTTGAGCCATAATGCAACTTCCGTTTACACGATTTTAAGAAAATTCATACCGATTTTAAAGAAAGAGAACCCGAACTTAAACACTATACATTACTTAACAGATTCACCCACTAGTCAGTATCGGAACAAAACTATGTTCCAGACAATAGCGTTGCATAAAGAAGAATTCGGTGTTTCTGCAAGATGGAGTTATCTCGAAAGTGGGTGGGACCGTGTGACGGTTTGGGAGCCTCTGTGAAAAGGTCTGCAGAAAATGCTGTCACTCAAAACAAATGCTCTATACAATCAGCTGAAGATTTCTTCAAGTGGTCTTCCTCTATAACTGGAAGTAAAATAAAGTATCTTCTTTATACACAGGCTGAATATGAGGATGCAGAAAAAATAATTTCGAAACGTCCAGTTCCATGTGCTGTACCCGGAACCTTCAAATTACACTACGTAATTGCCAAATCCCCATGTCAAGTATTTACCAGAAATCTGTCTTGTTATTGTAAAGAGTGTCTCATTGACGTCTCGTCTTCTGGATGCACCGGGTATTCAGTTCATGATATAGTTAGGCAACAAAAGAAACCTAAACCGCATCAAGTGCTACAGAACAAAGACAATGATATTTCCAACGAAATAGACCAAACATCATTGAATGACCTTGGACAAAAACAAACAAACAAACAAGTAGATAACTTGACAAATCAACTAAAACAACTAAATAATGCCAATAATGTTAATGAGGAATCATGGGTGGCGGCCATGTACGGGGAAAAGTGGTACCTCGGACAAATTATTGAAATAGATGAAACCGACGAGGAATTCTTAATTAACTTCATGGCAGAATCAGGGAAAATAGGCTGTACCTTCAAGTGGCCGGCTGCCAAAGATGAGATTTGGGTCACGAGGGAGAAAATTATATATGCTTTACAAAAACCACCGTGTCCTGTAGGGAAAAGTAGACGCATGTTTAAAATTACAAATGATGAATATACACTTATTCAGGACATAACAGCATCACTGCGTTTATAGGTTTGAGGACTGTCAGTAGAAACTGTTGTTACAGATGTTATATTAATTTATTTTGTTAACGTTTGACTAATATATTATATGTTAAAACACGCAATTTACGTATAATTATTTTTTCCATATTTCAAAGATGAAATATGTATGAAATGAAAATAAAGATGAGGTAAACAGAACCTGTACACACAAAACCGATACCAAAACCTTTATCATATGGGGTTTGATTTGAGATATTCATCTAGTCAGCCATGAGAAGTCTTCAATGTGACACTATATGAGTGTTTAGACGCCTCTAGAACTGCAGTTTAGGCGGTATAATAAAGGGATAATTAACATAGATTTACTTGTGTTCAATGCACAACTCCATACATAACCTCCGTAACGAATTATGTAGCTATTAAAGTGTGCCAGAAAGCTTGTACTTGTATATGTACACCTGTCCTTTATGTTATTGAAGACGTTTAACTGGTTATATATGTCACAGAACGACAATAAATTAACCACAATTATGCTTTATAAGTAAAACACATAAGTTCAAAGACAAACGTTTGTCAAATTATATGTACTTTTTAACAAACCCTGTAAAACGCATTCGCTGTAAAACGTTTCTTGTAACACAAACAGAACGCTACTTCTTGTAAATTTTAAGCACATAGTTCTAACATTTTGAAAATGCATTTCTGTATACTTAGCATTCATTTTAGGGACGAGGATTATATGTCTATATATATATTCTAACCTCCGTAACGCTTCCTTCTCACTGTATCGAACTAATGATCATAACTTCTTTGGTTGAAATTTTTTGTGTGTAACATTTTATTATTGGCACAGGCACATATTAGGCATCATGTTAGCTGAAATATTTGTTGTTTTCTTGAACTTTATTTTTTCTCAAATTCTTAAATTCAAACTGTTACAATTATTTTGGAATGACTGGTTTACGTTCTCATGTTTACCGACCGTTAAAAGATCTTTAAATTTGTTTTACATGTAAATAAACTAAAAGGTCAAATTATGAAGAGTCCGAATTAAAATCCATTATTTATCACGAAATATTAAAAAAAAAAAAAAAAAAAAAAAAAAAGAATAACATGCCCCAATTAAAATACAAAATTCATTTCAAATTACATGTTGATCTGCAATCGGCCGTATGATGTTATATGGCTACGGGGTTAGAATATGGCACTTTGTTTTAATTTCGACAGGTAATGCAACAAAATAAACTTACTTTATTATTTGTTGCACATGTAATACTTTAAAGAAAAACAATACAAAACACAATCATTACCGGTCGTTTTAATCACGGGAAAAAACGATAATACACATTACTATCATACATATTCCAATGTCATGTAAATTACAGAATCCTGATGTGCAATTATAAGGCACGAGCGACTGAGGTGTTTTAAAAATAGCGATCAAACACTTCCGCGTGTCTTAATCGGATTAAGAGATTAAAGAACTGAGCATATCGACATTCTCTTAGTAGGTTAATTAATAATTAATTAATTAATTTTAGGTAACTGTCTAGATTAATCATTTCGTTCCACTCTATTACTTTTGATGAAATCTGTAATATGGCTTCAGCTTGTGTTTTGTTTACAATGACTAGGACCACATGTCCTTCTGGCAAAAACTGTATTCGAACGAAAGAAGTTGAATTTTGACTTACTTTATACTTTTGAAAAATATTTATTGTTCGAGCGAGCGGGGGTATTCGAGTTAACGAAGTTCGAGCCATCGAGGTTTATTTACATAAGATATAATAGGAAATTGGTCGGGACCAACAGATGACTTCGAGTTATCAGGGGTATTCGAGGCAACATCGTTTGAGTGATCGAAGTTTTACTGTATTTTAACTTAATACAGAGAATCAATAGTACTGGTAGTTCGACTGTCGGAGAAAATAAACAGAAAAATTATAGAATTATTTATATATCACTGCAGCAAATTACTTACGAAATTAAAAAAAAAAACCAAGAGGCCCATGGGCCTTAACGCTCACCTGAGGAAATGTCCAAAAACTTGCAAAGAACTTAATTACAAAAACTATACAAAATTCCTCAAGTTTGGAAATCTGGTAATAATTAATCACTTAATTATATGCATGATTTAACTAGTACAATGAATAATTTCCAAATAATGATTTTGACCTTTGAACATATGACCTTGAACCATATATCAAAATTATCATCATATCAATACTTACAAAAAAATTTATTCATGTTAAGGTAAGTCCCGACACCTAGGGAAGTACCTCTATTCAACAGCACAAAACAACCGAACAGTAATAATAAATGTATAAAAAATTACAAACTTTCCCGTCAAATCTTCTGTCGATATACTATTATTTAAATATTTTTTCTGTTTTGAATTATTATTGAGTGTTATTTTATTTATTTTAATCATTTAAGATCGTGAAAATATTCTAGATTCATCGTATTTCCGGAATGAGTGTTTGTGTGTTTTCCCATATTAAATCCCCGTAAGGATTTTAAAAAGCTCTACATTTAATACTCCAGCTAAGATGGCATTTAGTTTGGTGTCAGTTAATTACGACAAAATGCATACGTCATAACGGTATGTAGCATTCTACAAAATATTTTGAAATCTCTTTTAAAACCTTGAAAAACTAGTGCTACGGCAGACGTGAATCAGACAGTAAGTGATTATAAAACAAAGCAAATAAATCAACTTCCAGATATGTTGATCTTCACCTTCAGTCATCTTTAAATGTTTTGACAGTTATTACCACCAGCATTGTTTTGATTTCAATTTACGCGATATTACGCGAAAGTTAAGCATAATAATGCAAAAGTAACGCGATAATACGCGAATGTTTCACGTTAGTACGCGAAAATCAGTTTTTTGTTTAACCAAACTGAGCCCAATAGGCTCTCGTATGCAACATAACTAAGTTGTATTTACGAGATAGTAAGTCGTAATTACGACATGACTAAGTCGTAATTGCGACATGACTAAATCGTAATTAAGAGATACTATGTCGTAATTACGACATAACTAAGTCGTAATTACGAGATAGTAAGTCGTAATTACGACATAACTGAGTCGTAATTACGACATAACTGAGTCGTAATTACGAGATAGTAAGTCGTAATTACGACATAACTTAGTCGTAATGACGTCATAACTAAGTCGTAATTACGAGATACTAAGTCGTAATTACGACATTACTAAGTCGTAATTACGAGAGAGTAAGTCGCAATTACGACTTAATTTATTTTTTGTAGGTGGCACCTGTCGGCTTCCGTACTTTTGTGCAAAAATAAAGGAAAAAAATAGGCATATGGTTTACCTCTGATTTCACAGAGCAGATACTGGATGCACACACGGTTCTCTGGTTTAACCGAGTTAGGATAGCGACAAATATCGATGATGGTTTGTGTATAAGCATACATAATAAGTTTGTAAAATGTCCAAAATATCAAATAGATCGATTTCATTCATAACAAATCTTGCAATGAATTGAAATACTGGTCTTTTAGGAAGATTGTTGTGTGTCAGAAAATAAGAATTCAAAAACGGAAAACGGTTGAGACAAAATCCGGAAATTGTAATTCGTTCTTAAAGGAGTAAAACAGATTAAAAAGTTAATTATCAAACATTTTAATAAAGTATTTGGTTTTTGGAATATACAAAACTAATCTTTGTAAAGTTTTACTTGAAACTTTAATACTCAAATAGCTCTTTAAACATTTCATTTTGTTGGTTTGAATTTTTTATAGCAATTTAAAAAATAAGAGGTAGGGGAGATAATACTTCCCATATCTCGAAAACAAGAACCCAAGCATATGTTTTTTAAGTTTTTATCATTTAAATGCTATGTATATCACTTCATTACACGTCTTTTAATGAAATATTGATTAAAATCATAAAAATATTTTTTTATTAATCTAATCATTATTAAATTAATAACAAACATGAAATTAACCTGCTGTGATATTTAGAAATGAGAAATGATTGTTAAAAAGTTGGGTTGGTTGAATGCACTCCACTAAAAAAACAAAAACCCAAACATATGTATTTTATTATTTTATTTAACAAAGCACATTCTAAGGAATGCTTGTGCAAATTTTCAGAAAATCCCAATTCGGGGAAATGTTTTGCCTCTGGTGTCGAGAACTACCTTAAAGAGACATGTCTGTACGCCAGCGTTCAAAATTTCTAAATTTTGTTAAAACTTTCGTTTTCTTATGAATGGCAATAGAAATGTGGAGGAAATTAAATTTATTAAGTAATTTAAAAGTTTTAATAATAATGTTGTCAAATAAAATATCGTAGATATAATTATAATTATATATATATATAACAAACATATATAAACATTATATATATATAACAAACATACCAGATATAAATAATTTTAAATGTAAGAAAAAGTAATTTTATTCAGCCAGCCGGTCGGTTCTTCAATTAACCATTTCAAATCAACCTGAAATTGATTAAATAATTTACGTCCGTTTTTCCCAGAGAAATATAAAACCCGAGATCCGAAACAGCGTGAAATCTCGCATT
Organism: Tegillarca granosa; assembly: GCA_029721355.1. NCBI lineage: Eukaryota > Metazoa > Mollusca > Bivalvia > Arcoida > Arcidae > Tegillarca > Tegillarca granosa. The sequence continues at coordinate 23,269,357 of CM056598.1, read as the reverse complement.
ATATCGCGGCCACAATTGATATGTAAATTAAGTTTCGAGATTTGCCTGGTAACCGTCGGCGCATGCACAGAACACCTACCGACAAGTAAACAGTGACAGGTGGTGATTGCGCCTTTACTGTCTGCTGTGTGTTACGTGTGTTTTGATTACTATTATTGTGTCCATTGTTCAACAAACTTTAAAATAACCTGACAAGATGTGTTGCTTGAACGTTTACCCAATTTGTTTGGATAACTATTTGCCGTTTCCTGTGTTTGAATCAAAGAAAAGATAAAAAACCTCACTATCTTTTTGGGCATTGAAAACGTACACAAGACTAATGGCGAAACGTAACCCCGACTTTCTATCCTGGGATGAAGATCTCGATTTAGATTTAATTCTTGGGGAAAGCGATCCCCTGTCAAAGAACATCCGAGTCACAAGCATAGCTACACGTGTCCAATTTGTGACAAAGTCCTTAAATCCATTGTCGGGTTTAGAGGGCATACTTCAAAACAACATGGGAAACATAATCTTAAAGGTAATGTTACTTTTCTGTCGTGATTCGTTTGTTATAAAGATTAGGAAAATTTAGACTTTTTGCTGTACTTTTAAAAATAGAATATGAAACCAAGTACTTGATAAGCTAAAGGCAATCTGCATTATATATATTTTTTTTAAACAGAATGAATATCATTTGATAATTATTTTAAGACTTTTATGGCACTGAAATGTTGTTATGTAATATTTTTTCAAATAAAATGTACAGAAGGACACATTATAAATTTTTAATGTCTTTTCTCATCATAAACCATTTTCTTTTCAGATATGTGAAAAAGAAGTTTATTTCACTGGCCATTGTATAATTTTATTATTCAATTAGCTATTTTTTTATTTTTTCTCCTCTGTACAAACTCGCCATTGTCATTACTTTTAAACATCATCATTTAATATTCTTTTCACCATTAGACAAATTCCATTTAAACGACAACAGAAAATCTTTTCTTTAATAATTGAATTGTTCAATTTTTTAACATTTACTTCATATTTCATATACTTATTCTTGTTGTATCAATAAATACTGTATTTGTATAAATTCACGCAAATTCATATAACTAATATAAATCCAACAATAAACCGACAAAAATTTATGTTAGTATTAAAAAAGTGTTTTTTTTTTTTCTTTCAGCCTCCCATTATAAATCCAAATCAAATCCAGCAACAACTGAAAATGCTTCAAAGCCCTACGAATCAGTCTCGTACATCCATTGGAATTTTGATCAATGCTTTTGAAAGTTTATTTGAAAATGCCTTCAAATTAACACTCTCAGTTATCAAAAATGATCCGATGCATAATATTTTTGGTCAGTCAGTTAGGTGAGTGCATAGCCTTAAATGAAAATGCTGTAATTAAAATTAAGAATTTTTTGTACAAACTGTTTATCAATTTATTTAAAGGGTCAAATATATGCATGTCTCAAGATCGTGAAATGTTATTTTGTAAACTCCACCTAATAAGGATTAAAGTGGCTGTAGAGAAACAGTATACTGATTTATTTTCTGGTCTTGGTTTTTCCGATCATGTGTGCAACAATTTCATGCAAGATCTCTTATTGGAGCTTACAGACGAGCTGCTGCAAGAACAGATAAAGCAGAAAAAAAAATCAGCAAAAAGTCAAATCCGAATTAACAGAAATGATAAAAAAATTATTTTCTATATCAGTCGCTACATCATAAGATCCTGCCATAAGCGTTATTTCAAATTGACAACCAGACTCCGTGATCTCAAGTTGCAGTGTGTTGAAAAAATGAAGAAAAATTCTGATGCATCTACTTTTGTGTGAAAGTATGACAAATGGCTGAAGAAGAATGACCGTGGTGGGTTAATTGTGGCATGCGATGAGTTCATTTTTTTAATACGTGAACTTGAAGTAATTGTTCGACAGAAAATAGATAATGAACGAATATCTGCACATTCTCTTATGCATGATGAATTAAAGGAAGATATCCTGGAGTCATTCATGGTGAAATATTATTGTGACAGAAAAATCTTTTGAAAACCATTTTGTAGTTTATGTGTTCCACAATACACCTGTAGATTTTTAGAATTGCACAGTAATAATTTCTCTGAATACTTGAATAAATATCTTTCTTTGTATTTTGGAGTGTCAAATGAAACAATTCATTTATTGTTGCAACAATTCCATTATGAGAAACATAATTTCATATATATTTGCATAATGAATAGTTAAGTCATATTAATAAAGTTCATAACATCTACTTGTAAACTAAAATGAAAAAGATAAAAGGGAGACAACTCTGATAGTAGAATCGTTGCTACATTCAACAACAAATACAAGTATCTTAATACTCTAAGACTATGGATTGTTGACCAGATACAGTTGTAATATACTAATTTCGAAACAATTTCCAATATCACCTACAACTAGAGCTATATTTAATGATGTCAGTAGCCTTACCAGCCGACCTAGGTTTCAAATACTGAAAGCCAAAATGGTCATTGGCTACTAATAATGTCAAAATTTCTTTTAAAACCATACTACTTTCACAGTCTGAGTGAATACTCTTTCAAAAACATATTTTTCACCATTTTTTCCAGAATGGCTACTAATTATTTCCAACTTGCGGAAAACTGCTAATATCACCAGAATTCATACATATTTACAATTTCGAAAACATATTAAAACTACTTTTAACTCAAGATTTCAGTGCACATACATGTCAGCTATTTACAAAATTGGACAAAAAACTGTTCTGTGATGTATGGATTACAAAAATGTTATGCAGTGAATGTAGAAAACATCTTTAATCCGAGTATTAACTTCATATGCAACATTATAATTTAAGGTTCAAATTATAGTTCAGCAAAATTGTCAAAAAAAAAAAAAAATTCAAAATAGCTTTACGTCACTCATGACTTGTAGCCAAGTTGTCAACTCATGACTTGTAGCCAAGTTGTCAAATCATGACTTGTAACCAAGTTGTCAACTCATGACTTGTAGCCACCTTGTCATACATGCCTTCAAATCCATGGTCTTTAATATTCAACTCGGGTTTGATGCCAATTAAGGGTGTAAACCTTCATTATTCTTTTTAAGGATTGCTTCCCATCTATACATCATGTTTTAAGTTGTAAAATTATATTATTTATTTTAATTTAGAATATAGATGGTGAGACTTTAATAAAAAAATTGAGAAAATTAAATTTGTTTGTTTTCTTTATTTGTGGCTAGGTACAATTGTGGCCAGTTTGCATACAGTGTCTATCTATCACATTGTGTGCTAGCGTGCTCGCATAATTGGCAATGGCTAGGCTAGTATATAAAACAGAACGCGAGTACATTCAGCGACCAACCATCACAGCAAATTATGGATGGATTAATAATGAATCTATTCCCAACGATAATGACATAAAACTGTTGATGTTAATAATTCATATAAAACGCTAACTTAGTAACTTCTTTAAGAGAGTACAGACAGTTTACCAGAATTTTTTACCTGATAATGTTTTTTAATTATTAAACCAGTGGCTCAATTTTGCTTCCACGTGCAAAAGATAGTTGTGTTGCAGTATAATTTGAAAGATGAAGAGAAATTGACATTATGTTTTCCAAGAATTTAATCTAATTTGAAAAGAAATGAAAGTCAAAATTCCACATATTTCATCAAATTTCAATTACAACACAAAGTAAGTTACATTTAAAATCAATGTCTCTTCCTAGGAAGTGGAGTATTATCAATCACTCGCTGAATGTCACCATTTTCTCGTAGAATGTTTCCTTTTTGTTGGAACAAGAGCTTGTGCTCTAACAGCTCAAAGTTGTGTTACCATGTCCCTGACCTCAAAAACTGTTGGATTATTACTTGCACCAGTCTTATGAAGATATGGCCCAAAGTGTTGTTCCAAAGGTTGAAGCTGTGGGAAAGAACAACATTAGTACCATTGTCCAACATGAATTTAACACACTCAGTAATTGAATGAACACTTATGAACAATCCATTAATTGTTTGATGGCTTAGTTGCATGGATGATTTTTGTGAGGTTGCAAAGTTTCTATTGCGATTACTGACTGACTGCTTCCATTCATCTAAATAACCAGGAAAACTAGATCTTAGCCACTCCAAACGTTCATCACTGACGTCTACATATGGCATCAAATCTGGATTTCTTTTGTTGCGTCCTTCAAAAAGACTTCTCACATTAAGACAGTCAAAAAATCTGTTAAATCTTTGCAGAAATTTAACCGTTTCAGACACATTTTCATCATATTATTCCTCAAGAGCATTAGCAACAGTCACACTCAGCACCTGGGCTGCTAAATTTACTTTCATGTAATTATATGATGAAAGATCTACATGAGATCTACTGAGTTTGGGGCATGGATTGTACAGGTTAAGCTCGCAGTGTTCCTCAAATAATTTCAAAACATTTAAACAACTGATATCTTTTCCATCTTTCTAAAGTCGCCGGGTGTGAATATGAATATGAATGTGAATATGAGTTGCTAAAACAATTTCTTGCTGTTTTTAAGAGATGTGGAACATCAGAAATAAAATATCTTTTTCTAGCAGTGTCATATGGATTCACAGTAAAATAATATCATCATCAATTTTAGTTTTATGCAACTGAAAAAAATTTCTATTAGCACATGCTCCATCACACGTTATAAACACCACTTTAAATTAAATAACACTTTCCAATACATCAACACTTATCTATACAATAGGTTATAAAAATCTGCTGTAATGCTATTTGTTGCAAATCCTGCTAGAGGAAATTTAAGATTAGAAGATATACCACAAATCATTATGATAAGCATAAATTTGGCAAGTTCGGATCTTTTGGAAGGATCATCCAACTTTTTTAATTCCATAATTTGATTACCAACTGAATCAAGATTGCAATAACCTATCAATTTACCAGAGTGTTTGTCATAAACTAGATCTTCTTTTATCCTGATTTCATCAAAAAGTATTCCAACATAGCTCTTAAAATCTTTGGAAAATAAACCCAGCTTTTCTGTTTTCTCTTTTAACCTTTTTTAAAACATCAGACTGGATACCTAAAGCACTTTTAGTGTAATGGGAATAATCAAAAAGAGTTCTAGCACTTGGTAGTTGGATAAATCCGGCATCTCTGATAGCATCGTACGCCTTAGCTTTTACACTTTTATTCCTAATAAAAAGACACCACCGAATAATCATTGGGTGCCACCTTATCCCATTTTTTCCAGACTTTTCAAAGTTTGTATGTTGCTCCAAAAATAATCTTTGAAAGCAATATGGATCAGGGTAGGCTTCTACCACTTCTTCTCTACAAGAAGACACCAAAATCCTTCATTTCTTGATTCTGGCTTGCACTTAACAACACCCCATTTCTTAAAATTGCTTTATCACATCTTCGTTTTAGTTTGTCAATTTCAGTCATTAATGTCTTTATCTCAGTCTGTTGTTGGCAAATCTGTGTCAGAAGCATAGTTATGTTGGTACTTACTGTGTAAATAATTGGGTGTGAGTGTTGTTTTCTCTCATCTAGCCTCTGTTTTCTTTTTCTCAACATGCGTCGAATTTCTAAACACCGACTGCATCTATTTCTTTCCATCAATAACTGACATTCAACTGATCTGATGGTGGAATCATATCTTAAACTCCCTTAAATGCACAGAAATCTCCTTCCCCGTAAGCCCTGATTTCAGTAGTGAATCCATCACAGATTCCAGCCCCAACTGGGATGAGCTTTTTTAACTCTTCATCACAATTTCCAGTGCAAACGGAAAATAATAGAATTCTTGACAACAACTTATTTACATCTTCATATGTATATACATGGTCTGGAATTCCATTCCACACATTGGACCTCTAAAAATTTCTTGTTCATGTCGAATAATTTACACTTAAAGTCTTGGTCTATAGTAATAGACTGTTTCACATTTAAAGCACTTCCTGGTTGATTGTATAGTTCAAAAATTTTAATGTCATCCTCACTTTCTGCAATGAAGCAAGGTTCTTTCAGTGTTGTCTTTAAGTTTTCTCTTAAGTTCACAAAGGGAGATAATTCACAAGAATTACTTTCACATGCTTGGTTTTCTAATTCTTCAACTTGTATAGCTACATTTTCATTGTTACTGGAGTCCAGTGACCAATTATGTGCGTCATTAGTTGTATCTTCTTCAACCTGATTGCTCGTACTCTGAGTGCAGCCTTCAACCTTTCTTTTCTTTTGCCATGAATATTTCTTTATTTGAAACGAACTCTTCCCCTTTTAAGCTTAGGCATTCTGAAATAAGACAGGAGGTATGTATAAATCAAATGACTTATTGGTTCTAAAGTATTTCACAGGTTCAAACCGTAGGAAGATTGTAATTAATGAAATTTAAGAATTTAAACCGAATTTAAAAAGCAATTCTAAGTGTATTCTGTATTTTTAACATGACCCAATCTACTTTATTCTTTTGGGTAAAGGTAACAGGATTATGAAACAGACAGAATTCTGACAATATCTCTGAAATTATGACATTTTAAACCAAAGGCACAAGTAGACCACAAACCACACGAAAATTGTATTTAATGAAATTTAAAAATTTTAACTTAATTTAAAAATCAATTTCAAGTATATTCTGTATTTTTAACATGAACCAAACAAACTTTATTCTTTGGGATGATGTAATAGGATTATGAAACAGAAAGAGTTCTGACAATACCTCTAAAATTATGAAAGTTTTAACCAAAGGCAAAAGTATACCACAAACCACGCAAAAATTGTATTTAATGAAATTTAAGAATTTTAAACTAATTAGAAAATCAATCCTAAATTCTTCTTTATTTGTAACATGACCTAAACCCACTTTTATTCTCTGGGGTGGAGTATAGGAATTATTAGACAGAAAAAAATCAGACAATATCTCTGAAATTATGAAAGTTTAAGCCAAAGCCCTCAGTATACCATTAACTTTGCGAAAATTGTTTTTAATGAAATTTAAGTATTCTAACCTAATTAAAAAATCAATATAAAGCACATTCTGTAATGTAAACATGTCCCAAACCCAATTTATTCTTTGAGATGAAGTATAAGGATTATGAAACAGAAAGAATTTAAGAATTTTGGCAATGTCTCTGAAATTACTAAAGTTTTAGCCAAAGGCAAATCACAGGAAAATTGTATTCAATGAAATTTAAGAAGTTTAACCTTATTTAAAAATCAGTTCTTAGTATTTCTGTATTTTTCACAAGACCCAGACTAACTTTATTCCCTGGGGTTTAGTATTAGGATTAAGAAACAAAGAATTTTGACAATATCCGCGAAATTACGAAAGTTTTAGCCAAAGATGCAAGTGTACCGTAAATCACAGAAAAATTGCATTCAATGAAATTTTAAAATTTTAACCTTATTTAAAAATCAATTTAAAGCATATTCTGTAATGTTAACATGACCAAAACCACATTATTCTCTGGGTTGGAGTATGAGTATTATGAAAAAGAAAAAAAATTGACAATATATCTGAAATTATGAAAGGTTTAGAAAAAGGCATAAATTGATTTAGCAACATGTAAATGTGGGTGCACAAGACATGACCTAGCTTACCAGACACGTCTCTGAGCTTAGTTTGTAAAAAGAATCCATTTGAACCTCACATTTCAAGTCTAGTACTATTCCAATATATGAAGCATTAGGCTTATAATCGATTTCGAAATACAGATCCTACTAGATCTAGATTTATATATTTTTCTCCCCCCCTTTCCGATAGGCCCGCTTTGATCGTAACATTTCAAAAACTTATTGAATAATTCATTAATAATCTTGTATTTGACGGTCACTCGTAAATCATAGGTCATCGCAATTACAGACTAATACAATTAAATCTATATTAAAACATCACAGTAGAGACGTCACAGGAAACGGGAGGATGAGCATCATGATCCTTGAGGCATGACCGACCCCAACTGAAATGGCCAAGCCATTTTCACGGTCGAGTAGGTGAACGATTCTCGTGATCAGGAAATATTGCAAGTTGTATTATGATTCAAAGAATCATCTTACCTGTGAAGCAATCAAAATATCACCCCAGAAATCTGCTGACGGCTTCTAAATAATGCAAAAAAGACAGTTAATATTTATCTCTTAGACTGCAAATATGGCCAAAACACGCTCTCGAGTAATCTCGCAGAGTCACGTTGTGGCCGCGATACTTCCAACCGGTCTCGTATAGTAGTTAAGAAGTTGCGAATCTCGGGTTTTATATGTCTCTGGTTTTAATTTTCCTACACATTTTGTCAACATCCCAAAATAATAGCAAATAACTTCTGATGATTACAGGTGACGGAAGGGGTCTATCAAACGGTTTATTCCCCGAATGCCTACCCGGTTAAAACAAACAAGTAATTACTTAAGGAATTAAGAGGCCTTCTTGAGGGACAGGAGTTGTTACCTGCAATTTTTTTCCTTAAAAAAATGAAATAAAAGGAAAATGTTGAGTATTTATAATAAAAAAATTCAAATTCAAAATAATACTAAAGTTATAAAAAAAACCAAACCAAAACTCTATAAGTTGTTTTAATAATAAATTTTACTCAGTATCAGATCTTCTGAATTATATGTTAAACATTTACAATATGCAATGCACAAATTATCAATATAGCACTAGTTTACAATAAAGTATATTACATATTACAAAACAACATACATGACATACACATCATCATTAGCAGCATCAAGCAATAATAATAATAATAATAATAATAATAATAATAGAGCACTATAGATATATAAAGCAATAATAATAATAATGATAATAAACACAAGTATACATGATATTAATAATAGCTAGAGATTGTAACTGGGATACCAGTTACGAATGATTCCCCACCATCCATAATCTATAATTGTCTAAAATATACACCTGCTGATGGACTGATCTCGAGATGGATTGATAGCATCCATTACTAGTAATCGAAAGCTGACTAAGAGAAAGGGCGGAAGACAAGTAAATTTAAAGTTAACATCGAATTGTACAATTATAATTCGAGTAGTATTCATTTTAATATATATTTTCATTCCCTCATACCCCATTGCTGCAACAATTTTTTTTTGTTAAAAGAAACCAATTGATCACGGGAGTCCGAATCTGCATGTATAAATTTATAATTCGAAATGTATGTAAATTATACAAGTTTAATAGATCAGAATCATGCGTTCTGTCTTCTGACATAGGTCCTATCCATTAATTTGGCAATTCTATTAGCTGGTGTATTTTGATTGGACAGTTATTCAACTTTGATTGATAGCAAATCTATTTCACGAACTGTGAGGTGTTTAACCAACAAATTTGATTGACGTGTGTCATGAAGTAGCCATAACCTACATATTAATGGACAATTGACAAAGAGATTAAAGCAATTATCCATATCAAAACATGTAATAATGCTATTGAATTTGTTTACAATTCTTTGAATAGGAATTTAATCCTGTAAACTTGCCTTAAGAAATAAAATCAAGTATGCCATAAGATAGTGTTTCTTGACTGAGGGTGGGTGTTAAGAATTCTGGCTTCCCACCCCAACCCTCTCTTGAAAATGATTTTCTGGAGGTTTTTATCACTCTTTTCAAAAGTCCATAATGAACAAGAAAATATACAGATGAGTGGAAAGGATTTTAACTATTTAAAAGCTATACATGTACATAGCACCCCCCACAGTGGGAAATGACCTTAGGTGCCCTTTATTAATATCACTCTATTCACCTTTTCATAAGGAACCAGAAAATACATAAATTAGGGGTGGGGATTTCAATAGTTTAAAATTAACTTAGCACCACCCAGCCCTACCCTTCAGTGGGAAAGGACCTTAGGTGTCTTTGATTAGTGTCATTCTTTTCATTTTATCATTAGGAACCAGAAAATATATACTTTAGGGATGGGGATCTCATTAGTTTATGAGTTATGACAAAGCCCTATATATGGTTTTATAGCACACCGCAAAGTGTTTAAGGAAAAATTGGTGATTTTTGTTTTTAAGACCCCATCTTCCTGTCCCTCACCCAATAAATACCCATGGATGTAAAACTTTAATGGTGCAGGAACCTATCCTAAAATTTTGAACGAGATTGAATGATGCGTTTAACTTGTTTGGCAGTGCTATATATTTTTAACAATTTAATACATAGTAACTGAGAATTTATTAAGAACAAATTATGTATGTGAGAAAGAGGTAAGTCACTTAATTAACATGTAGTTCATTACCATTCAATCATTTTAGTTTAGTGCTTAACTTTATACATTAATTCAGATTACCCATTTTTATCGGGCGCTCATATATCTGAGAAACTGAATAAGAAAGAAAAAGATTCTGTAAGAGTTATCTATCTTTGTACGTATTGGACAGAAAGATGTTTGGAATTAAATTACGCAATTTACTCGCACCGACCGCTGAGCCGTCGAGATAGAAAAAAATTTGATCATTAATCCATATCTACCAAGATAGCAGATTGTTGGTACCAAATTTCATCGAAACCCATCATACCGTTTCCGAGTTCTGCACCGGACAATTTTAAGGAAAAAAAATTATAATAATAATTATAATAATAATAATAATAAGAAGAAGAAGAAGAAGAAGAAGAAGAAGAAACAGAACGAAAACAAAGGTGGGGAATCATAATGATAAACACAAATAGAGCACTATAGATATAAAGCAATGATAATGTACATGTCACATTATTTTCAGCATCATCATCAAATAGAGCAATACAAATTAACATGAACAAGAGTCTAAAATTATAATCTCCAATAAACAATGCAGAATTTTCAATCAACCAAAGTGTAGAAGTTTAGATGGCGTAAGTCATCGAGTCAATCAGCCAACTCTGGGAACGTTCCTTCAAATTTGTCAGGCGACGATCGATGTTGATGTATCTCTTTGCACGAGGAGGGGTAGTTCCACCAGCAGCTATCTGTATTTTCGCAATATCATTGGCGTTCTGGACATCTTTAACCACTGTATCGCTATGAAAATGTTTGGATGTGAATGCTGAGTCATCCTCTTTGGTTTGTTGTGCCATCCCTCAATGTTGTTCGTAGTTCTTGGTCCTTGTGTTTCTTAGTGGTTCCAAAGTGCAGGGATCTCCCTCAACCCACTGATCAGCAACAAAGTCTGTAAATGGTTGCGTCAGTTGTGTGATGTCTGCGTCGTCACGGTCTTCAAGTGCCTGGAACCAAACATCTTCTATAGCATCCACCGGTATAAGGGGTAAGATAGCCGCACGTCTTACAAAGGTCTTTACATCGTCGTTGTCACGGTAAAGTATCTGTAGTCCAGGACCTTGCGTCTTTCTCCATATGGTCTTTGTGAAGTGGAAGAAGCATCCCTTTGTCTGTATGCCTGAAAACACCTCCTTTATTGCATTGTGAGCGGCTGTCTCAAAGTCTAATACTGCAGTGTTAGGAGCAAATTGAAGTTCAAGGTCTGCCATCTATAAAAGTAAAAAATACATATTTTTAATCACATATAATATATTGTCGTTAGTTGCATGGTGAATGCAAAATGCTAATCATTTAATCTTGAAAATAGATATTCTGACTACAAAGATAAAAATTTCTGCCACTTCACTTATAGGTGGCGACGTGTCAATACTAGTGAAATATTATTGACTGGGACGTAAAATCACATTCAATCAACCAATCACTTAATAATTGAATAACTGTTTTAGTAAATTATATTACCTTTTCCTGAAGCAACGTTAAGAAGCGTCTGTATGTCTGCTTGACTCTTTCCTTGAAGAAATGCAACTGGTGTCATCTTGTCGTCAATCTTTATCTGGATGCTGTATATCAAGTAGAACAGGCTTGGACATGTGTAGAAGGTACCATCGCAGAAAAATGTGTCAACACTGGCTTAGTCTTGGGTACGTTGTTGACAGTAGATAAGGATGCTGGGCAACTGGGAACAACACATCTCCAAATCACCTTGTCTGGACCTCTGCGGTTAACCCTGTACATGAAGCCGTCTATGGAAAGATTCTGATTCCCTCGTCTGTTGATGATGAGCTTAACATTCAACTGTGCGTTCGCCATTGTGTCACTAGAAATGATGTAAATCCTCATTCTGACCACAGAACTTCTTGGCTTGGTTTGCTCCATAAGCCTACTTGTTGAGCACTGATTCTCCGTTCAGAATAGTAAGCTTACTATTTAGCAAATGGCATATAGCTTGAAGAGTTCAAGACTGTAATCAGACATAATTAGCTTTTCACAGGAGTACTGCTTACTTTAAAGAAAAAACTATTTCTTTCTTTCTTTATTTATTTAATTAAAGGAGAAAAAGTTCAATATTGATGTTAGCATATTTAATTTTTATTTTTAAAAAAAATTATTTTCTGTAAATAAAAAATAATTGTATATCTTTCTTATTTAATATTATTTTTATTATTATTATTAACATACACATGTATTTTATTTTTCTGTTAAAAAAAATTTCTTAAATTTTATTATTTTTACAAATTTATTTTTTTAAAATATTTTTTTCTGTTAATAAAAAATAATTTCTTAAATTGGATTATTATTATATTTAATTTTTTTTATATATTTTTATTTCATATTTCTCTATATCAAAATAAAGTTTACTAACGAGATAAATTTTAACCAGTTGTCGCAAAGATTCAATTTCACTTATCAAAAAGTTCTAATCGAGACGATTTCAAAATCATAGCTGTTTTTTTTTTATTTATTTATTTATCTATTTATTTATTTGCATTTATTATTATCATGTTTTATTGAATTTCAATTTTTAAAATCGTTTTATGAAACTATTATTGAAAATACCGTCAATTCAAGTTATAGAACAAGAATCCACGAAATTAAATTTCTTGCCTGGTTACTTTTTGATCGATTAGAAAATACACTTTTAAGATTCAGGCTAATTGTAATATTATCCATTGGTGTTAAAAATAATGTTGGTTCAGAACAAAATGCATTTCATAAATAATTTTTTTTTTTAATCATATCTTTTTTTCACATACTGGATAGCTGAACTATAATTTTTATTGTACATAACACGAAAGCTTAAATCACATCTTATAGAAGAAAGCATTCATGTTTTTTTGTCTAAAAAATTATATCTGCTCTAAAACTAAAAAAAAATGGGTCGGTAGAAGCATTTTTTCAAAATTCCCTTTTCTGTAAAAATTGCAAGTTTCTACCCTTAAAAGAGTTGAAACATCAGCTTGCATACTCATGTAATCATAATTAAACTGCATGATTGAACTGTGTTGCAAATTTCATTGAAACAACAGTATTAGTGAGAGATATGGACTTTAACACAAACTTTCTCATTTTCTCAAAATTCCCTTTTTTTCTGTAAAAAGCAATTTTTTTTACCCCAAAAATAGTTGAAACATTAGCTTATATACTCATGTAATCATAATTAAACTGCATGATGAGACTGTGTTGTAAATTTCAATGCAATAACAGTATTAGTTTAAGAGATATGAGAGCGACAGCGCCGATGTATTCACACGTTGCAAGTGACCAGGTTAGTATAACCATACACACCGACAGCGAAGTTGATATCTGACTAACACCATACAATAATAGTTACAAAATATCCGGATGGTCGTGTGACTAAAGGCGCCCGTGTTCAATTCTATCATCTCGAGTTCAAATTTCGGTAGAGTAAATCTTTTTTAAAATAATTTTTTCACTAAAAGAATCAGTATTTTGATTTACTGTTGCTCTGACGGATAGGCTACTAACAGATGCGGTAGATTTATCAGACATGCTCAGTTTTGGAGGCCCAAGGAGCTTAATAACCCTCTGGGTATGTCCAGCCACATTTTTAACGGAGGGATAAGAAACTGGTCGTAAGATGAAGATTTCTCACGGGACGTCTATTTATGAATATGCAAATGAGTATGAACTCGATCGGCAATAAGTAAATCTGTCACTGCGCACTAACAAGTCTGAACAGTATCCAGAGACACCGTTTTAAATATCGCTGGCTACCATAATTAGGCATGATAAAGCGTGCGTGTGAGCATCCATGCGTCCGTAAACTTTGTAAACTTAATCTTCTCCTCTGAAACTAAATGGCCCATTCAAATTAAATTTGGTATGGAAGGTCCTTAGTTGCTAGAGATTTAAAATTGTATCTGACATGTCTGTCGGAAATCCAAGATGGCTGCCGTTACTATAAATACCAAAAACCTATATATGACAATTATGGGTTTATTCATGTACCTATTTTGTTGAAGTTTAAAACATAGAAAATAAATGTCGGGGGATATAACATATGTAACAGGTTTCAGTTTTCTGTACAATTTTTCGTTTGTGCAATAATGATGGAATATGCAAATAAGGTCTATTTTTAGCTGAAATCTTTGAAAATCTTTTTCTCTGAAAGTACTTGGTCAATTGAAAAGAAATTGAGAAATCTCGCGTGTAATCTCTAACCAATGATCCTCTTGGATAAAGTGATAGTAACTGTAAACAAAAGGATGACGGCAATCATTCACATAGACAATGATTATTAACAATGCGGTCTCAACTGTTATTAATATCTTAATCAATTTTCAAAGGTGTCGGAAAAGGGGGCTTACTTATAACTTAATTAAAATGCCGACAATTACACCATTTATATGAAATTTAAAATTGCATATCCTAATGCAAAGAAGTGTAATAGGAGGCGTAATCCAGAAATAACGTAAATTGATTTAACCAGTTAAAGAATTAATCATACATTATGCATGTTTTGTTGTTTGTAAAAAACCCGACTGTATTAGCCCCTGGTACTGATTAAAAAACAGCACATAGAAACAAACAATAACACCGAGTTCTTTGAGATCAATCAAGGAAGCAATGCCATTAGTTAAATTGACGCTAAATTAATTATGATCAATTAAAAAATTACGTAATGTTTGTCGCCGACTCATGGCCTTTGGCACTGATTAAAAAGTAGCACATCAAAATTAAAATAATAATAAGCAAACAAAGTCATCGATAACAATTTTCTTGTAATTAGTAACTTTTTTACTATTATTATACACTGGTGTCACATTTATATTATAATAATCAATAAATTATTATAATTAATATTTTAATATCAATTTTAATTAAAATATTTTGATTTTTTAATGCCCATCTACCGGTATATAAAGACCTATGATTATATAAATATATTAATTTCAAAAATTAAACCACATACAGAAACACGACCACAAAAATGTCTAAGGATGATTTTCTATCTTGGGATTATGATATTGATTGGAAATGTTATTAGGTGATTATACTGACTATGATGAGGGTGAAGTTGCTGAAGACGAGGACATTATTGAAGTAACTTTAACAAAAAAAGTAAAGGAGTCAACGACAACCGAGGCAAGTACTGATAACGATAACAGTGATGGTGGTTTCATGTGCCCAGATTGTCATAAAATTTTGAAAAGTATATCTGGATTCCGTGGACTTACTTCTAAACAGCACGGCCGTATAAACTTAAAATGTATAAATTGATACCAGATCTCTCTCTCTCTCTCTCTCTCTCTCTCTCTCTCTCTCTCTCTCTCTCTCTATCTCTCTCTCTCTCCTAAATCTTAATCAGCATATATATGTATCAGCGAAATTTAAATACTTATTAAGTGAAAGCTGATGCTATTAAGTGACTTTTCTCTCTCTCTCTCTCTCTCTCTCTCTCTCTCTCGTGATAAAAACAATTAAGGCAATTTTAAGTACATAAATAAACTTTAATACATTAATATTTTCCAAAATAACAAGAAATATTTACACGTTAATCTGAATACATTAGTATTAAATTCTATATAATTACCAACTACACGTTGTTAAACGATTTAGAGCAATTTTATTGGTCGTTATCTTATCAAATGACGTTGTTATTTTCCAATAACAACGTTTTCTACCGGAACTACTTTTGACCAGTTTCAGGGATTAGGCCCTAGCCATCTGTTAATAGAAGTTATTTTTAAATTGTAAACAATTGAGAATGTCTTCGAGATCGGCAAATATTCCACCTAAAACATTAAAATCAATTTTTTTTAGATTAAACTTCTACAAAAAATTATTCATTTTGACATGTTCTGATATTTTTTCACCAAAATATTCAAGACTATTAAATATTTATTTATGAAATATTTTTATTTCTGTAATCCAGTCGCGGAGAATTCCTTTTGTAAACCCCTTAAAAATCCAAAGTCAAAATTTTGTTACAAATCTAAATCAATTTCTAAATGCGTGATTTTCAAATTCATGCAAAAAATAAAAAAAAAAAAAATTGTAGTCAAGTATACACTGCACATCGCCCGAGAGGCACAGCTATATCTATGCTAAGTGATGCTGAATTTCAGTTACGCCACATCATGCTTATGTCAAGACACGGAAACGAGTCCTCAGTTTATAGCTATTTTAGGGACTGTTCTGTTCACGGAAAAAAACATATCAGTGATAAACTCTCGGGCAACGTCCAGTCTAATGCACCCCTACCGCTTGTTTTACCTCCACGTCTATGATCAGCCATTACAGCTACCACAGGTGTCATCATTAAACGAAATCCTTTTGTCTCACTCCCAGTCCATAGTTGGCAAAAAAAAATCGGTTTCAACCAAGAAAACATTAATTCCATTTCATCAGTTGGTTCCACGGATTTTTAAACACTGTTCATTCAGTTTTCTTTTGTTATGGGAAACGTCAACCTGTAAATTGACACGCCTGTCCAACAAACGTACGATAGTCGTTCGTTGTTGTTCGTAAATGTGTTGTCACGAGACATAATAGTACCTTTTTTCTCAAAGGATTTAATTGTAATATCATTTATATGTTGACTGAAATCAACAAGAAAATGAATAAGAAAATATCAATTTAAAACCTTTTCCAGTTTTTTACAAGACATTATATCGTCTTTTAAAGGTGACATTTAATGTATTATTACGCCGCGACGTTGTAACATCGATTTTCGGTAAATCAACTCATCAGTTCAGAAATGAAGGTCAGCTTAAAAACTGTTCAATTTCGGGTTTGTAATTATAAGAATTGAATTTCACTTTTTACGTTGTTATCGGGGTGTAAGAACGTAAAAATCAAATTATGACAAATTATGCGTAAAACCGTTTCGCTATGCTACGCAGTTTTACACAATTTGTAATAATTTTCACTTTGTTATTTCAGCTTCAATTGAATAAAACAAATGCTGAAGAACAAGAACATTAAAAAAATATTGGCACAATAAAACTTAACAGTGTGTATGATCTAGCATATGAAGACACAATTAAGAGCTTGCAGTGTGACGGTATATTTAATCTGCGCTTTCAGACAGAAAATAAAGAACTGTTTGTGCTGCCTGAATCAGAATCAAACCCTGACATAACAATTAAACATGACCGTGAGGATCAATTCAATAAAATCCACAAATTAAGATTAAGTGATAAAATACAAAAAGATGGTGTTACTTTATTTAAAAGCTTAGGCTGCACATTTTCTCATCAAATTATTAATCGATTTATGCAATTTTTTTTACTTGAACTAGTTGGAAACTTGATCAAGGAACAAATTAAAAGGGAGACCATGCGTTCAGAAACTGAACAAAAACTACTCTCAGATCAAGACCAAAAATTTTTTTATTATATAGCAGGATATATGGTTCGTTTATAGGCAAACGATACAATAAACTGAAAAATATTCAGTTAAAAGAATCAAAGCTCAAATGTTTAGAAAGTCTTAGATCTAAATCAAATTTTTCTTTAATTACTTTCAAATTCCAGACATGGACTGAAAAAATGGATAGAGGTGGATTAGAAAACCCAAGTGAAGATTACTTAAATATAGAGCCTCTGGTTAATTGACACAATAGACATCACCTGTTACACACATAAATTTTTATCACTTTATACTGGACGTTACATCAAACATTAAATTACTTCTCTGTATTCCATTTCCATGATTTGGTTATTTGATTTATAAAAAGATGCCTTGTTTTACACACTGAATTATCAATAATATTTTTTTCACAAATGAATTATAAATGTAATCGAATTACATTTTGAAAAATAATAAAAATTCTGTCCTAAAATTGCTTAAGTTACATTTCTTCATCCACTTTCTTTTTCCTGAAATAAACCAATAAACATTCTGGTAATAATTAGGTAACTAGTTATGTGTAGGTGGCTGATGTGTGGATGCATGTTGATATCTCAAAGAAAATGTTAAATTGCTTTTTGTATAAATTTTTTTTATTCATATTTATTTCACAAAATTTAAATAGCTCAGACCCACTTATTTGAATTAATACCATTAGAGAGAGAAGAGAAAGAGAGATTTTTTACTTGTAAGAGATTACTTAAAAATCTGCATGCAATTTTCACATGTGTTTATTTTTGTGTTAATTTATTGGCTATATGTGACTTACCTTGACTTTGGAGTTGATGTTAATGCGGTTTTCTGCCTTGGTCCTTTCTGGGGATACATACCATTCCTTCTCTTTCCAGCTTTTGTTGCTTGTATCATTCTATCAAGCAGATAGCCTTCTGAAATTTCTAATATTTCTTGTATGCTGTTAACATGCACACCGGGTCCAAGATCAAACTCCAGTGCACCATCGCTTGTCCTCTTAAAGGAACCCTGTTCTATAAAATTTGGAAGATCACTATCATGCTTCCCTGCTGTCATGTTATATTATATTAAAAAATTATGTTTTTGCCAAATGATGGCTATCATATGCTGGTGGAAGCCAACTTTGTGGGTTTCTTGGTTTTCCACCACCTGATTTTGATGGGACTCTGACAGTTATTTGACGTACCTCATCAAACTCTAATTTTTCCACATCTAATCATTTTGGACAATATAAGAATTTTATAAATTTTGTAAATAAAACATCATCAACATATCACAGTTATTATTTAAAATCTTTAAATTAAATAGATGTTGTCGAAATGTTGGAGAATTCAAAAAAAATATCCAGAACAGTGATGTGCCATGAAATTTTGGTAAAAAGTCATTTCCTCTTATGCTGAGAGAAAGAGCGATTTTCATTCCAAATAATTCTTGTGTGTAGTTTTCTATTAGTGATATTATAGAAGTAATGTTGTAGAGATCATTTATTCCACCAGGCTTTTGTAGCAGGACATATACTGGGTCAGAAATAATCCATCTTGACCCCTTGGCCATAAATATGACATTGCAAAAAGATGTAGTATTACAGAGTCAATATACCCAGATGTTGTTATGCTTACAACAACTTCACCTTCTTGTGATGTTGATTGGTAACTCAATTAGCCAATCTATCTGTGCGATCTCTGCTTCTCCTTTCCGTTATTTGATGTTACTTATTCGGTTTACAGATGCATGTCTCTCTGAATTGACCATGCACCTTATTGGTGTAGCATTCATCTTGCATTTGCAGTTTGGAATATTGCAGATACAACCAACAAGATGCAACTCCGAGTCAATATCAAGAGTAATGATCTTTTTTAAGTTTAATGTTGTGGCCAGATATGTGCTTATTAAACTTTTTGCTTCTGTTGTTGTTATTAGAGATGCCCTGTCAAATTTATCAGGGATCAAGATGTCTTCATTTGTCTTTAAATGGGATATTGATATACGTTTTTTCTGTAGTCTCTGTTGTCTTGTGTCCTCTTTAAAATCATCTGGAGTGAATTTGTACTTCTTTCAACATACAACAGCTTTCTTCAAATTTGGAAGCTGTTTAGAAATTTTATTTAATATTCCGTTTTAATGAAGTGAAAGTATTTAGAACTAGATATGATATTGGCTTTGAACTTGATGCCAGCAAATTCTAAAGTTGCAATTGTTACTGTGTTTGATATATTTTCAGGAATATCACGACAGGCAATGTAAGCTAAATTTTGTTCTCTAAATGCATAGTTCTTGTCTACACCTTTTGCATTTGTTCAATGCAACGTAGCAGTAATTCAATTAAAGCCTTTTGAATACCTTGTGACTTTTGAACCTATGGTTTACTACAGTCTGGTTTTGCGATTGTCTGGCAGGCATTCATTTCTGAGCTCATGCACTTTTTTTTTTTTTTCGTTATTGTTGATTTTTTTCTGGCGGGCAATTTCTCTAGACTGCTTTTCAGACTTTACTATAGACCAACTTTCACGTTTCTTATTATTGTAAATCCTTTAGAAGACTTTATTTTATTGATCAAAGATTTTGGCCCAGAAAACAATGAAATTTCGGGAACATTCATCTTTGTACATCCAAATCAGTTGTTTAATGGAATGAATTTTTTAATTAGAAAGTGTGTTAGAGTCTAAATAGTTTCTGGAAGATATCTGCATTCCTCTGAATAAACATTCATAATATTTGAATTTTCAGTAGTTTAAACAGCTTCTCTTGTAATCAAAAACTTTAGTAAGACGCAAAATATAATTGATATCAGTATCAGTAAGATCTAATCAAAATCATTGCACATTTCTTCATCAATATCATCTTTTGTACAAAAATTCTTGTTCCTAGTTTCACTGGTGTCCAAAATAGAGTCCACAAGTGACATTTTAGGTGGAACTGACCACATTCTTGCGCGATTACATCTAAAACCCTATAAAACATCTTTATGATCTATTTCCATTTGTGTATCGAGACCAAAGTTGACCACACTCCCTTTGTATCGTGATGAAAACAAAGCTTTTTCATATTCTTATAAAATGGGCCACATTTATAGTGTTCAAATAACAAACGGGTACAGTATGCAGTACATGAGGTGGCACCATTAAGGGAAGAAAATGGCAAGGCAGATTTAACTGTTGATAACATTAGATTGTAACCATCGTGACCTCCGAGACGTTCTGCAAATGCTAGAGCGCTAATTTCATCACAGTGTTGCATTATTTTCTAATGTAGTGCAAAGGTTGCAATTTTGACTTTACCATCAGTAATCATTATATTTTCCATTCCCAGCCATCAAGATGTCTCGAACGTTTGATCTCACTGTTGTCGATAAAGTCTGTAAATAAGACAGCATAAAAGTGGTATGTAGAGCTAGTGATACTCGTCTTATATATCGGGTTGCCTTTTCTATATGTTCAGCTGATATCAATTTTTGCCACTCATCATAGTCCTGATCCCTCATATATTTGAGAATATGAAGAACACCTACATTTTTAAATGCATTGCAAAAATTATTTATCTTAGAATTTCTAAGGTGCAGAATGGGGAACTCTGGGAGAAAAACACCATATTTATTTCTGTTCCGTTAGCCTAAGCAAATTCTTCCCTATCTTGTTGTCTGGAGCAAATAGAATTTTATTATGATGCGATTTTTTTTCTTAGGTAATCTGCTTTACCCAGAACATCATCCAATACTTCTTTTAAGTTATTAATGTCGTCATCTGTGCCAGTTGCAGAAGGTGGATGTCTGGTAATCTTTGGGGTGGTACATGTTTCTTAAATAATGACTGTATCAATGTATTTTGTTAATCTGTATGTTTTCCTGTTTCAGATATTTGTTGAATTTCTGTGTTGTTTTGATCTCCAATTGCCAAAAATGAAAATGACTCATGAATAGACATTTCTCTTCCCACTATACTATCATCATCATCATCATCATCATCACTTTGATCAAGAGGTTGAAATATGTCCTCATCAAATTAGTCAAAATCTTTTTTAAATAACTGTTCAACTTTATATCAGTTGATGTTATTGAGTAGGGTTGATATATTTTCTTGTTCTTCATTAATTTCATTATCTTCATCCATTTCATTATCTTCACATTCTTGTAATCCATCATCACTTTCATCCCCAGGATTGCCCTAAAAAACCAAAAGAAATGCCTGCAACAATTAAAATTTGTCAAATTGTGCTGGTTTGAACAACAATTCACTAATTCTAACAAAGATATGTGTTATCACTTTTTGTTTCCATCAATCACCAAAAGTTTTACAATGTTTTAGAAATGGAAAATCTCCAGGGAGTGATGGATTTCAAATTGAATTTTACAAATTTTTCTGGAAAGAGATTGATGAACTTGTTTTAGAAAGCATAAACTATTCTTTCAAAAAAGGTACTCTCTCCACTGATCAAAAACTGGGACTCATTACACTTATTCCATAAAAAGATAAAGACAGAAATTACTTAAAAAACTGGAGAACCATCTCTCTTCTTAATGTAGACTATAAGATCGTGGCAAAAATTCTAGCTAATAGATTGAAAGATATTTTACCTTCAATAATTGACCCAGATCAAATTGGTTATGTTAAAAATCGGTATATTGGGGAAAATATCAGAACTATTGCTGATTTAATAAACCTCACTAATTTGAAAAATATTCCCGGACTTATTCTTCTTATTGATTTTGAAAAAGCTTTTGACACCCTCGAGTGGTCTTTCATTCAAAAATCGTTATCAGCCTTCGGATTTGGGGATTGTTTTAAAACTTGGGTCAAAATATTATATAAAGATGTTTAGAGCAGAATTTTAAATAATGGTTTCTCGTCGGAAAAATTCTATATTACACGAGGTGTTCGACAAGGTTGTTCTTCATCACCTGATCTGTTTGTTTTATCAATTGAACTTTTAGCTATTAGTATCAGACGTAACACTGATATCAAAGGAATCAAAATTGATAATACAGAATATAAAATTAGTTTGCTGGCAGATGATACAACATGCTTTCTCAACGACGAAAATTCGGCTTTTGAAGTAATTAAAACAATGGATTCTTTTAAACTCTGTTCAGGACTTAAAATGAATCTTGATAAAACCGAAGCAATTTGGATTGGCTCATATGGTTCCCTCATGCAAAGCATTTCTTAGCTGGATTTGGATTTATATAATTTTGGAACTTTAGATTCATTATTTTAAACTGTTTGGCCTATGTTTTTTATCTATCAAACTTTTCGGTCTTAGTGTCACTCATGAGGAATGAATTTCCGAAATGTGCATATCTGGCACATCAAAATTTAACTGGTATTTGTTATATATATAAAAACCGCCCTCAAAGGCTGTTTACCAGTTAAATGGCAGAAGAAATCATTTTATACTCAAGGAATTTGGTTCTGTCGTAACGAAAATGAAATGTTTCAACTAAATTTAAATTCAAAGTTAAAAGATCTAAAAACTACTTTAAACCTTTGGAAAATGCGTGATCTCACTATTATTGGGAAAATATAAATAGTTAAATCTCTAGCTATCTCGTCACTGGTCTACCATGTAAGTTTGTTATCAGTAAATAACAGCTTCATAAAAGATGTCCAAAAAAACAATTGATAATTTTATTTGGAATTCTGGGATACACAAAGTTAAAAAAGACGTTATGATAAAAAAGATATCTCACGGGGAGGGGGGAGGGGGGGTTAAAATACCCACATTCCGAAATTCAAGTCAAAGCTTTACGTCTCCCCTGGATAAGTAGATTTTTTAATGAAACAGGTGCTAGATGGAAAACGCTTTTTTCGCATTTTTTTCAGAGAAATGAAATTATCAAGATCTTTTTCAACCAAAATGTAATTTAGATATAAAATTAGATTTGCCAAAGTTTTATATTGATCTGTTAAGTTATTGGCATGAATTTCGTTCTTTGAATAACGTCAATATATATCCAAAGATATTTAAAGAGGTTGTTTGGTTTAATGTAAAAGTTTCGAAAAAATCATTGTTCTACCGAAAATGGTACCAAAAAGATATAATGTACTTAACAGATTTAATAGACAATGATGGTAATATTTTATCTTTAAAAAACTTATCAAAACGTTTTGGATTGCACATTAACTTTTTAGAATATTGCAGTTTGGTACGAGCTATAACAAAAGAGTGGAAACTATACGTACAAAACAATTCTGTTCCTAATATAACAAATACACATCTTACTTTGAACATCAATAATAAAAATTGTCAAATTAAAAAAATTCTCATGTGAAGATTTTTAATGGTCCTTTGTAGATAATATAAGTACTGAAATATCAAGTATTAGAAAATGGAATGAAATGTATAATATTGATAAGGAAGATAGGGGCAACATTTTTAGACTTCCATTTACTTGTGTTCTTGAAACGAAACTTCAAGCTTTTCAATTTAAAATACTACATAGATTTATTAGTCATAGTTATCTCTTTAACAAAATGAATTTGTCAACCTCTCCAAATTGCAATGTATGTGTAAACGAAGTTGATACAATCGAGCATAAATTCTTCAATTATAACTCACTCAAACCTTTCTGGTAAAACTTTAAGATTTGGTGGAATGACTTGAATAATTCAAATATTTCCTTTACTAAAGGAAAAATCTAAAGATATGATTTTTGGGATCTACAAAAAACAAAACAAAACTGCACCGAATTTCTGTATTTTAATTGCCAAATATTACATCTACTGCCTACAAAATATAAATACAACTAATCAATTATCATTTGAAGGTTTTAAATATATATATCATTATATGTGTATGAATTATTGGTTGTTTTTTTTAGTCATTATGTATATAATTTAATGTTAAATGTAATTTAATTTGATGAGCCACAAAAATAAAAATAAAAAAAACTTAAAAAGTGATGATCAATATTGTGTCAGCAAGATAAAGAAAAGGTTTGAATTTGTCTATTGTGTCGCAAGTTTTAAATCTAATAAGATGGCCTTGATTAATGGCTTTTGGAATATTTTCAATGCAAAGTGCCATATGATTACAATTTTAAATATGCCTTGAATGTCACTGATGGATTAAATTTGTGAAATATTAAAAATTATTGAAAGCATTTCTATTGTTTTACCTCTGTTTCAGAGTCTGTGCTGTTCTCGTGAATTACAACTGATGTAAACGACCACTCAAGTTCATTGTCTTCTACAGTCCCTACATTTTCATTAACTGATTTCTTTCTCAAAATGTCATTAATACATTGCCATCTTTCACCATCTGAAAAAACATTTTATGCCCGGAATTATAAAATGATTCCGAGAAAAAAATCAAATTAAATTTTAAACGTATACACCTAGAAATATAACTACAAATCCACTCAACTGCATATTTGTGTCACTAACAGTAACTATATCAGCTATGTATTATGAACAATCTCCCTCTATTATAAAACGTGCGTGTGTATGAGTTTTTGTGATGTTATACAATTATCTTTTATAACGAATAATTATGCATGTCATACGTACCATTGTGGATGCATTCCATATCTGACAAAATCCCTATGTACAAATATTCTGAAACTTCTTATTCACGAATTCTTCTTCTAGAAGCTGTGTCAAAATGTATGTTAGTATGTCATTTTTATTCAGTTGTTGTTCTTTTTTGCATGGACAAAGGGTTCTCCATCAAATATTCTTTCTTCATGCCAAATAACAACATCTATTGCATCTTTTGGAACACCCTTCAATGTTACTGGCAATGTGCAGATTTGTTAGGAACGATTCTCCCCTGGTTCCGGGTCTGCTTGGTATTTAAGTCTAACGAAGTTATCTAACATCAGGACCAGCAAACACTCTCTGAGACTAACATAACCCATCTGTCTCCCGGCCCCAGTATCATACTCAATTTTTTGTTTCTTCAAGTATGTATTATAATAACACAATCTGCATTGGACCATGCTTTTATCCTGTCTCGTAGACTTTGGGTTACTCCAGA
The DNA here is from genome assembly GCA_029721355.1 of Tegillarca granosa. Classification (NCBI taxonomy): domain Eukaryota; kingdom Metazoa; phylum Mollusca; class Bivalvia; order Arcoida; family Arcidae; genus Tegillarca; species Tegillarca granosa. The sequence goes on along the minus strand of CM056598.1, from coordinate 23,243,786 downwards.
AGTAGATGTGATTGAAAAAACTGTGTTAATAGACTGATAGTTCATGGATAGATTCCTTGTGCTGATATCTTGAAAAACTCAAACATAACTGCGTTTGCAAGTATTCAACAGAGTTTCATAAAGGGTGTACAGTTTTGTTATTTATTTATATACCCTTTTTACTGTTTGAACTCAAAGATTTACGCAAGCTCTCAGAGTTAATGAATTTTTCGAGAAGAGTTTGATTATCTAACAGCCATTCATGTGCATAATCAAAATTACTCCAGTGTGGTGTTAGGGCAAGTCCTGATCAAAACACTGTGTGCATTGCGCCTCTTACATTCCCCTGTAACAATGATTCTTTTGATTTCAAACTCAGTTGTGAAATATCTCGCAGATTATCTTTCTGGTTGTTCTGAGATGAAATCGCTGAATACTTCCATCGGTGTTTGTAAATCTGTTAAATGCACAAGGTATGCATATGACCTGATTATATGCAGCCCCATGCTTTTCTTAAATAAAGTGTTTGATGAGGGTAACTATATCGGAGACCTGTATATCAGTTGTTTTTCAATTCACAATAAACATGTATGGACAGTTCATGACTGCATGAATCTGTGCACCCAACACATTCAACATATCTTGAGGCATCAATGTGCTTTTCCATGACATTTGGGATATGGATTTTTTCGGCACTGATTTGTTCTGTGAAGAATTCATCTGCTGCCTGTTTTACAGTCTTACAGTTGCTTTAAAAATTTCTTCTGTATTTTTTGATATTCTGTTTACAAATTTAGATTTTTTCTAAAAACTCCCATCTCTTTATCACTAAATTTTCATACGAATCTGACAAATTATTTTCATATGAATTTCAAAAATGATGTTCAAAAAAGCATATTTTTGTTGTTGCCACTCTTCATGTGTAAAATCAAATTTGTAATGATGGTGAATTGTTGGTATTTTGCTGATGTTAACATCAAGTGTCTTCAGTAGGTTAACCTCCAAAATGTTATGTTTTAATGGAATCCTAGAGATGGCATTATAAACATCTTTTATAGAGGAAGCTAACATTTTCATCAAACATACCAAGGCACTGTTCTATTTGGTCGATGACTCTCCTACAAATACTTAGTTGGTCACAATGATTGATTTTATGTCCTTTTATTTATTTCATTATTTCGTTTTCTTATTCTATTTTATCAGTTTCTGAGTGATGTTGTCTCAGAAACTTAAAAAATCATCAATGTATATCCATATTCCGTCTCCATTCTCATCATTTGAATAAAGCAAATTTTTTAAAAGTGGTATTTTAATTGACATGTCATCAAATTTCCTACAATACAAATGGATGGTAAGTTATTTTAAACTTTAAAGGCATGTTAAGAACATAAGTATGGACACATTTTCAAAGTGCACAATGAGTGCAAGATGTAGTTTGGTGATAAAGTCTGTGATATTATAACTGTCAGAGACATACAAACAGCTATATTGCCTGGTTTATTTAAACAATATTTGCACATAAGAGGTTTTCTTTTGTCTTTGGATTTTACTTGTTAGGTTAAAAAGTGCGATGTTATCTTCCACTAATGTTCTGTCAGTAATTATATGGAATAAAACCAGAATCTTTACTGGAAATATAAACATGTAAAATGAAATACTCTACAATTAATTTTATTAACTGGTAGACAAATTTGATAATTTTTTATTTTGTTCAAAAACAATTTCAATTACTTACCATTATTAATCAATACGTCTCCTGATGCATCAAATCTTTTAAATATCTTCTGTTTTCTATAAAATTATCTTCTCAAAATTGTGCAATTAAATACATGGATACATTTTAAAAAAAAAAAATTCTTTAAAATTGTCACAATTTTCACTTTGCATAAACCACAACCATTTAGTATTTGTACCTAAGGTTCAAATGATATTTATACAAGTAATCTGTAAAAATCAAATAGAATGTTACATCCTGTGTTAGTTTAATAGATCAACCCCTAAGGCTAACACCACTTCAAATGACCACTACTGTTACCTCGAAGAATAATTTGATATTTGTAATTTGATAGCCGTTGGTCAAGAATCAGTAATTACTTGACTTAAGTCAAATTAGTGTCACTGTGTTAGGTCTGGAGAGAAGACAGGGAAAAGTGATTAAGCGATTTTATTTTTAAATAAAATCAATTAGGAGTCACTGAGGGCATCGAGCTCAAACGTGTTTATCGTATTTTTAAGCGATTTGGCATTAGACCCAGAAAGATTGTAGCCAAGATTAGTCAGTATAAGCATCGAGAAATTGTTAGAAAAAGTTCCATAAATCTTAGAGGTACAGTGTTTGGTATTTTGGAAAGAATTTTCCCCTGAGATTGAGAGAATACACAAAAAGCTCTATCTAGTTTTAGGCAGACAAAAGAGTGGAGAAATAAAGCGGTACTTATAACGGATAAATTACACATAAATGACAAACTTTATATATCACCAGTGTTACACGATGAACAGCAGTGAGCTGTAGACAGTGGAAGACCGCTACACGATTTTATATGTACCTGATAATAGACATCTTAAACGCGATCGATTTGCATCGACAGAATCAGACCAACGTAATTATTCTGCGCCGGATAAACGTCAGCGATTACATTCGAGTCAAGATAAAGATCAAACTAATTCCAGAGAACATGTCGACAGAGAGGAACAAGAACAACATGTTAACATGGAACAAAGCGAAGCGATTCAGAACCCGAGAACAACGCCAGATAGGATGCAACCGGAGGTGGACACTCAAATAAACATTTTAAAAATGAAAATTTAACAAATTTCTTATATGTGGGTTAAATCTATGTGGCCTAAATCGAAATTTTCAATATCAGATTTTTTCTTCAATTTTTTAATACATATGACATTTTGTTTCTATCAGAAACCAAACATAGAAACAATGACACTCTTGATTTACAGAGTTTCAATATTATCGCTAAAACAGAAGGGAAACTAGATCAGGTTGTGTGGCTTTTTTATAAGAAAAGTTATTTCTTAATATTTTGAAGAAGTAAAAATTAATTCTAATTTAGTGTTATGGGTTTTAGGAAAAATCTAATAAATGATGAAAATATAGTGTTTGGGGTTGTTTATATCCCTGCGATAGATTTTCCATATGCCGACAGTGGTTGTTTTAGCGAGCTAGAAGAAGAAATAGTAAGAACATCTAACATTTACCCTAACTTATGCTTACGTGGCGATGTTTATGCTAGATCCAGCACATTATCAAATTTCATATAAGTGAAAGTTCTACTGTCAATTTTACAAATTTTGATCCCGATGTAAATGACACAGTGATGTCATGGAAATATTGAAGTATTTAGATATCCTTCTCAAGCGCTATTAACAGACAAGAGAAAAGCATCGGTCTATGGTTACAGGTTAATTGATTTGTGTAAATCTGCTAACTTATTTATGCTAAATGGTCGCATTGGTCAAGATGAAAACAAAGATAGAGTCACATGAAAAGATGCAAGTTTAGTAGATTATGCTGTATGTTCAGCAAGTGTTATTAATTCGATATGTGATTTCACTGTTGTAGAGTTTTGTTGTTTGTTATCAGATGTTCATTCACCTACTGAGTTATATAAAATGCACTGTAAATAAAAATATTTGTAATAGTAACAGAACAGGTTACCGAATAGAATTGATCAACTTGTTAATAACGTTTTACAGGTTACAGGTTGATATTGAAAGGTTAGAAAAAATGTTTGAAAATGTCGATTCGGAAACTGATACAACTATTGTTATTGATACTGTTGTTCAGAAAATCGGTAGCTTTTTTATTACAGCATCAGAAAAAAATTGGCATAAATAAACATAACCAATGTTAATATTAATGATATGATAAACCATAGTTTGGTAAAAAGTGAAAGGCAAATAAACTTATTTTCATAAGACAAAGAAAGCACATAGAATGTTAAAATCGTTAGATTCCAAAAGAAACTTGTAGAAACAAGTAAAATATAAATTTTTTTTCATAAATTTAAATGCTTAACCCGATACTGATCCACGTATGGAAAACATTATAATATACAATTTCATCCTTAAGGAAACATTGATATTAATGGTCTAATTTTAGAGACAGAAATTAATTATGTTAAAATCTAAAAAATGAGAAAGCATTTAGAGAAGATGGCTTGTTAAATGAATACTTCAAATAACTGGTACAGATGTTACATAAATTAACTAAGTTATTTAACTTGATTTTTGAAACAGGCTATGTTCCTAAAGAATGGCTTGGTGAAGTTATTACTTCTATATACAAAAATAGGAGTGATCTTTCAGACCCCGAATAATTACAGTACCTATTACAGTGTTTAGGTGCTTTGGGGACATATTTACCGCTGTTTTAAATAATCGTTTGAATTTCTATACTGCAAATGTTGATTTAGTATCCAAATCACAATCAGGTTTTAGAAAGATATGCTCAACCATAGATAATGTTTTCATCTTTACTGTTCAATAGAAACTAGAATATTCCCGTGAAATACTGAGGAAGACACTTTTTCCTCAACATATATAGAGCTGTTCATTCAAATTAAAATTTTCGATATGAACAATTCCGAAAACTTAAATGTATAAATCTCAAAGAAACGGCTGCATTACAAAATTGAAATTGATAAAATTTGAATTTACATGTCAATCCGTAAACCATAAACATTCATATTTATATTTGAAGATGTTAGAAATGTAGACATTTGTACTATAAATGTCTCGTATATCTAAACTATATTAGAAATGTTTAGATTTCAGTCGAAAGGCAGTTATCGTTATTTTTATGTGGCTCTAAAACCTTGCTGTAAACTATATTTAATAATTAACAGTAAAACTTCGATCAAAAATTCAGGTGATAAATGTCAAAAACAATTTAATCCAAAACATCATTCTAACGTACGGAAGAGTAAATGATGTGATAAAATGGTCTTGGCAGAACAATCCCTAAGCGTGTACCAAACTTTATAATTTGAAGTTCTATTTCAGATGTTCATCTAGTCAGTAGAGAAATAAAATTTGAATAGTACTATAATTCATAATTCACACCCGATATAGGATTCCAAACCCTCTCTGTAAATAATTGTTGTGTGTAATATTAAAACTGTTATTATTCAAATGTAATAGAGGGCAAAAATAATTTAATTCAAAGTGTCTTTGGATATGTTCATTTATAAATGTGATAATTCAGGCGTGATAAAGGTGAAAAATAATTTAATCCGAATTTTTTTTTTTTTTTTTTTTTTTTTTTTTTTTTTTTTTTTTTTTTTTTTTTGTAAATAAAAATAATAGTTTATGTAAAAACTATCAATGTTTAGATCTGATGAAGGTCAGAAAGTATTAAATGTAAAACCCCCAAGTATTACTTTGTATGTAATATTATTAAGTAAATATGAGTAATAATCTGAAAAACAGACTAAGTAGAACGATCAGCAAGAGTATTCCAACCTTACCACCTTAAGTTGTATTGGAGATGGCCACTGTCACATTTCAATTTTGAAACAGGTGAAAAACAATGTAATAAAATAAGATCATTCTAACATTGCAAAGAGTAAATGATGAGACTAAATGGTGCCGGCAGAAAAGTTTCTAAGCTTATACGAAACCGTATCATCTCCAGTTTTATTTAAGATGTTCATTTAGTCATTAATAATGTAACACGTGTTTAATAATTCAGACTTGTCACAGTTCAATATATTTAATTCAAAACCTCTTTGTAAACAACATTTTGTGTGTAATTATGCTTCATGTAATAAAGAAGCAAAGGAGTATGCAAAATTATGCTTCATGTAATAAGAAGCAAAGGAGTATGCAAAATTATGCTTCATGTAATAAAGAAGGAAAGGAGTATGCAAAATTATGCTTCCCGTAGTCAAGAAGCAAAGGAGTATGCAAAATTATGCTTCATGTAATAAAGAAGGAAAGGAGTATGCAAAATTATGCTTCATGTGATAAAGAAGGAAAGGAGTATGCAAAACTATGCTTCATGTAATAAAAAAGCAAAGGAGTATGAAAAAATTATGCTTCATGTAATAAGAACCATGCCATTATGTCATGTGATGACCCCCCCTTTTTTCTTCTTGGTATACATTCGTTTTATTTTTCCTTCATGTAGTCCATGTATAAATCATTACGAATATAGTGTGAGTGAGGGGGGGAGGAGAGGGTACAACAGGAAGTTGTACCTGCCCATAATGATCTCCTCCATGCAGATCAATTTTCTTATCAGCACAACAATTACTGTCATACTCAGACAATACTGATAAATTTTCTTTAATCGATTATTTTATGGTTTCCTGCAGGATTTGAAAAGGACATGGTAACCAAACATTAAAAGGTGCACCTGAATGGCTATATTTGAATAAAGGGCACATTCTGGAATGCTTTGTTGGGAAATGTATACATATTTGAAAGCGTGTACACATTTACTGATCTATTTTATGAACTAATTTATTTAATTTTTATTATTAGCGTTGAACATGTTCCATAAATTTATTTTTATTCTCATCACAGACCAATTTACATCCCTATATAAAATAAGGCTGTAGACATGCCATCCACAGGTTCCAATATTTTACAGCATTTTTTTTCTTTCTTGAATCGAAGTGTATGGGGAAAAAAACTAACTTTTGTAGATGGAAACAGCAAAAAAATGTAAGAAAAGAGGCCAAAAGAGAAATGTGTCCCAAGTAACGTCTATTCTTCCCGACTGTGCATATCAAAAAACAGCTAACGGTCGAGGGGCCGAGCAACTACCAAAGCAATGTTTCTGTCTGTTAGTCTTCTTACATTTTCTTATTAAAGAAATTCGTTACACTACACAGTTTACCCCCTTCAACACTACCGCCGTGCTTGCAGATATGGTATTACCTCCTTCAACACTATCGCCGTGCTGGGCAAAAATCTGGAAATTTCGACACGGAAACGTCGGTGAACAGGTAATTTCTAACGCGGAAACGGGTTGGTCAGGAATTATCGCAAAATATGTGTCTAATTATTACATTAATTAACAACAACAACCGATGAAGATGAAAAACAAATCAACACTAAACAGTGCATAGTTTAATAATAAACTCGCATAGACTAAACTTCCAATGAAGTCAGGAAACTGGCTACAAAATAAAACTCTCTTCATTTAGTAGTATAAAGATAGTATTTGCCTCAAAAACGAAATTATATCGTACTTTCGTAGATTTTCATAAGGCTTTTCATGTTGTTTTGAGAAATGGACTATGGTATAAATTTCAAATGTAAACTTTTAATCGGAGATGTCTTAATATAATTAGAAATATGTATAACTGCATTAAGTCATGTGTAAAAATTGAATGAATAGAGTCGAATTATTTTATTTGTAATATGGGGGTTAGACAAGTTGAAAACCCTTCACCTTTCTTATTTTTAATGTTGATAAATGATCTAAATGACTATTTAGATGCTAATTGTGAAAATAACTTACCAATGCAACTGTCTCTGAAATGATGCTAGATGTTTACTTAAAATTATTTGTTTTACACTATGCGGCTGAGACAGTTATTGTAGCAGAAAGCACAACAGCTCTGCAAAATGTCATTAATTCAATTTCGAAATATTGTGATTATTGGAAACTTCAGGTAAATATATCGAAGACAAAAGTTATGATTTTTGCCGAGAGAAAGTGTAAGAAATTAGTACCAATGTTTTTAAAAAGTTACACTAAATTCTGTAGATGAATAATGTCATATAGGTGACTTATTAAGCAGTAATGGAAAATATTTTAAAACTCGGAAGCGTTTAGTAGAACAGACCACAAAGGCAATATTTTGTATGTTGAAAAAATAAGCAATTTAGAATTATTAATATAATAGTTTGGATATTATTTTATGTTTGTGAGGTATAGGGGTTCGAATATATTACTATGTTAGAAAAATTACATGTTCAGTTTTGTAAAAGAATAATGAAATTTAAAAGGTCTACACCAAATTGTTGAAACTAATAGATTTCCTTTAACTTAAACAAATTATAAGAGAATTGTGAGTCTATATTTAACTCAATGTTATAACTCTATAGTTAACTTAACTCAATCCTTAGAACCTAAGTTGTCAATTATTTTTTATTTATTTTTGTATTGCTTAGATAAAAAACATCCATATGCCCTGGTTAAAACAAACTTAGAAGTTATTATATACATTAGGATTTTCTAATGTTTGGGACTGTTAAGGTGAAAATATTAATGATACTTGGTTTGTGAAGGCAGTGGAACACAGACTTCAAAATCAGTTTATTCAGTGTTGGTACTCCAAATTAAAATCTTCATCAAAAGCTATTACTTACACATTTTTAAGGAAAATATTTGTTTTAAAATTATTTTAATTTCTTCATAGAAAATCGATAGAAAAAATAAGTAAATTTAGAACCAGTAACCATAATTTACCTAATGAAAGAGGAAGGTGGCAAAAAAGGACATACATTAATAAAATGTAATGGTTTAGACCAAATATTGGTCTAACCAATGGGCCGATAACACTATCGAGTTACGGCCCCTGATCCACCAGAGGGATACCACTTCCGGGGAGTTAGCGGTTGTAAACAACTTGGTTGCTTCTATCTTTTATCTATTAAATGTCTGGTGTTTCAGTTAAAATACATCGATTGTTTAATGTAAAATGGTCATATATATGAACTTTGAAGATTTTTTGTTATTAAAAGTATTTCATTTTTATTTCCTCTACTTGTCATTTAAGTCAAACAGTGTAAAAAACCCGATTTTTTGCAATCAGAGTTGATGTCTATGTTGACTTAATTTTGACACTTGATAAGGTAATAGGGGAAGTCTTGACCTATGGAATTTAACATATATTGCATGCTTAAAACTTTTCATGTATACGAGATCGTCTCAGGTACAAGGATACAACCATTGATCTTTAATCAGTTAATCAACATGTATATCGACGGGTGAATATACACAGGTATGCATATATGAAGATACCTGTGTATATCCACACCTTGACATGGTCTAATATACAAACTTATCCCGACTTTCTATACATCAAAGGTTTTTATTTTCCCAAAATACCTTGAAAATTTTTGACACTTGTATATTTGATGGAAGGAAATTGTTTACAGTAAACAACCATAATTGGTATTCAATTTTAGATAATCTGAACACATTTCCCAGTTACTAACAAATTTGAGAATTATGCAAGCCATGTTAAATTATTGTTAATATAAAAATTCAAAAATAATTAAAAAACACTAATTATTTATCTCGGTGTCAGTCATAATCACTACGAGACATTTTCTCTCTATCAGCCATAATCAATACATGTCCTTTTCTCTCTATCACTCATTATCACTACGTTTTTTATTGTCAGACATAATCTCTACTACGACTTTTCTCTCTATCACTAATAATTACTGTGTTTTCTCTCCACTCATAATCACTACAGGTCCTTTTCTCTCTATCAGTCATAATCACTACAAGTGTTTTCTCTCTATCAATCAAAATCATTACGTGCCCTTTTCTCTCTATCACTCATAATGACTACGAGCATTTTCTCTCTATCACTCATAATTGCTCGAACTTTTTTCTATTATCAGTTATATTCACTATATTCGAATATTTTCAGAAAATAAGCTTTCATTTTAAATCTCTCTCTCTCTCCAGCAAAAACAATTGCCGATAGTAATAAATTGGCTTCTGTTTGTTTTGGTTGAAACGTTTTCACTTTGTTTTGAAAACTAATCGTTATGTTTTCAAAAACTGTGATTATAATAATTGTTGCATGTCGTTTTAGACAGATCGCTTGCGCTGACAAGGGTTTACATAAACTTATAATAATAATAATGATAATTATAATAATAATAATAATAAAAACGGAAGAATATATAAATCGAATAAGTATACAAAAATTAATTGTATGTAGTCGTTACGTTTTGATTTTATTGAATTAAGTAATATATTCCTTTATTGGTAAATAAATACTGTGGATCGTGTTAATAAATAGGACACAAGTGTTTTTATTTTTTTTTAATTAATTTTTTTTAACTGTTTTCATGTTTAATATTACATATTGTAACTCTCTGGCATCAGTAAGTAAATAATAATTCTCAATACTTGAAAATGAAAAAAAAAATTCAAAAAGATTTTCGACGTTTATTTCTGTAACATTTTTATATGTACACCTAAATCCAAGTCAACCATATATTACTTATATCCAGGTTACGCGTGTATGAGACCGATAACTAAGTATAAATTCACTATTTACAATAAAAATTGCAACATATGATTATTTTTTCCTCATTTTATTACGGATATTTTCTATGGGCTAACCCTCCCCATTAACTGAGCACGTGTCCAGATAAGGTCAAAATATATACGCATCGTCAAATCGTATAAAATCGATTTTTAACACTGTAAAATTTCAATAACAAATAAAGATAATTAATTTAAAGTAAAAGATGTATTTAAAACAACAGTCCAGTCTTTGTATAACTTTTTACATAAAAGAATCGATGCATTAAAACTAATACACCGGGCATTTAATAGATACACAATAGTAGCAACCAAGTTGTTTACAACTGTGAACTCCCCGGAAGTAGTAGCCCTCTAGCGGATCAGGGGGCGACAACTCGATAGTGTTATCGGCCCATTAATATGGAGCCCCCCAGTATTTTCGACATTTCCCTACTTTGTATTAAATGCATGATTCTAGACATAGCCTCAATTTGTTCCAGCAAAGCATTGGACATATCCATTACGTAAAAGCAACGTTTGTATTTATAAGGACTTTTTATGTCAAATTATGCCAACAAATGAAAAATTGAACAAACCCAGTAATTTTTAAAGTATACAAAAAATAACTTTAAAATTTTTAATTTATTTGAAACTGCTCGGAATGGTACATGTTTGTTTTTTTCTGTTTTTAATATAATTAATCTTAAGATACTGTTGGTAAAACATTATTGTGGTTTTAATAATTCCCAAACAGAATGCATAAGCAAACGAATAGAAAGAAATAGCAATAAAACTAGAAACAATGAAGAAACAGAAGACAAAGCCGCAGGATAAATGAAACCTTTGTGATAACAAAAAAGAAATTTTACTATTCTGAGAACAAATTGTTCTTTGCAGCAACTCTTGTACCCGAAGAACCGGCGATGCAAAAAGGCTTAAGGTTGTGCATTTAAGGTCTGCTGGATTGTCATGGAAAAATATACAGGCACAATTTATAAAACTAGTTAGACGGTTAATACACAGAAGCACATTACAAAGAAACTTGAAGTGTGGAAACAGAATGCGTCCAGGACAGCCACTTAAATTAATATTTTGTTTAAAACTTTTTTTTGAGAAAAGAATGTGTTCAACAATGTCATGTAACAGAAGTTAGAGTATCGTTGTTCAAATTTTGTGGAAAATGGTTTGGAAAAGAAACTTTTAGATGCGTTATAAGTAAATTTGGTTTCAAAAGTTATGCTACGCAGCTAAAACAGTTAATAACAAAAACAGAAACTTAAACAATTTCAGTTGGCAAAGGAGCATTTAGATAAATCGATGAAATTTTGGAATAAAGTAATTTTCTCAGATGAATCAATTTTCAAATCAAATAAAAATCGTAGAAAATTTAAAGTGTGGCGTTACAAGCATGGGAAAGGTATTCTTAAAAGGGTTGATGGGAAACTAGATATTAAATCTTATCAGGAAAATATAATAAATGGCATTGATGTAGTGTCACAACGTTTGTTTTTTTTTCCTCTAAATCCTTCATATGTCAGCAGGACAATGCTCCATGTCATATTTCTCGTTTGTCAATATCGTTTCCTGATATGAGGGTGTAGCCACTATCAATTGGCCTGCTAATTCCCCTGGTATGTCCCCTATAGAAAATGTGTGAATCTATATAGGTGGGAGGGTAGCTAAAATTGCGCCAACAACAACAGCTGAACTTTGCAAAGCTGTAAAATCAGAATAATACGGAATTATTGTGTTTAAATATCATATATGATGGCAATGATTTGTGAATAATGTTTCTTTCAAGAATAAACTGAATCATGAAAAGTTATTAGATTTTCTGAATATTGTGGGGGCCTCCAAATTATTTGGTTTGACCAGTACTTTGAAAATGCAGTCTTTATTTAATACTGAAAATTTTACAAATGAATATACATAGTTTGTAAGCAACTTATATACTTTTTTTGTAATAATAACTTTATTCCAACTTTAATACTTTTAACACTTAAAAAAATTATCGTTAAAGCAAAGTAATAAGTAACTCCGAAACTGTTTACTCTTTTTATGTTCATTTGTATCTCTCAGCTCAGTTATTGTCATAAAAAATTATATATATATAAATATATATATATATATATTTATATATATATATATATATATATATATATATATATATATATATATATATATATATAGGACTGACTCATATTTCTACAGACAGATGTGCATTGCTTAAGTTATTATATTAAGATACATATATATGAGTTGTGATGTATATATCAATTATGTATAATCCGTTGTTGATGTTATTAATATTGTAATAATGTCTAGGTGCATTGAAAATTTCTATATAACGTTACTTCTTGTACAACCTGCAGTAGGGTAATGGAGAGAATAAAGTGAATTGAATTGAATTTAGAAAAATTAACTGCTGTAAACAAAAATTCATTCGACTCAATACACGAAATCTCAATCATGAAACGGAACAAAGTTTGTTGTCAGTCTCAGATATTACAATAACATTACCTTGGAACAAAGTTTGTTGCAAGTCTCTGTTATTACAATAACATTACCTTGTAACAAATTTTGGTAGTTTCGTGATTATTAGTGGTTGGACTGACTGGAGTGTTTGAAGTGAACACATATGTGCTGCAGACATAGCATGGATATTGGACACAGTAATGTTAAATCAGAACATAGAAACCTTACTCAAGTGCTACAATTTGGTTTTTGTCAGGTAGGAAGTTTATTTATTTTTCTTGTTTGAAATTTTTAATTCATTGGAGTTTTATTTTTGAAATTTATTTTTGTATAAAATTGTGTTTTTAGGTAGTGGATTTTGGTTCTGTGTACCACTGCCAAGAACCTATGAAGGTGGAATTCATCAAGTGTCTCAGTTTAACCAAAATTTAGATATATAGAGACATATTTTATAAATCTATTTTTGATTTCCAGAATATTATTTAAATATTCTTTATAAAAAGGAACTACATGTACTTCGAATGCTATGAAACTCAAAATATGTTGTTTGTCTAGAAATTCCATAAAAGTGAAAGTTTTTTCGCTACGTGTGTGTGTGTGTGTGTGTGTGTAACAGGTTAAGGAGAAGAAATTCATGTAATTTATTTGTCATTATAAAATTTGAGATGTCACCAGTCTCAGTCATGTACTACATATCAGGATAGAGCCATTTTAAATTATGAAAGTGTAAACGAGGCATTTCTAGTCTTGTGAGCTAGAGTTAAGAATTCATTGACTTTTATTATTTTTATAATAATTATTATTATTCTGATTATTATTATAAGTTGTAGTAGTATTATTGTGGGGGAAATTTTATTGTATATAATATAATATAATATAATATAATATAATATAATATAATATAATATAATATAATATAATATAATATAATATAATATAATATAATATAATATAATATAATATAATATATAATATAATATATATATATATATATATATATATATATATATATATATATATATATATATTTGAGTCGACTTGCAATTGTATCAATATTGTTATCGTATAAAAATTATTGATTTTTAAGTGTATGTTCCTTGTTTCATTCAGAGTACTTTCCGGGCATATTGCCAAAATCCTTGAAATTTTATGATTTCGTGACAAGGGTGGCAGTGATGGGATATGTAAAGTGGAGTGGCTTAAGGTAAATTAAATTATATAGCATTTCAGTAGAAATTCAAATTAAATAGGGCAAGATATATAACTCTACCATTAAATGGAGAATTTTCCAGCTTGGATGGCAGATTTATTAGATAAAGGCACCTGTTAAAAATAATGCATGGATATAGAGCGGGAAATATAGGCTGTAGAAGGTGAGGAACGAGCAATTGAAAAGGATGAATCTGATAGGAATTTAAAGTTAAAAAAAATTGCCTTAACAAAAAAGGAATTGGATAAAGCTGCCACTTTAGCAGCGAATCAGGTTAGTTCTGGTAGTAAAAGTGTTAAGTTGCCAAAATTTCAGGAAGGTAAAGACCCTTACATATTTTTGAAAACTTTTTAAAAGTTGGCTTTCTTACATAAATGGCCTAAATCCGAGTTGGCTATAGGGTATAGTTTTCAGACCGGTGGTGAAAATACTGTTTACATTTTCCAGTTGACTGCAACAAATGTCAATAATAATATGTGCATGCTCAAAGTAGTGAATTAAACTAGAAGGGGAAAGGGACTGGAAACCAAATCCGTAAATACTGACTGGATAATCCCCCTTACATAAAACATTTTATGTTGACATAAAATACATTTCTAAACAAGGGTCCCATAGATATAGCAACGAACCAAGGTTATCAAACCTCAGTTTGGCAAGCAAATTAAGGTTATTTTACTACAAAAAATACGAACAAACAAGAATTAGAGTTGAATAAGGGCATTAATTAAAATGCCAGAAAAAATTAAAATCAATAGTTACAACTGTTACATTCAAACTGAACAAATTACATAATATATAGTAAAATTCAAAATACACATATTAAATAATTCTACGTAACATAAATAAATATCTGCATAGATTGAACAAAAAACATAAAATATAGCAGAATCTAAACTACTCATATTCAATGATTATACACTATGACAATTAATATATGCAAAGATAACATCATTTTTAACAAATAAAATTAACCAGGCTAAAAGTTTTCAGACTAATTCTGTATCAAGAATAAACCAAAGATGAAAAAGGTTGCCAAATCTTGGGAAAGTTGGAAATAACCGCCACAACATCCCCCCCCCCACACCAGGCAACAGGCCCGTGGTGAGTAATGATGACTAAAAATAATATGGAGTAGAAACTGAAATAAGAGAAAAAAAATTGTTCATCGGAAAAAATTACAACCAAATATTTCTGAAAGCAGTACGGAGGGTAAACAACACAACAATGTAATGCATATGTTGTGCATGGTAGTATTGGAAAAAACATGCTAGTAAAGAAATGAAGTTTGATAAAAGGCAGCTGTCTCAGACAGTCTGTGAAAAAAAATGAATGGGAGGAACGATTGTAAGAAAACTAGTCTAATGGAAATATCAAAAGAAATTAAAATATAAGAAACTGCAAAAATAATATCAAAACAGAAATGCATGACATAAATCAAAATACCGACAAGTATGCATAAACGATTTAACACCTGTTTAAATTTTGCTGTGCCAGATGTACATATTTCGGAAAATCATTCTTTCTAAGTGACACTTTGGCCAAAATGTTTGATAGATAAAAAACACAAGCCAAACAATTAAAAATTAATGAATCAAAAGTCCAAAAATTATATGAATCCAAATCCAGCTAAGGAATGCTTTGCATGTGGGAACAAACCTGTTTTAAATTAATTTCGAGGAAATACTAATGCAATCAAAAGTACAGTGAAACATATCTAAGCAGTAATGTAATTGAGCTTTAAAAATTAAGTTATTCTCATTAAACATACATATCTCAGTCCAGTAAACAATTCGTTGAAACATAATGCACACAAGCAATGAAAAGTTATGAAAAATAGCCGTCATACATGCACCGGCAGTTTTCACAATCTATCAAAACAATTATGTAATGAAGCATATAGTGTATGTGAGCACAGAGGAAAAGTGAATACTTATAAAAAATTGATGTCAAAGACAGTTTATCAGCATAAACAACTTCAATAGATTGATAGTTAGGACTAACCAAATTATTGAACAAATTTAAATTTTAATGCCTGTAAGGAAATTGGACGACCAAACCTTTGAATGACAGCTGTATCAGACAAATAAAAGTACAACATGTACATAAGTGCATGTATTTTTTAAGGGGGTAAATTGAATGGCATAAATTTCAAAGAGACATAACAGAGGAAATGTCTTCTCCCATTCTATAATAAAAAGGTATAATATGATAAGCATAATGTTGAATGTCCAGTTGGATCTGCAGCTTGGAAGAATTTTGTTGGTATGCACGTGTTGCATTTCAAAAAAAGTATGAGGTTTGTAACTTACAAGATCTCAAGTGCAATAAAGAATTTTCTGTTCAAACATGGAACAAAACCTTGCAGATGTTTTGGACTTCCAAGGCGAATTGACAAAAAAGTAGGGAAAAGGACTAGGTGAAAGTTTTTTCATATATATCTTAGAACTGAGTACTGGACAAAAGAATTTTTGCAATTTGGAAAGGCGTAAAGGGACGCACTGCCTGGAATTTTAAAAATGACGAAGTCTAACAAGAACCTTAAAAACTAACATCCTGCAAATGCAAGGTGTGGTCAGAGGTACTGCATGTTGTATACCCACTGCATCGGGACATAGCGTTAAAGGCAAGCAATAACATAGGTGTCACGAGGAGGCAACCCTGGGCATGTGAGTAAAACTGACGACATGCAATAACCAGTCGTGGAATGGCGAATAGAAGTAGGTTGACGGATATCACCAAAGTTAGATCGTGCTGCAATGTTATCAAGGCTTTTCAAAAGACGCTTTATGAGAGAAAGCGTCATTGGATTAATTGCACCTTTTAGTACAGTGACATACCCAAGAGAAGCTTATTTTTCTCTGATGGAAGAGGCACATATACCATTCTACAAAAATACAATAAACTGTGAGAGCTTCTTTACCGTGATCGGTAGTCAAAGTTTTCTGAGATGATGGTGGTAGACACTTTAAAACTGTTGAATGACCCGTGTGTAACTTTATTTAGTAGCTGGAGCCAAGGAGTGGTGAATCAAATGTGTTATAGTGGATCTGAAAATAGCCGAACGATTTTGTCTTCTATTTATGTCGGATGAGCATCCCTATCGGGGAGATTTATAAAATCTATCATATGTTGTAAGGTGAGATGGGCAAATTCCACTCGAGTGATAAAGATTTTCAAGTTTAATAATAGCCGATGTTTTCCGAGGTAAAACTTTTCAGTAAAACTTAACACTTTTTAATAAACTATTCTGACTTACTAATCTGTTATTATCATCCTGCGTTTTGCGGGTTTATCTCCACTATAATAATCAACGGTGGCATTAAAAACACCTCCTTGAATATTGGCTCCAGGAAAAATACACCGGGTAAAATTTGGGTCATTAAGTGTTTGATTGGCGGAAACATTTGAAAGTTAACTGTTGGACACCACACTGATGTCGTTAGTTGAAGACAGGATATTTGAAATTTCAAACTTCTGCTTGTTACTTAAAACACGGCAATTGTTCAATAAAGCTGGATTTTTGTGACCACTTAATTTACAGGCTTTTGTATCCGGTATATTATTTTCAAGGAGTTTTTTGCAGAGATATTTGCGAACGCTTTGTTGGAAATAATTTTAATTTTGAATTCTTTCGAAAGAGCAACTGATGTCATTGTTTTTATGATGGAATTAAGTTTATTTTTTCCGACAGAACCACTGATAAACCAAATAATGCAAGGAAAAGCCCGTGTAGGGCCGCTATATAAAAATGATCTCTTGGTTTACACATGTTTCGGGGACGTTTGTCGCTGTAAAATTCATACTAGTTTATAGGGCACCTTTCAGGGATGGGCGGGTTACATACACTCTAGGTTTTATGTCCCTCACATTTTTGGGATCTTCGACAGTTCTGGTTTTTGCCTGGCGTTCACTGAAATCGAGGTATTCACAATTTACTTCTTTGTCAAATCCCTATGTTATATCGCCCCAGATTAATTGCCTATGCTCTGAAGCCCCACTCCGCATGCAGAAATTAAGTGTTATTCATCAAGAGGATATTTAATACACTATCGGGTGTGTGCATTATTGACTGTTTTGATTCATATAGCTTTTCAATGTCAGTGTCAGCAATAAAATCGACAGCCTTGGGTCTATAGCCCTTCAAATCTTTGTTTTATTAATTCTTTTTGTACATTTTAATGTCTCTTGAGTTCTGTTAAATTCATCGCCATTAACGGTATTGTATTCATATCGGTGCCTCTTAATAACTTCTAAACATGTTGCTCAAAGAAGCTGGTTCATATTCGGTGTCATGTTTCTGACAGACACTTAGAAAAAATTTGCAAGGATAATATCTAATTCTTCATGTGGGATTTCATGCATTTCTTTTGCGTCGTTTACGTTTTGGCAGGTCAGAAATAAATTTATAAGTGCAAGTGTTTTCCTTTTGTTTCTTTCATCCATTTCACAAACATCATCACCATTTAATGGGATAAAACGTGAACTTGCATAGTACAAATCGTCAACTACAGGTGAAGGAGGGGCCGGATTGACAATGTAGGAAGATTGTACTGTATTGGAACATGTTAGATTTTGGTTCAGGAAAATATTTTGCAACAGGTTGCCAGATCCTCGTCAGATTCGAACAAATCATCTAAAATCTAAAAATTCACAATCACTCAAGCCTTTAATGAGCTGATATTTCGCTGCAATTACAACACAACTATCGTAATAGTGCACCGTGTACATTTTGTAAGCTCCCATTGGAGCGTAAATATTGGTTATTTTTCTTTTTATGCCTCTAGAACTCACAGAAACAATATCGCCAATGTGAAATGAGGACTTCCTTTTCTACCACCCCCCCTAAGTTTGAGATAATAATTTCCAATGGAAGAAACGGTGGTAGAAATTTCTATCTTCACCTCCGTGCTGTTTATCTTCACCTTCTCGTGCGGTCGGAACTACTTTTTTAACTTCTCGTTACTTCCTCCCCTGACAGGAGCAAGTTTAATCACAATTTATTTCAATAATATCATTAAAATGTTTTTCTGTTATAATTTTTCCTGTTTTCATGTTGCAGCCAAGCTAATTTTCACGTTATTTATGCACTACATACTACTTGCAGAATAAGATGTACTTTTAAGTATAGCTATATCTTATATAGGTCAAGCTGCGGGGTAATACATTTTCTAAAAATACTCCCCGACAGCTGCATCATTACATGTAGATTTCCCTTTTTAAGGTGATTTTGTAAGAATTCCCGTTTTTTCAGCATACCACAGGTATGCTAGGATTCGAAGCCGGTCTTTTTAATGGTGGTATTCTTTTTCTGATTTAGACGGTCATTTAAGAGATAGGAATTTCTGTCAGCCATTCTTGGTTTTGATTAAATTTGCCCAAAATTGTTCGACAAAGCCTCGTTCCAGACACAAAATCTGCCCACGAGGGTGGGATACCTCTATCTACCACTGACCCATATGATAGATTCTATTATTGTACCCCCCATTTAAAAATTCCTATTTTTGGATATCCAAGATACTAAAAGGGTTTCTTTTAAGGGGTATCCATTAAAAAATTGGGGTAGGTTTTTTGTGGTTATTTAAAAAATTAAAATAATATATATATATATATATATATTGAATTAAATACTTTTTTTCTTTTTCTTTTTTTTTTCCTTTACTGCCTATCTCAAATACCACAACCTAATACTCGTTAGAGTTCATTAAAGGTTGTTGAAGTACTTTAACGTAATAAAAGTGACTTTGGCGCACATTAACGAAAATCAATTAACGGAATTTCAACTTAACGCGATAATGAATATCAAAAAACCGATGATGAAAAAGAAAAAAATTAAGTTAGTTATATACATTAAAATTTTTTGTAGTTTTTTATGAAAATAATAATAATTAAAAATTGATTTTTAAAACTTTTTTTACAGTGTTTCGGGCCTTGTTTTCATATAATTGAAAATCGAACCCACGGAAGTACGAATTGATCAGGCCTATTATCTCTGAGTTGAGTTGAGTGATGGTGTTTAACGTCCGAGTCAAGAATATTCATTTATATCGAGACGTCGCCAGCTTTAGGCGAAAGTGCAGAAATTTTGCCTGTGCGTTGTGCCGATGGCATTATACAGCGGGGTTCTTTATCGTGTCACGCCTGCCGTGACACGGGACCTCGATTATTTTAAGTTCCCATCCGAAAGAACCGTGACTTTCATTTCGTTATGCCGAATGGTTTCCGAAAGGACAGTCTCTACCTACTTCCAAGTCTTGGGTCAGACCCGGCCGGGGGTCGAACCCACGACCTTCCACTTACGGCCTATAATCTCTAGGCCGATCTGACGTTTTATTTTTTTAAATTTCGAGTTACTTCCCTCGAAAATAGTTCCGGGTCGAACGATACAAATTCACGGGCGTCGATTGTAAAGCTGTCTCGTCCCTAGGGTGAGACAGAAAAAATCTCACACCGTTAAAATCGCAGACTAACCAGTCTCAGGGGCGAGAAGATGAAACTCCTCCACCTGACACCGAGAAAGTAAACCAGCTCATATATTGCTTGAATCTGGGACATACACGGTATGAATCAAAATATTATGGGTCATGGTGCTGATGAGAACGGTCAAGTGTCTGATGAGAGACATGACTTCTAGGTGTCTGGAAGTAAGTGAATTGAGAATGTGTACCAGTGCCTGATTGTCTGTATGAAGAACAAAAAATTTATTCCTGAAGTAATGAGCTCAAGTTGTAAAGGCCAATACGATAGGGAAAAATTTAATGAAATTCAATAAATTGATGAAATAAATTTTTGAAATTTATTCAAATCTAAGGATTGTTCCCTCATGCAAAAGCATTCCTTAGGTTGATTTGGATACATATAATTTCGGAACTTTGGATTCATATTATTTTCAATTGTTTGGCTCGTGTCTTTTATTTATCAATATTTTTGACCCCTTTTGTCACTGATGAGGAATGATTTTTTGAAATGCGCACATATGTCACAGCAAAATTTAACAGGTATTTTGTTATATATTTATGTCCTTAGTACAGATAGCGACAGGCCATTTGCCATAAAACCAATGTGTGTCAAATTAGAGCATCAAAACCAAAAGAACCTACAGCATCAGTAAGATGTAAAAAAGGTGGAGGTAACTCTTTTTTTCCGCAGCTCGAATATTGACGCCATTGGAATCATTGACAAAATGAGCCATGCGACCATATCTATCCGGCTTCAACATGGCCCTATGGTGCGGTCGTTTAATACCTCGTGTAAGATCAATCAAACGAAGGAGGAAACAACGACTAGGTTAAGTGACAGTGCAACAGAAATTAAGTAAACCAATAAGTGATTGGGAACCTTGCAAAGTAATTTTTCTGCAGAGGTATTATTATGTAAGCAATAGACGTAAACGAGACAAATTGTCAGATGGTAAGCTTGCTTCCATTTTAACAGAATCGAGTTGAAGAACTTAAAATGTAAGACAAGTGTTTGGCATGACCGTTTTCACCGTTTGAAAGGGGCACCAAAAATTGCACAAAGATAAAAAATTGTTCTAGGTCTGTGGCACAACTCATGGATTGTGCTGTGCCCATAAATAAATAGTCGTCTTATATGTGAAGAACATTTTGCGTATTGATATGGGTTTTGCAAATCCGTTAAAGACTTGAATGAATCGTTCAAATATGGCACAAGAACTTGGTGCCCCCATAGGCAAGCATTTGTCGAGTGACAAAGATTATTTCAAGAGAACCTAACAGCTCAACATCATTAGGATGGATAGGAATTAAATTGAAAGCGGATACGATGTAAACTTTAGCCATCAAGGTACCTGGTCCAAGTTGTAATAGCATGTTAACAGTATCATCAAAACTCGTGTAGTGTACTGTTGACAGTTTATCAAATAAAATCATTTATAGAGCTGGAAACAGGGAAACGAAGATGGTGGAACAAACGATATTCACCGGGGGATTATTTGGGGACAATGTCTATGGAATTGATCCGGACGTTATTGAAAGGTTTAGAGTAGGGCCAAAAATACAGCCCAAATATAGCTCCTTCTGCAATTTAACATGAACCGTTGTTGGAAGCTCAAAACAGGAGCGCAAGTTACTAGAAAAATGTGTCGGTATACCCTAAATGGAAACCAAAAGAAAAATAATCTTACAAGTACTGATCATGCTCATAACCATTGACCAGGGAACGAAAAGCATCTACCTTGAATGGCGTTAGAGGGGTAACTAAAAGTTTAAGGTCGGGTGGTGCCAGCTTTAGGTTGCAATTTGTCTGATTGTAATTTTGTTGACGTTAACTGGGAGAAATTAACAAATTTAGTGCATGGGACTGCAGATTACCTCGGTATTTTCCACAAATTTGTCGGAATTTGGATTGTGTTGCAGCAAATATCAGACTTGTTGAAGTTCCAGCAAGTTTTGAACAGAAATGTATTGTGGGATTTTCCCCTTGACACCTGGGGCTTCCATATTTGAAAGTGTTGGGAAATGAGCGGGCACGAAAGGGCTAAGGCGATGCATGCTTCATCAAAAATTCTGTGTGGATGGAGTCTTATGCGAGTTTCCAAGATAAGTTTAATGAACAAGAAGACTTTCCATAGTATTAAAAGCCTAATCCAGGTTGTCTAGAAGCCAGGTCACGAAATGTTCGCATATACAGTAAAACTTCGATCGCTCGAACGTCGTTGCCTCGAATACCACGGATAACTCTAAGTCATCTGTTGGTCCCGACCAATTTCCTATTATATCCTATGTAAATAAACCTCGATGGCTCGAACTTCGTTAACTCGAATACCCCCGCTCGCTTGAACAATAAATATTTCTCAAAAGTATAAAATTAGTGTAAATTCAACAATTTTTGTCAGAAGGACATGTGGTCCTGGTCATTGCAAACAAAACACAAAGTTTAAGCCATATTACAGATTTCATCAAAAGTAACGAAATGATTAATCTAGTCATTTACATGTACCTAAAATTAAATAATTAATTAATTAATAATTAACCTACTTAGAGAGTGTCGATAAGCTCAGTTCTTTAATCTCTTAATCCGATTACGACACGAGGATGTGTTTGATCGCTATTTTTAAAACACCTCAGTCGCTTGTGCAAATCAGGATTCTGTAGATTACATGCCCTTGGAATATGTATAGTAATTTATCATTATTTCCTGTGATTAAAACGACGGTAATAACCGTGTTTTGTATTGTTTTTTCTTTAAAGTACATGTGCAACAAAGAATAAAGTAAGTTTACTTTGTATCATCACCTGTTGAAATTAAACAAAAATGCCCGATTCTAACCCCGTAGTCATAACATCATATGGCAGATTGCAGGTCAACATGTAATTTGAAATGAATTATGTATTTTTAATGGGACATTTTATTCTTTTTGATTTTTTTTTCAAAAATATTTCGTGATAAAAAATGGAATTTTAATTCGGACTTTTCATTATTTGACCTTTTAGTTTATTTACATGTAAAACAAATTTAAAGATTCTTTAACGGTCGGTAAACACAAGAACGTGAAACTCTAATCATATTTCGATGTTCGAACCCCCCGATGGCTCGAATAATTAGTCGAAGTCCCTTGTACTTCGAGCCATCGAATTTCTACTGTACATGAAAATGACGGGATCCTCAGCATGATGCTTTGCCAAGTAAACAGCTGCATATTTGATAAAGACTGTGCCACATATGAATATTAAACATTTTCTTCTGTTTTGTTGTTGGTGCAATATTGATATTATATTTGGATAAACCAATTTCTAAATACTATTTTGGGTCAGAAAAAGTCTGGTGTAATGGCAGTAATATAGACAGAATAATGAATTTACCAGCTTGAACTTTTTGCATATTTTGGCTGTTATCTGATCTGCAACAGAACATGATGAATCGTGACACCTAACAAACTGTGTCATATTATCAACAAATGATGAGTCATCTGAACTTAGAGTTGTTTAACTCTGGACTGGAAATGCTGTCGACATCAGACCGAGATTATGTTGATAAGCAAGAAGACGGTCTACGTTTGTGATGTTTTTAGCTGACGTCTTCCTTTTAAATCTTTTGTGGCTGTGTCGTTTAGATCTGTATCACGTTGAATCTGAATCAAAACTTGCTGACCATGGACTTCTGCCAGATCTTTTGGGCGATCGTACCATATAATTATATCCGGTATCTGTGACAGACGCATTAATCTGAGATGATGTTGATTATATTGGCTGAGTCTGGCTAAAATTAATATCAGAGTCCGATGGCTTACGGATTCTTTTTTGGACGAAACATTTGAAAAATAAGGAGGCAACCATAAATTACAATTTAATTTTTGAATAAATAGCCCCTTGAGGAGAAATGTATAATCCCTCAAGATTATGAGGTAAGAGCTAGTCATTACAACATACTTACTGCAAGAATGAAAAAAGTCATTTAGACAAGGTTGTCATTCCAACAAACTAAATGAAGGAAGGAAAAAAAAACAACCAAAATTGAATGAATAAATTTTGTTATCCCTAATAAGATTAAGAGGCAAGATTGTCATTTCAACAAACTAAATGTAGGAATGAAAAAATTGTAATGTCTTACAGGACTGTGAGATAGTCATTCCAAGATACTAATTGCAAGAATGAAAAATGTCATTCTAATTTCATAGTAATGAAAAGATCCCTCATAAGGCTATAAGGCAAGGTTGTCATTCCAATATACTAAATGTAGGAATGAATAAGTCACCCAAATAGGAATGAAAAAATTCTATAATCCCTCACAGGATTGTGAAGTAAAATGTCATTCTTATATAATATGTAGGTAGAAACAAATCCTCCAGAAATATAGTTGAAGAAGAAATTAACATCCCTATTGTAGAAATGAAATAGGTTTGACCATTAGCATATCAAAATAGTAAACCACTGGAAAATCCCTTAACACTGGGAAAGTAACAAGTGTCTCAAAATGAGAAATAATAAAATCTGTTATTAAATTGAAATACACTCGATAGACTGTAAAATAATAAAGAGTAAACAGAAACAAAAAGTGTAACTGAAATTTAATGCCAATACAACAAAACTAACTGAATATTTTAATTCACACGTATTATACAAGGCTAGATGTACTTTAATAAATAGGAATATGTGCAATTAAACGTACATTAAATTTTGCTCGCGTCAAGAAGTTAATGGTTTCCCAATAGGTTTTAAATCCCTTTATAATGCATTTCAGAAGACCATTTGAAGTTTTTCAAAATGTTCGTTTTGATATATGATCCCAGGTCATAAGTTCAAAGGCTAAGGTCATAGCCACATAAGAAGCCTTAAATTGCTAATTATTTTGAAAATTATTAACTTTTTATAGGTTCATATATTAGAATATTGTAGGTATTGGTATGACGATCATTTTAAATAGCATATGATTAAAGGTCATATGTTCAAATGTCACGGTCATAGCTGCATAAAAAGACTGAAATTGTCAGATATTTAAGAAACTATTAAGTTTTTATAAGCATGTATATCAGAACATTGTAGGTAAAGAAATGATTATTTTGATATATGATTCAAGGTCATAGGTTCAAAGGTCAAGGTCATAGTTACAAAAGAAAACTGAAAATGTTAACTATTTTAAAAACTATAAACTTTTTGTATAGGCAATTATATTATAATATTGCAGGTATTCATATGACGATAGTTTAATATTAGATTCCAGATCATAGATTCAAAGGTCAAGGTCACGGCCACATTAGAAGATTTAAATTGCTAATTATCTTGGAAACTTTTAATTTTTTATATATGCATGTGTGTTTGAATAATGTAACAACTGATTTGATTGGTCATGGATTCAAATGTTAAAATAATAGCTCCATAAGTATATTTGAATGTTTAATGATTTGGAAATTCTTTATTATACTATAGAAACTACATGCATATGTGACTAAGTACTGAGGCAATTCTAAACTTAAGAAAAACATCGAAAGTTTCTGAAATTAATATATTATCTATATATTGTCTATTTGCAAACGATTTTGGATATATACTCAGGTGAGCGTGGGCTTCTTGTTAAGATTATTTATGGTCGCATAACTGCCGCAGTAAAATAACGTTCTTCATTGTTTAATGATTAGTGCTTGGAATAGTATACTGGTTATAGGACCATGTCTCAAAAGTTTTTTCTAACATATTTTGGCGTATACGCTAAACGCTTATAGGCATCGGTCCTAACAGGAAGTGCGAGGTCAAAGCGGCTTTGACCGAAGGTTCCTGGGGTGATATCTACTATGCCACGCCTACTTCCGTCATGCCCTTAACTGGCAATGCAATAAACAACATGGCGCTTGGTGTACTTTGATTCACAAAAAGCATTTGAATGAAGTGATATTAAATGCATTTTATCAAGATCATAAAAGACTTTTCCAGAAGTGTAATATTTACAGACAGATAACTGAGTGTAAAACATGTCTGATTACACTTTAGCTCGAGACATCTCAGTTTAAGTAAAAAATGCAACTTGCACAACAATCTTATAGCAGTAACACCAAGATGGACCACCTTACAATTTGTTTTTGTTTCGTCGAGTTATACTCGAAGGTCTCGAGATCCATTTTCAAGTAAATCTGTATTTCAATAATTTAAATTTGTTTTTGCTTCATCGAGTTATATTCAAAGGTCTCGAGATCCTTTTTCAAGTAAATGTGTATTTCAATATATTCTCAAGAATGATAAGTATGATTTTTTTTAAAAAAAATTGTTATTATTTAAAAAGTGTTTGTTTGTTTTTTGTTTTCTTTTCAGAAATAACAGTCTAAAGGAGCAACAAGCAAGTAAAGACAAACACCATGCTACTAAGGCCGTTCAGGATTTATTTGAAAAATCACAGTCGAACAATGAAATGGATTGATAACAGAGGAAGCCCATGATTATCAAATTAATTTTTTTTATATACTTGAAAGTAAATCCTGCTAAAAGACAAATTGGGGTTTTTCTTAATATACAAGTGATATCTTTTCCGACATATTGTGGTCTGTTTAACATAACTTTTAAATAAATTCTTTTATATCCAATGACCATATGTCCTAAATAAATATACATGTATTTATTTTTGTAACAATATTAAGATAATAAACCAAAACATTAACATGAACTGGAACTTGTTTTATTGGCAACATTTTTTTCATGTCGCTGTAATTTTTTTTTTCCAGAAATTTCTTTTCCTATTATAAAAGTGCCCTAACATTGGGGCCTTGGGGGGGGGGGGGGGGGGGGGGGGGGCAAGTGATCTTAGTCACATGCCTTCATCATTATGTTTGCTCAGTTTGTAGAGTGCTCGCTTTGTATATGGGGGGTCGGGGTTAGAAGCCAGAACGGGTCTGACCAAGACTGAAAACTGGTTGTGACTTTTTGCCAAGCACTCGGCATTTAGTAATGAAAGTCATGGGGTCCTTCAGAGTAGACAGGGACAGGTACGGCAGGCTACAGAACCCTCCCTGTACAGTACCCCTAAGCACAGTGCAAAGATAAACATTTCTGTCACTTAATCTACAGCTGTTGACGTCTCGATATAAGTGAAATATTCTTGATTGGGACGTTTAACCCCATTAGATGAAATTAAAAACATGCAGTAGGTTTGAATCCCACAGTGGCAGAACCTAGATTAAGAAAGTTTTACACTTGCTTGCTGAAAGCCTTTGTCTATCTCCAGGCACTCCAGTTTACTCCATCGGCTTAGGCCAGACTTTTTATGTAAAAGAATCAGTATCTTGACGGGGTCTAAAACACCATTTGCCCTCTCCACTCCACTCCACTCCAGTCTAGTATACCCTGAATAGAACCAAAGTTGCCATATAATATCAGAAAACCAATGAATATTGGCTACTTATACAACAGACTGCATCATTTTCTCCTTTTTACAACCTAGGATGAATAATTATAGAGACAAACAGTTTTTCAAATTACTGATATAAAATTTTTTAGATTAACTTTCAGTATATTTTAACTGTCCCGCATTGTTTGATAATAACCACAGGAAGTTATAATTTCTAAAGTAGTAATTGTAACAATTACATTCTGTGTACCCATCTGCAGATTTATTTCATAACAACATTTTTCCAAATTATTCCTTCATAAGTGGCAGGTTATGTTATTTGGCTCTATTCAACAAGTTTTATGCCTTCACTGAAGAAATTGAGTACACACAAATAATCTTATGCATTAAATGAGAGGTTTGTTCGTTTTAATGCTGTTTAATCTTGCATAAGCAACTATTCAGCCAGTCATGACAAGAGGATGTCTTTTAATTTCTTGGATAAATTAAAAAACAAGTTTGTGTATGTGATATGTGCAAGCACGTTTTTCTGTTTGCCATACTCGGAGATTTTCTCATGCTAGCTCACAGAGTCAGTCTGCTTCAGACAAGTACCCAACTCTTATTCACATTATGTCAATGTGTCAACAGTCAGAACTCTCTCCTTAAATTTAAGTCTTACGGTTGACCTGGCCAGGGATTGAACCAACATCCCAACCTACACCCCATCCCACCCTGCTTTAGAGGAAGATGCTCTGTCTCTAAACTATCAAGGCTGTAATGAGTTGCTGTTGGTCTAGTGGTCTTTGGTGCCAGCTTAAAAACCACAGTGTCTTTTCTCTGAAGTGTTAGTTCCTCTGTCATTTATTTAGTTTTGCCAACAGTTATTGGCTGTTATTTTTTTGAAACTTCAGTTTCCTTTGCTATTCCAAATCTGATTACCTTGATACAGTAAACTTATCTTTGCCAGGTTGTTAAATGCAATCAACATAGTACAGCATAGAATGTGTGGCTAACTAGTTAAGTGTCAGTTTGTACCTCTCTTAATATTTTCTACAGTGACAACTGTGGAGAGGACATTTGTCCTTTGTATAATGATTGTTGTTACATGTAAATATGTATCTCAAAATTAATGCCTAAAAAGAGCAAGTTCTGGTAACAACAGAAAAGTTTATTTAAAACAAACAATGTTTTTATAATTTTCACAAAGAATGAAAATTCAGTTATCAAACTTTAATGGGAAATAAAGATTTGTATATTTTAATCACATCATGCAAAATTTTCCAAAAATCAATACTTCATGGTTCATCTGTACTATGAAAAATTGTATTTTCCACTCCTGAAATTCGGATTACTAGCATATTCTTAAAACGTTTGCATCCCTTATGCACAATTTAGCTCACCTGAGGGCCCCATAAGGAGGAAAATAGTGAAAAAAATCTTCTACTATTAATGTATAAGAAATATACCTTAGTTATTTCATGTTTGAACATCCTCAGATCATCTAATTTCAGATGTGCACACATAATAGCCAAAGGACTCAAAATGGGGAAATGGTGGGGCACTTACTGGGGAAATTGCAAAAAAAATATATATCTGTCAATATATTTCAAAAACTAATTACTTTTTTGTATAGGCATGTTTAAAAGAATATTGTAGGTGTTAATATGACGATAATTTTGATATAGAATTCTTGCTAAAAAGTTCAAGGTCACAGCTGCAAAAAAAGACAAAATGTAACTATCTTGAAAACTGTAAACTTTTTTGTATAAACATGTATATTATAATACTATAGGTATTGATATGATGATCATTTTGATATAAGGTTCAAGGTAATACATTCAAAAGTCAAGGTCATGGGTGCACAAGAATTGTTGAATTGTTTATTCATCTTGAAAATTAATAACTTTTTGCAAAGGCATGTGTAAAAGAATATTGTAGGTTTATTATGCTGATTATTTTCATATATGATTCCAGCTTATAGGCTTAAAGGTCAAGGTCACAGCTGCAAATAAAGAGACAAAATATAAATAATCTTAAAATTATAAACTTTTCGTTTTAACATGCATATTAAAATATTTACAATAGCTAATATTTTGTACTATGTGATCCCTTGTTAGACTCACTAGTTCATATCTTCATGACTTCAGTATAGAACGTGCAGTTTTGTGACGTAACAACTAAGGTCGATGTGACGTAATAACTAAGGGCGTAGGAATACACAAAAATTTGTCAACAGATGTCAGGGATTTCCTGATCTATTTATAAAAACACATGTCAAAGCACGTGTTAATGTTTATACACGAACCGTCCAAAATATCACGATATATTGTGCATATATTGCATTTAAATATATTATAAACTTGGAACTTTTTTTTTGTTTTTTATGCGGCCCGAAACAAGCACATATACAGGAGTCTGTAAAAAGCTATACAATGTAAGAAGGTTCAAGAATATGGTACATCATGATTTTATACATAGTTTATTTATTATTTTACACATGAATATGCCAAGAATTGTAAATATAAGAAATGACTTCGTGTTTGGTAACGTACATGAGGGTATGAACGATAGTGAATCCCGCGCAAATTAAGCATAATCTGCTTCGCAGATTATGCAATTTGCGCGTGCTTCACTATCGTTCATACCCTCATGTACGTTACCAAACACGAAGTCATTTCTTAAATATTGTAGGTTTTGATATGACGATCATTTTGATATATGACTAAAAGTCATACGTTCAAAGGTCAAGGTCATAGCTGCACTAGAAGTCTTAAATTATTTATTAGTTTGAAAACGTAACATTTGTATAACCTTGAATATTAGAATATTGTATGTTGTATCATGCTTATTTTTTTTATTATTTTTTTTATTTATTTATTTATTTTTTTTTTTTTTGATAATTGTTTCAAGGTCATTGTTACAAGCTTAAAGGCTCAAAGGTCAAAGTCAATGCTGCATAAATTATTGAAACTGTTAATTATCTGCAAAAATAGTTTTGTAAAGTCATGAATATTAGAGAATTATAGGTATTGATATGATTATCATTATCAGATATGGTTCAAGATTATCAGTTTAGATGTCAAAGTCATAATTGCATATATAAATAGACAGAAATCGTTAATTTTCTTGAAAACTATGAACTTTTTGTATAGGCATGTTTCTTAGAATACTGTAGGTATTGATATGATACTATGATTTTTATACATGATTTCAGGTTACATGTTCAAAGGATAAGGTCATAGCTACATAAGAAGGGTTAAATTTTTCATAATCTTGAAAACTATTAATTTTTTGGCTTAGGCATGTATATTAGAATATTGTAGATATTGATACGACGATAATTTTGATAAATGATTCTAGGTCATGCGTTCAAAGGTCAAGGTTATATAGCAACATAAGAAATTTGAAATTATTAATTATATTGAAAACTATAAACTTATTGTATAGGCATGTATATTAGAATACTGCAGGTATTGATCTGATGATCATTTTGATATATGGTTCAAGGTCATAGATGCAAAGGTATACTGAAATGATTAATGAAATGGAAATTTATCATTGTTCTATAGTTACTGTGTGTATATTATCTACTCATAAATGAGCTTTGACTAGATATTTCTTAATAAATTAATAACATTTCGAATAGTTTTTCAGAATGAACTTCCGAAATGTGCACATCTTGCACATCAAAATACAACTGATATTTGTGTTATATATTTACTACTCCTAAGCGGGTGCCGCTGCTGTTGGAGTAAAACTCCCCGAATGTATCCAAAACTCAGTAGGCAGTACTTTGGTGTTTGGCTTATGTTTTTTATTATCAAACTTTTCGGTCTTAGTGTCACTGACAGGGAATGAATTTCCGAAATGTGCACATCTGGCAAATCATAATTCAAATGATATTTGTGTTATATATTTACTACTCCTGAGCGGGTGCCGCTGCTGGTTGAGTAAAACTCCCCGAGGGTATCCATAACTCAGTAGGCAGTACTTTGTGCTGTCAGAAAATGTACCATTTAACCAAATTTTCAGCTGCCTTAAATTGTAAAATTTGTTTAAAACTAAGGTTTGTTTCCTTATGCAAAGCATTCCTTAGCTGGGTTTGGAATAATATAATTTTGGAACTTTAGATTCATTAATTTCCAACTGTTTGGCTTATGTTTTTTATTATCAAACTTTTCGGTCTTAGTGTCACTGATAAGGAATGAATTTCCGAAATGTGCACATCTGGCACATCAAAATTTAACTGATATCCGTGTTATATATTTTACATAACTGTTTAAAGTGTATATATACATGTATATATATATATATATATACATATTCACCTTAATTGAAGATAAAAATAATGTAAATACGAACTGCTTTGAATGTTAACAATAACAGCAGTCATGTAATAATCTGCATTAATAAATGATTTTTTCTCAAACTACTAGACAGATTTCAATAAAACTTCAATGACAAAAATCAAAGGCCAAGGTCATGGCATAGTTTTTTACCTTTGTACTTTTGCAACTATTTAAACTTTTTTTTTTGAGAAATTGCAATGCATGTATTACTTTTTGAGGTATTGGGACTTCTTTTCTGACGGAAGCAAAAACCAAATGTTAGGGTCATGGCATTTTGTTTACCCGAGCTTTAAAATGCTATGTCATGACTTAGTTTAAAGATTTTGTTTTTGCAGCGCTCTCTGTAATTAAGCCAGATCAAAGGTAATGAGTGAAAAGAAATAAGATGTTGGTCTTGTTGTATTTAGGTGGTTAGTTTGGATATAAAAATTTACTTGTACAACATAATGATTAAATAAGATTTTTTGTTGAGAGATATTTTGTAACACAGTTTCATTATATATTTATTTTGTTTATTGCAACTTAAAAAATGTCATTAGGTGGATTTTATTTTGTATCAAAACATATAACGGGCATTTTCTATCAGATGAGCCTTTTTGAATGCCTTATTTTGAAATAAAACTGAGGAATGGAGTAATGGTGATTTACACACTAGCACAATCACAGTTAACAGTCTAGTCAGAACAACATCATGCATTTTGTTACAAATGTAAGGTACATAATTACAAAATTAAAAAAAGCTTAAGGTCTACCAAAAAGGGATGTACAATTTTTGAGAAATTGAATTCCTCTAAGGACTTTCTTTTGAACAGTGAGATAATCCTTATTTTATCTTTACTTTCAGAGCTACCAGGCTAACCGCTTTCCAGTACTTTCAGTACTTTTTATAATAGTAATCAGTCATGCAGAATAGTTTCCTAACGCCAAAAATTGCAAGTGAATGTAAACATAATCTTTATACAAGATGCGTACACAAATGATTTTCAATGATAAGAAATCCTACGTTCAAAGTGATTTTGATACTACATGTATGGTATTTTGTCAAAGAATTTTTTTGTATTATTCAAAAAATTATTTTTCATGTTTAAAAGTTAACTTTTTGATAATAACCGAATGCCTATGCGACCGTTAAACAAAATTACAACCAACCATCATCTGTGAATAAATTACGTAGATATAAGGTAATTGTAACAATAAATCCAACATTCATTTTCTATTTTATACTAATTTTGAAAACATATAAACTGCAGGTAGAACCGGTAAAGCTAAAGTATAATTTTTAAAAGAATAAAATCAAGATCTTAAACTATTAATTTAAGATATTTTAAGAAAAAAATCAACAATAAAACTGATCTTTTCTTTTCGATTCTGTCAAATATTACGTCGCCGATATCAGAGCCACAAATATTTGAAACATCGCATTTAATCCTCATGATCTAGTCCAGATCTTCACCTTTCTTTCGATGCCAAATTTTACAACAGACACGGAATATTGACAAAATTACAGAGAAATATATACGAGAACTACTCATTTACACTAATGTAAAAATGCCTGGCAAAAGAACTAAGGATACTGATAAAGAAGGTGCTTATATTTTGATTAGAAATAAACTTAATGTTCTTCCCTTAGATATTTATAAGGATGGAGTTATTAATACAATTGCATTTATATTTGAACCTTCCTCGTATTTACAAATTTCTGTCTTTCCAGAAACAAAAATACAAGTTAATAACAATTAACTTTTTATGACGTTGTTAAAATACTTTGATGTATTTTTTCCTGCAATGTTTATTTTATGTCAAATTAAATGTTTTATATTATGTCTATCCACTACCTAACATACGAAGCTAAGTGTACTATTTGTCTGTTAACATTGCGAATCAACGTACCGCTTTACAGGTCGAGTTGCGGAGTTATACATATCTAAAAAATACTCCCGGCTGCTGTGTGATCATTTTGTAAATTGACGCATTCTTTTTTCTCTTCAAAGAATTTTTGAGTGATAAACAAACCGCAGGTATGCTGTGATTTAAAGCCGGTCTTTTACATGGTGATAAATTTATTCCGATTTAAATTAGACAGTCAGTTAAAAGATCTGAATCTTGCTTACTGCTGAATGGCTCACTCGGGTTTTTTTTATACTGGTGCCCATTCCTATAACAACTTAAGACTTCAACGCGGAAGTGCGGCAATTGTCATACACAAAACTTCTACAACCGGAAGTTCTCTAGAAATAAGATGTAATGCCTGTCGCTGTGACGTCAGGCAATTAAGAAAATTGAATACTAGTAATATTAGAATGTTGCTATATTCAACAAAAATGTTGAAAATAAAATTTGTCAACTTTCAGCAGCATTTCACTAAAATAACTTTTTTCATTTTTTTTTTGGCGTTGTCATGCTTATTCGACATGGCGACTTTCATGTTCGAACGTGATTTGCAATACGCAATGGTAAAACGTAACATAAATTTTGATTTTAAGCAAATACAAATATTCCTGTACAGGTAACACTGGAAAACATAAACATGTTTAATGAGAATGATAAAAACAATGTTTTAGACATTAAAGCCACAATTACCCCTCGCAAGAGACCTGTATCAGGTGGAACTTACTCCATAATATGACTGACGGTGTGACCGTTTAAAAAATGCAGCTGCAGCTAGTAACTTTGATAGGGGTTATCTCTGTTTTTTCTAATTTACAAAACTGTCAAAAGATGCAGTTTGGTTTCTTTTGGTATACTTTTGTACTGGATAGGGCCATAACCTTGCATGTCACTGAACTGGTGAATAATCCTGTATTCCAATAATGGGGGTCAGATATAACAATCATATTTTTATATCTACAACTTAAACGAGTATAACTTGGAGCTTATTGTTACTTACTTAATTTATTTCAGTAAAATAATGCCACGTAGAGAGGATAAATTGAAACCCAAGTTCAGGCGTACTTAATAACTTAATTATAATATCTGGGAGATCAAGTTTCAATGTTACCATGTGCTGTTTGTTTTGCTTCCAAAACTAGCAGACGATCTAGGTCAAACCGTTCAATGTCTATTGTATCTTTCGATATTTATAACGAAAAGTCCCGAGTTCTTTTGAAAGGATTTTCTTAAAGTCTTTCGTGATCTCGCAAGATTCCGTGGATGTGACTTGATTCGAGATTCAATATGGAGGCTTATTGAGGGAAATTCCACGTGAATTTGACACAGAATTTTCAACTCACCAGTATATGATTGTCGTATGGTGGTAATAGAAATTTCGTATTTTTATTCTTTCTAAAAACATGTACACGCGTTGTTTATAGAGTAAACTTCGCGAAAAAGCTGCGCTTTCTATCAACGGTAAAAGCAAATCAGGCTGGATGAAAATGTAATGCCGGGGGTTATAGATGATGAAAAAGTGAGAATGATCTTAGATTTATCTAAACAGTTTAGCAGTCAATTAAGCTGAGAGATATGTTGTGTATTAACTGAACGCATAAATAAATTAGTTGTGTATCTTTACAATAAACTTAATAATTGGTTCCAGGATATTAGAAGCGAGGTAAAAGAGTAAATAGATCTACTGCAGAAGTTGTAAATAAGAACTTAAGTTCAATAGCGAGAAAATTAAATTTTGTAATTAGAAATTTAGAAAACCCACGGGAAACATAACAAAATCAAAAGTTGTAGGGATGATACTCAATGTACTAAAAATTAAGTGATTTTAAAATACACATGCTGAAAGGATGAAGACAGAACTAAGCGAGAACCAGGTGCTGTTACAGCAGAATCGATACTTTTAATGCTATGTTGATCGACAGCT
This sequence comes from Tegillarca granosa, assembly GCA_029721355.1. Classification (NCBI taxonomy): domain Eukaryota; kingdom Metazoa; phylum Mollusca; class Bivalvia; order Arcoida; family Arcidae; genus Tegillarca; species Tegillarca granosa. The sequence goes on along the minus strand of CM056598.1, from coordinate 23,207,949 downwards.
AACGAATTTACATGAAATATTATCTTCATTTATTCAGGAACATGTCAGTACAACATCCGATGCCATTGGTCAACTGGTTACCACATGCATACCAATTATACAATACAGGGTGCCTCATTAATATTCAAAGGTCAAATGTCACGCAGCAAAAGGGATACAACTCAAACAATCTTAATAATAATATAACATCACCTTTCTTTGACAAAAGAATAAGAATGTCCTTGAACCCAAAGGCAATAAAGTGATCAACTGTTCATCTATTGTTTAGTGCTATCAGCACTTACTGAAATATATTCAACACAAAATCTTAGCATAATTTGATATGATGAATAAATGCAACTGAACTTTGAAACAGAAATATCTAGCACAGTAACTGGCAATTAATAAATTTAAATCACAATTACACGATATCAATTTAACATCATATATGGCTTTAACCTTAACCTCACAGCCAGATCTTGTGATATATGTTTTAGGGTCAATTTTTGCTGTATCAGCGTTTTCAGATATATTAATTAATAACTGTTTATGGTTCCGAGTCGCAGTTTGATTCATTATTAACATTCTGTTTGTATAAAGTAGGTATGTGAGGTGCCCTTAAATACGGCACATTGTTTTTGTCTGGCTCGTGTTATATATTGGGACAACAGGGTTACAGTTTAAATGTTCGTTACTTAGTTTCTCCAAAAACTAACAAGTTTACAACGATGGCTACTGGGTGATTCCAAAAATATTGTCAATATTTGAATTAATTTTGTAATAATTACTTTGAATAGAATCCAATACGTTATAATCAACACTGAACTCGAAAAACATTTTATTACCATATTTGGTCCTCAGCTGCGAGTCAATACTTTGCTTTTTACAAGAAAAACTGCTTTTGCTATTAGGACTCTGAATATTTTGCCATTTCCGCAACAAAAACAAATTGATCTGAATATCACATATTTTATGTTATTTCATAACTTAGAACACGTACATTTATCAATTTAAATTAAAAGATTTAATATATGCGAGAACAAAAGCAATTTCAAATTTTTTAGAGCCAAAATTGGTGCAAATACTGTACTCCAACATAATTATAAAAAACTTGGAGATATTCAACTTAATTACGGAAGCCTATGGTGTAGTTTGGGATAAATATAATGGTTTGACTTATAGAATTAACACTCTACAGGCAAGTTTTATACTTGCTTTGAAACAAAGTTTTGATGTTTTGAAGTTATTTTGGAAAAATTGACTTGTTATGGTAATGACATCACGAGATGGAGATGACAGGTAGTTGCGGTACTGACGGATTCTTATACAGATAAAATTGAAATCTATAATTTATGAATGAAAATGCAAGCAATTATAATGTTTTGTTTCTTTGTTTATCGTTTTGCATTGTTCCAACATGTTTTCAGCCATTTAAATGTTACAGTTAAACAGTGACTGGCACACTGTCCTAGAAAAACATAGAAACTACTGAAAGGATAATTTTTATACACAAAGCCAAACAATAAATTAAATATATAGTCGACAGGAAAAGAATGTTTGGAATGTTATAATTATGAATGTGGTTTACATCCCAGTCAAGATTTATATCAGTGAGAGTTCTTTAACATGCAACGTCTGCTATGAAACAAGTCATAGGTTTTTAAGGTCTCATCCAAAAGACCTGTGACTTGATTTCTAAATGCTGAGTAATTTCGAAGTAATGGGCACTACCCATTTGCAAACTTTGTTTGGACCCGGCTGAGATTCGACAACAACCTTCCATGCACTCTACTAGCTGAACCACCGTAGATAGTGCAAGCAAGTAAAACGTAACACATTAAATTTTAACTAATAAATTTGTATTGGACACCAAAAACAATGTTGTGTCAAAGTTGATAAATCAAAATTTATTTAAATTTCCTCTTCCTTTTCTATCTGTAACCAAACTGTAGCCTCTACTTGCATATGTCTGGATGTTACAGCCTGAGGTGGATCATTTAGGAAGGTTATTACAGCATCTTTTGTGTACCACCGGATATATACTCCCTTCGTCAACATCGTATACTTTTTCAGGTCTCGTAATGACTGGTACTGATGACGACTGTTAAAGACATGTTTGGATTACCGCAACATATCATTATTGAGATCAGCACAAAGTACTTCCATTGATCCTCCCTTTTCCTCCTTAGCTGTTACATTGACAACTGTCTTTACAAGTTCTCCACTTGCTTTCTTTTCTTTTTTTATTCTCTTTGTATTCCATTCGAACCAGGTAACCTGCTTTCCCACATCTATGTTTGGCTCAATCGGTATTTGTTTACTATTGCATTTATTACATTGCCTATACATGCATTCTTTATTTTCTTTATTACAGGTTATGCCTTCAAAAATTTTATCTGTATCTTTACCTGCCAGTGCTCTTTCATTGTACAATCGTTCAACTTTCATCTCAACGTTTTGACATATTCTACAAAGGCAAGTTTCCCTATCCTTTGCAGTAGCGTAAATAACGTTGAAGTGTTTTAATAGACAAAATGGACTGTAAGATATTTTTAACTTGGTTTCCATCAGAAATTTTGCATGTAATGTTTGTAATTCAAATGACAAAAGTCTTATTTGACGTTTATCACCCTTTCTTGTTATGGTGGCTTTTTTCCCCGCCTTTATTCTGGAGTTATCATCTCTATTAAAAATTCTACAACCAATTCTTTCCATCTTAGAGTCATTAATTTTGGCCTTGAACTTGTATCTCTATCCAATACCATTATGCTTTTCTTTCCATATGAAAAAAGGCGATACCGCTTTACAATTTTGCTTGCACAAACAATACTTGCAATGTGCCGTTTTTCTCTGGCCGAGTTTGATTCATTGTAACGCTTTTTGGCTTGATTCACTATAGACTTGAGTAAAAGAAGGGCCTTTTTATTTTCTCTATTTTTAAAAATGGTGTCTACATCTTTTTCTAAATCAGACTTTTTATTGGTTTTTGATCTCTGACACCTTTTCTTCCACTTATCTTCAAGACGCTTTTGGTTAAACAGGGTAACTTTGAGTTTATTCAGTCTCCTATATGCGCTTGCTCTGTCTCGCTATTTTTTTTCTCCCAACACTCTCATACTGCGTGTTCTCTGATCTACTAATTCAAAATGATTTTGATCTTGGTATGGGGGTGAATTTTGCGGTGTACAGTTAACTATTGCATTCAGTTGTTTATCTCTTTTTCTTTTGTTCTGTTGATCTTTTTTCCATTAGCTTCTTCTTTTTCTTTGTTCTCCTGCTCCGACTTCTGAAATACTTTTAATTTTTCCCTTTTCTTTCCGTTCTTTATGTCTCTCTCTTTCTTTTCTTTTGTAGTCTTTATGTTTGTCTCTCTGTCTGCCCTCCATAATGCCGATCTTTCTTTATTGGATAAAACCATTGTTTTGCCTGTTTTCTTCTAAGCCAAATTCTGTCTTTGGAGGTAAGAATTTCGTCGTACAAATTGCACACTCTTGTTGCCCAGCTGCTCACTTCTTCTTCTCTTAAAGTTTTTACTCCTTCTCTAGTTCTGTATGGATAATGTCGGTTCCATTAAAATGTTTCCTAAATACCGAAATATATATATATATATATATATATATTATTCATAGCCAGTTGGTTTTGTATCAATAATTATACCTACAATTCTGTAATTATTCATTGTCATTGAAATTCACATGTTAGAACAACATTTTGTCTTTATCAAATAAAGTTTATGTCATCACCATAACAGTGTCGTCATTACCGTAACGGCAAAACGTTGCGGTAAATGACTGTTGCGGTGATGACAAATTTAATCTATTTACCCTTTTGTGTACCTCATTCAACATGTGACTGAAAGCTTTAATATTTTTCAATTATATTTCCTGGAGAATTTAACTCCTGAGGAAACAAATATTTCATATAAGATAAAACGCATCAATAATCACGCATACGGTGATGACATTTACAAAAAGGTATTTACATTTGGGTTTTTCTTCACTAACGTAGTGGTAAGACCATGCCGCCATTTGTAATTTGTTTTTACCGCCAAGCAACTTCCACATGCCAGGAGAGTGTTGAACCAAGGGCATAACTGGGTGAAAAATTCCGGATTTTGTTTACGTTACGGTAATGACACAAATATGAAGGACACTTGTTAATGACTTCATTAGTTGCGTCTTGTTCAATTTCCCAGGGTATTTTTATTTTCTATGATTTCTATAGTTGTTCTTGTATAAATATATGGTACAAATGGGAAAACTTTCACATGTAAATAGGGAAATTTGAGCGATTTTTAGATAGAAGTGGTGAAAGGGACAACATAAAAATGCCATACAAAGCACAACCTTGGTCATTTCGTTTTTAACAGACAAACATACTACATATATTTCTTGTCTTATTTTGAAAAATGATTTTAGCAGGAATTTCAATCATTAATTTCCCCCCCCCCCAAAGATTGAATTTGCTTTGATTTTGCAAGGTAAATAACGAGTGACAAGATTTTGGCATTTTTAATGGAATCACCGTACTACACCCGATAGATCTTTGTATGATTCGTCAATGCAGCGTTGAAATACTTGAATTTAATCCGAAGGAGCAACGAAAATACTGAAACCGACCGAAGGGCGCACTAAAAGTGGTAAAGGATGAAGAAGCTTCCGATAACTTAATGGCCCAGTATCCGGATCTCGTGTCAAGCTTTGTGAAACCTTAGCCTTTGATATCTCGGGAAGGACATCTTCAAATGTCCTGGACTGGTTGTGGGGTCTTGGATTCCTCGGTTTAATCCCTGTGGATCTAGACGCGTTAATTTTGTCGAGTTGGGCTTTTCAACAACCACCGTCGAGTTAATCCATGGTGTAGGTTTTGTGATCTTTGTAATTTTACCAGCACTAACCATTCGTTCGAGTTCTTCTTTACACGATCGCGTAGCGTTAAGGGTTCGCAGCGAGGCGTGTATATTACCGGCGAAATGCTGTATTCTCTAGGATATTAACCAATACAATTGAAAACATCACATCAGGATAGTCACTAAGAACAGACTTCTTAGTTAAAGGCTTCTTATCTGAAAGATTAGTACTATTTAATGAGTAAACCAGTTTGATTAGTCCAAAATCTAAACATGAACTGAGGCCAAGTAGAGGCGTTGAATTTGTCTTAATTTCACAGAACTCAATGGTCCGTATCTTGTCACAGTATTGACATGTCAACTTACAACAACCTTTTGGGTCAATGGGGTTGCCATTGTAGACAGCTAACTGACAGTTTGACTTCTCAAGTACGGGGTTAATATCAAGCTTTCTTAATATGTACTTCGGAAAGGTATTCACTTGTGAGCCAGTATCCAATTTAAAATTGACAGGTGAGCTATCAGGATCTATTGTGAGCTTAGCAAAAGACTGGTTTCTTTTACTATCAATGTCAATTATGCTATCGATACTAAAGTCAAATTAATCATTATCATCAGTTATAGTTATCATTAAATAATTGCGATACTTTCACCTCATTAACTTTATGAGAGGCACGACATTCTGCAAAGTGTTATACATGTGACAAATAAGACATATTTGCGCTGAGCTTGATAAGCAGCTTGTTTCGCGTGATTACGAACACAAGCGTTACACATGTATCCTTGCGTATCAGTATGTTTTTCAGTCCGAATTACGGTCTTCTGTTTTGGACAATTTGTTTTTCCCCACGCCGTTGGCTGTGCACACCACGTGTATTAGTTCCAACACGATTATGCCCCCCATGTTTACCTCCCTTTATATATATACAAGATAATCTATTACGACAAAGCCTCGTTTGAGATGAAATTCCCGACCACTCGATAGGAATTTCCCCATATCGACTTCAGTTGCGTAATTAATTACTTTTCTCGCATATAATTTACGAAAAAATAATGGAATCCTTACTATTACGATGCAAGATTTTGCTAGCGGATGAATACAAGACACACAACAATAGCAAATAACGTTTCACTTTCAGCAGAATGTGATCCTACCCGACAAAAAAAACAATGATTTTTCTGTCAATATATATACATTGTTTTGTAAAAAATAATATTATTCATCATGAAAAAGTCTTTTTCATTATCTCACTCGCTCACTATGTGATTTATCCAAGTTACCTAATCAATTTGAAGTACCTGAATAATCTTAGGTTGTTATTAGAAAATACTTCTTAGGATCTTACAATTAACCAAAAGCAGACTTTTTCTCATCTTCATAATGGTTATTAAGATGGGAAACTTGGTAGAACAAGTTTATTATTAAACATGTGTCTGAAATTCGTAGTTTCTTATTTACTGCAGGGTTTTACAGGAAGTTTGTCCCATATTATACATTTATAGTTGCATACGGAAAAATAGGAAGTTTGTTTCGTCACATAATTCTAATTGTCGTTTGAAAAATTAAAATCTTTGTTAGTTTCATCCCCAATCTTAACCTCAGGAAAATTCTAAATATACTTTAGACACGGATGCAAGTCTTTCAGAAATAGGTGCAGTGTTAACAAAATTGTGAGGAGAGAGTAATTTAGCATATGCTAGCAAAGCACTTTGTGTTACTTAAAGGGAGTTACTTGCAGTTGTTCCATTTGTTAAAAATTTTTGTCATTGCTTATGGGACAAGTCATTTATTATTCGAATAGACTATAGGTCTTGCTTATCTTGCTTAAAGCCTTGCTTTAAAACTCTCGAGGGAATGGTTGTCAGGTTGATTGCCATTTTTGACACAAATGACTGTGTTATACAACAAAGAAACGCGTTGGGTTCCCAAGGAGACTTTATTTATATTGTAAGCTTTCCAATTTTACTTGGTCTGTGACTCTGACTAGTAGTTGTTCTGGATCCACACTAAACTGGTTACCTGCCTGCTTCCAAAGTAAGTTGTGTGATATACAAAATAACTACTTAACATTAAGAATTTTTTAGAACTGATTTTACTATATGGACTAAGTGCTATCTAGTTTCTAATCATACGGTTATATTTTCATTTGCCGTGTGAAAATTCCCATTTCTCCAAGCTTAACAGCCGTTGCATTTACTTAACAATTGAACTGTTTTAAAACGATGTTCATTGTTAGCATGAAGGCAACAACTTTTTTATTCTTAAAATCAATGAATAATTTTTTTTAAAAAAATGTAGCGAAAATATAATTGAACTGTTTAAAATGATGTTCATTGTCAGCATGAAGGCAACAACTTTGCAAGCAAACGGAATATGCAAAGTTGTTGCCTTCATACTGACAATGAACATCATTTTAAACAGTTCAATTATATTTTCGTTACATTGTCTTAAAAAAATTTTCATTCGTTTTAAGAATAAAAAAATACTATCTATAACATATGCACATGGGGGAAGTCCAGTAGACGCAACAGCTGAATTTAGGCCTACAACGACACCTTATTAATCCGCAGTATTTTTGGGGATGAGGTAACAACGGGGGGTTTTGGTCTGAAAAATAATAATGTTATCAGGTATTTGATGGTATTTTTTCGATTTTTCATTAACATAATGTATTTTTGAGAATACTGGATATAAAATAATAAAAAAAAAAATTAAAATTCAACAATAAATGTGTTGTTATTGTGGACTATATTTCGGTCGAAAATCAGGTGCACCCGTGTGGCACTATTTCAATTATGGAAAATTTGTAGAGAAGTTTGGAGTAAAAGTGTTATTTTGCATTGAAAGATTGCTGGCTATATTTCGAAAGTGAAATTTGTGAATCTGAAATGGAGGAAACAGAGGGTGATTTTCAATGTTGAAGTGTGTGGGTTTCGAATCTGCGCCGGGATATGTGCGCGTAGACAGGGATTTACCCAGAGATTTTTTCTGGGATGTCGACATTGTTAGGTTTAGATTCACTCGAACATTATGCGCCCAGCTTCATACTCGGTTTTGTTTAAATGTACACATCAAAGAAGTGAGAAGTATACTTATTTTCTACGCCTGATGCGGTGCAAATATTTCTCAAAGTTTAGAAAATGATCGTTTTAAGTTTAACAAGGAGTTTTTTAGTACTTAAACCATGTATTATAGTTTTGAGGAGTTGCTATAATATTCCAAGTATATTAATTAAAAAGCATGTAGCTGATTTTTCAGTTTTTCTGATCAATAAACACAGTATGTCAAAAGTACAATTTTCACTGGATGTTGCATGCGTGAATCTAATTCCAAATGAAATTTACATCACTTGAAATTTACATCTCGCGAGACACAAAATTAATCGATAAATTGTACCATTACATATTGCCTCAAAATATTAGGGAATGTAGCAGCTTTGCCAAGGTAGGAAGAAATTTTTATAACATCCGATTGTTCAAGAATTTTTTTGTGGTTTGATGGTTTTGACAGACCAGTTCTTGCTTGTTCTTTCAAAAACACCAATGTCAATATTACGGTGAATATCAGCCAGGTGCCTGTATATGTTATTAAAACTTAAATTGATTAAAATTTAGATTTTTTTTATGCATTTTAACCATTGAACCATTCTTGTAAAATTTCGTTAAAATGCGTTTTTAAGCTTGTCTCGAATATAAACAAAAGCGACGTGATAGCCATGTTTGTTTACCTATGGTAATGTAGTTCCGGATTGTGTATTGCATTTTTATGTATTTATACATGGAGTGACAAGGTTTTTGTCGTTCATTGTCAATTATGAACGCAACAACTCTCAAGCTTGCAGCTATGGGAATTTCACAAGGCAAATGAAAATGTATAGACTATAAATCACAAAAATCACGTGACTCCGTGTATACATATAAATTGCAATACACAATCAGGAACTACAATATATCGTAGGCAAACACGGTTGACACCGCTCAAAAGCGGGTTTACGAGATTTTACAAGAACAGTTCATTTACATAATGTATTTTTGATAATATTAGATATAAAGTAATAACAATAATTTGAATATCAATAAATGAATGCGTTGTTATTTGTTGACTATGTTTCGGTCGACAATCATGTTCTCGGTCAATAATGCATGTGCACGTACGTTTGTGGCTGTTGTGTCTACTGAACTCCTCAAGGTGTTAATGTGTTACAGATAGGATTTTTTGCCATAAAATTGATGAATTTTTTTTTAAAATTTTTAACGAAAATATAACAATTGAAGTGTTTTAAAATGATGTTCATTGTCAATATGAATGTAAAAAATTTGCAATGCAAATTAATCATAACGCACTTACGTACGCGTGCGTTATTCAGTTTTATGCTGGTAAGGGAAACCTTTTGTCTTCTGGATTTAATGGTTGGAGATCCACCTGATTTATATCCAGAAAGCTGCCCGGTCTTATAGTATAATGGCTCAAGTTATCTATGAATAAAACCTCTGAAGTTGCATACAAACATTTGGGTCAGTCATTTGTTCATCAGAAACGATATTATGGTTGTTGTCTTAAACCCCGTTTTTTTTTTTTTTTTTTTTTTTTTTTTTGGAAGTAGGAAGTTTTGTTTGAGGCTGGTATCCTACACTTTCCAACATAGAACTGGGTTTTGATTTGACTGGACCCTTTCTTGTTATTGAAAGATTATCATAGGCAATTTATAATATACAGAAAGACCTTGATCATCCAATGCTATTCATATAATATATAGGTCATCTCAAGCCATGTACTTTGAAGTTCCAAGAGTCTCGTTAGGAAACGAGACCAGTAAGATAGAGCTTGTTGATATTATTATAGACTTTCCCAGTACTGATGATGAATTACTTACCATTCGTAAGTCACGCCACCTAGAGCCACCCGGGCAAAAAGACGAGTAAAGAGAGGTTAAATTGATAATTTGTTATACAGTTTCAAATATTTTTAATTATGTGACATTTCTTAAAACCTTATTCATTCCCTTCAAATATTTTAAAGTGAATTAGACTCTCAATGGTTGTTACTATCTTGGGGGTTAAGTGGTAGAGGGTCTGTCTCAAGAGCGAGAGATAATTTGTACTCAGGCTAGCCAGGTCATAGGTCAGACTTAACTACAATACTTTCTTATAAGAGAGAGTGTTGATTTGTTTACCTTGTAAAGAAAATGCGAGCCAGGAAATAATATGCCTGTCTTTAGGATACTGACTCGGTGAGCTAGCACCTTAACAAAGGAAAAAATCTTCGTTGTGATGTATGTATAAGAATATATTGCTTTTGACGCAGTTTTAATAATGAGCATGCGTATTGTTGCTGCATCACTCGCTGTCCGTGTTCATTCGTTTCATTTCTATCTCTTATTCTTAGTTCAAAAAATCACGCACGAAATCTTTGCATGCTGATGTAACTCGCGTTTTTATGATAAACTTTTTCGTTTCAACCACAACTATTAATTAAACTAACAACATTTACTGGAGAAAAATTTGGTGAGAAAAACTTCGGTAAAACTCTTTTACAAATTCTTAAAATTAATATCATGTTATTTAAAGATCTGCAAAATATTTATATTAATTTGTAGCAAAACAAAAATGAAGTGTTGTTTGAGTTGAAAAAAAAAATAACATTAACTTATTCGACAAATCTAGTTTAATTCTCATATTCAGTTCTGCATACATTATATTCAAAATTAAGTGAGCATGAAAAGTTCTAAAATAAAATACTAGATATCAAATAAAATAAAAACTTAATTCCTTTTTAAATAAATCTAATGTTTACATTTGAAAGTAAAATAACTATTTTTTATATGAATATTTATTAATAATATAAGATCAACATGATTCATAATCATTAACAATTTACTATATCTCCTTTTTGACGATAATGAACAAAAATAATACTAAAAGATGGATTAGTTTCATTTCTTCAGTTTGACGCTGTCACGTTAATCTATTTCTACACTACGACTGCCTACATTGTCCTTTCTGTACTGAATACGTAGCATACAATTTCTTGTTGGCATCTAAGCGAATTTGCAAATAAAATATGGCAAATACATACTGTTAGCATGTCATACACAGCTGATATGAGAAAATGAACTGTTCTACGGTAGAACAAAGATTTCTATTTTTGTGTCAGCAATACTCTTTAAATTTTAATTTTATATCTACTTTTTATGATGGACAACATTTAAGTTTTAAACAACTTAATATGTACACCATTTAAATGTCTGTAGTTCTATCTGAAAGTCTAATATGCAGTGTACTAGTTTACCGTTTGTCTTTTACAGTACAAAAGCTGAGGTTTATATAACAAGTGGATTAAGTATTGTGTCTTTTTTCCAGCCAAGTTGACATAATTATTTCAGGTTTACGGCAACGTTATTGCAAATTGGTTGAAAAGCGAAAATACATTCAGGTCATTTCTCAATGATTCGAACGGAAAATCCCCTCGCCCACTCACGTGCCGAAAGTGTTTGTGACGTTATCTAGAACTAACTACTTTTAACATGCGTCAATTTACGTTTTGAAGTTATTAAAAGCAAAAATAACATAAAGTTATTCTCTCAGGTGATTAAGTTGTCTATAAAATTAAACTATGTGCATTGAATCTTGTTTTCATTCGGATCATTGAGGAATAATTAAGTTTGACAAATTTCTAACGATTTCATTTGTTGAAAAGCGAAAATATGGTTTTTTCTTAATTACTCGAACGTAAATTAGCCACGCCCACTCACGCGCTGATGTGTTTGTGACGTAATCCAAAACGAACCACTTTTAATGTGCGTCATTTTACCTTGGTTTTGAAGTTAATTATTAAAAGCAAAAATTGCATAAAGTTATTCTCTCATTTGATTGAGTTGTCTTTAAAATTTAATTTTAAGCAATGAATCTGATTTTCATTCGGGTCAATGAGAAATAACATGAGTGGACGTGTTCCCAATTTTGCGTAATTTGCTTTCGCGAATTACTCGGTGTGCAAAGCAGTCCATTGAGGTTATTTTTCAATGACTCGAATAAACAGATTCAATGCTCAAGTATTCTCAAACAATATGTAAACAGTTGCCTTATTGGTGTTTGTTAAAATTTACAATTCACCAACATCAGAAGATATATATTTTAGGATTTTATTTTCAAACGTCTTGTTTACTGCAGTCCTAGTGATTCACTTTGTTATAATAACCAGTAGAGTGCTCGTTTCGCAAATAAAAGGTAAGTTGACAGTAAATTGGAAACAATTTAAAATTTGTAAAACGGATAGTGACTTTTGTATCCATGTATTGAAAAAAAATATCAGTTTCATTGCAAATCAGTTACAAAAACGAACTCCATGCACTCTTCACTGTATCTGTAGTTTCAACAAGAGCTAGTGAGATTTCGATATATGAAAAATTTTAATTGGACCTAAAATCAATCAATCAATTAATCATCTATCAATATATTTCAAACAATAATTAAATTAATTACATATTTTATATTACAACACAATTGTTAACATTAATAAATAACATTATATACAATAAATATAACTTATGGATGTATTCTGTGTCTACTCTCGCAAAATCTCGTTCAAAAATGTTTCTAAAAAATAACATTGGAAAAAATTGTTAAAAATAAGCCATTGTTCAGTAATAACCCAACACAACTGTGTAAAATATAAGCTACATATAACAAGTAGTCTGTAGTATTGTAATTTTCAATTTTAATAAAGTATAAAGGCCAATGGTGTCAGAGAAAATTTGAAGCAAACGGGGACTTCTACAAAAGTTGACTTAACAATAATAATCCATACACATCAAATTTTTAATGTTAAAATTATTCAATACGCGTTTTTTACTCATTTATCACAAAAAAATACAATAACGCATTTTTTGCAAAAAGATTATTATCGTCATCAAGTTACTCAAAAAAATAGAAACAAAAACCTTTTCTGATCTTGACGCTTACAAAAAGTTGTGAACTATACTCATTTAGACTCACTATAGCCAACTCCATGAAGAAATTCTGAAGAAAGTCACTTTTAAAGGTTACATAACAAAAACAGTAAAATAAAAAGCACCGCCAGGCAAGGCAATATACGCCTGTCACGAACTTGCACGAGATATTACCACAGAAAACAGACGGACAGCATTATAACTCAATACAGACAAACATCACCATAACATAATATGTACCGTCTATTTTGACAGGCATAAAATAAATGTATTTTAAATTGCATTTCAATCTATACATATTTGTAGACCCTTAAAGGCCAAAAATGGGCCATAATTTCTCTAATTATTATTCCAGTCAAAATTTGAACTTGCATGAGATGATACCAAGGCATTACAAAAACCAAATTTTGTTGGAATCATAATTTTACATTAAACAGTTTAATAATTTTGAAGAAATTTGAGATAAATCAGAAAAACTGTGCACCTTTAATATAAATGCGAGAAAAATCTCTTAATAGTAACTGACCTTGTCCTTTGACCTAGTAACCTGATTTGTTAGGCCAAGCTATTCCTTTATCCGATTAAGTTGACCAATTTTGACATCAATCGGACAAATGATAAGATTTGAAATACACAGAAATCAAATTTCTATTCATAGTAAATGTGACTTGACCTTTTGACCAAGTGACTTGGTTTGGAATTCCATGTGATGTCTTGTCACAAGGAAGTTTAAGATCAACTTGACAAATGGTGCTTCTTTAAATGAATTGAAGCTGAATTTTTTTATAGCTTGGCATTAAACTTTGACCTAGTGACCTGATTTGTTATCCAATGCATTGCTTTTCAAAGAGAATAATTTGACCCAGTCGGATATCAATCAGACAAATTATGTGTCTTTAAATGTACGGAAACCAAATTGTAAATAGACAGTACCCACCCGGCCCGGACAACGTCATAATATAATACGCTCCGTCAATATTGACAGGCCTATAAAATAAATAAAAATCATTTAAAACATGAACATTAATATATTTAAAAAATCGTGTTTTATACTTTTTAGCTCAACTGGCCTACAGGACATGAGAGCTTATGTCATGGCGCAGTGTGTGTGCGTCTGTAACTCACATTTTCGACATCTCCTCACAAACTATCAGGCCATTTTTGACCAAACTTCACATGACAGGTTAATGGGAGGGCGCTTTTCAAATTTATACTTTTGGTTTCCGTAGCTATAGAAAGTAGGTCACTGTGACCAACATTTGAAAAAAAACTTTAAAAAAATCTTCTTTTCTGAAACCAAAAGTTGTAGACAAAAAACCGATATGATTTTCTGCTTCTCTAGAGTCTTAAGTATATAGTTTGTACAAATCGTGAAATTTGACTTAAAATAGGTTTTGTGTTTAACTTTGAAAATATCGTTAAATAGTTTCAAATGGTTATAAACTGACTAATTCAATAGATATTGACATGGGGTTACCAAGTTTTGTAACAATATGTTAATTCATGTATGAGTGATTGCCCCTGAAATAATATTTTTTGCTTGAAAATGCTAAAATCTTAACTATTCACTTTTTATATAGGCATGTATATTAGAATATTATAGATATTGATATGATAATCATTTTAATATATGGTTCAACTTCGTAGTTTCAAAGGTCAAGCTCATAGCTGCATAAGAAGACTTAATTGTTATTAATTTTGAAAACCATTACCCATTTGTTTAGGCATTTATATTAGAATATCGTAGGTATTGATATGGTGATCAGTTTGATATATATGGTTCAAGGTCATATGTTCAAAGTTCAAGGTCATAGCTGCATAAGAAGGCTTGAATTGTTAATTATCTTGAAAACTACTAACTTTTTATATTGACATGTATATTAGAATATGGTAGGTATTGATATGATGATCATTATGTTACATGTTTCAAGGCCATCCAAATTTAAACCTTTTACAGCATAACGGACAAAAATGGCTGTCAAAATCGCATTAAATACAGTAAAAGTTTGACTTAACCTTTTTTTTTAAAAAAGATGCATCAAACTATTTTAATTTTGTGCTATTATTTAAATATACTGTAAGGGAGAATATGGACACTTAAAATTAAAATAAAGGTCTATGAATTGTTTGTAATGAATTTCACATCAGTGTTACATGAAACTGTTTGCATTTGACTATGGCTCCATTTCTTGTCATGAAAATAAACGGCTTAACTTTTTTTCAATATTATTGTAAATACAATTGTGATTTTCAAAAATATTTCATTAATCAATGATTTAATAAGAAGCACATTGGCCTTAACACTAACCTAAGAATGTGTCCGAAATCTTCTGCAGAAGAACTAGGGACAGTTACAGGAATCTATTCAAATTTTCCCTAGTTTGAACACAAATACCACAATATTTTCAATTCAAATATAACATCCTACGAATCTTACATATCTAAGGTCTAGCCAGGATATATCTATAAAAAGCTAGTTATTAGCTAAAGTGGGAAAAACATGAATCTAATAATGAAAATGAATCCCGAGGGTATCCAAAACTCAGTAGGCAGTACTTTGTGCTGTCAGTAATTGTGCCTTGTTTCAAAATTTTCAGCCGTTTTAATTTTTGAAATTTATTTAAAACTAAGGTTTATTTCGTCATGCAAAGCATTCCTAAGCTGGAATTGGATTCTTATAATTTAGGATCTTTTGATTAATTAATTTTTAAATATTTGAATATTAACTTTTATTTCTTTATTAACGTTTTTATCTATCAACGTTTTAGGCCCCTAGTGTCAGTGATGAGGAATAAATTTCCGAAATGTGCACATATGGCACATCAAAATTAAGTAGGCATTTTTGTTAAATAGTCACTACCCCTGAGCGGGTACCGCTGCTGGTTGAGTGGAGTGGAGTGGAGTAATGATTTTTTACGCCCCAGTCAAGAATATTTCACTTATTTCGAGGCGGTCAGTTCTGGGATGGTGCAGGAAACCGGAGTGCCCGGAAAAAACCACCGACCTTCGGCAAGCGAACTGACAAACTTTCTCACACTAGGATCTGTCCCGAGTGGGATTCGAACACAGGCGGTGAGAGGCACTGTGATCCGTAAGCGTGCGCTTTAGACCACTCGGCCACCGAGGCCCCTTGCTGCTGGTGGAGAAAAACCCCTGAGGGTATCCATAACTCAGTAGGCAGTACTTTTTGCTGTCAGTATATGTACCTTGTGTTTAAATTTTTAGCCGTCTTAATTTTTGAAATTTATTTAAAACAAAGGTTTGTTCTCTCATGCAAAGCATTCCTTAGCTGGACTTTGATGCATATAATTTAGGAACTTAGTATTTATTAATTTTGAAATGTTTGGATTATTAACTTTTTTATCTATGAATTTCTTTACATCCCCCTCCTCCCCCTAGTGTCACTGATGGGGAATGAATTTCCGAAATGTAAACATACGGCACAGTAGAATTAAGCAGGTAGTTTTGTTAAATATTTGTACATTAAATATTTGTAAGAAAATATTAAAACTAAGCATTCAAATGTCAATAGATTTTACAATATTCTAGGTAAAGAAATTAAAATCATTACCGAGAACTTTGACCATGTATTAGCGAAGTACTACAACAAAGCATAAATAATTAAAACTTGCATTGAAACATCATCAAGGTAGGAAAAGCTTGTTAGAGAAAAAGTCATAACCAAAATCCTATTTTGAAGCTCTTTTAAGGAAATTGAAAATATTGAAAATCACATTAAAAATCTCTAAATGAGGTAAAGATACTGCTAAATAAAATTAATAAAACTTATTTATGCCAAAAATTTTTACAAAATATAAAAATTTTAAATATACCCTGAAATAACATACAGAATCCAAAATAGTAGCAATACACTAAGATTAAAAAGCAACTCTTAGACCTCTTTTTCATAGTCAAACGTCAAGGTAATTAATAAATAAAACACAAACATGCCAGCCTATGTCCCAATCACAATCCCCGAAAAAAAGTAAAAACTTTGAAATCTGGACAATTTAGTTATACACCAGGACTTCCATAAAGGAAGTGAGGCCGAGTGTTCCGAAAGGGTGAGCACTTTCTGTCTAGCTAGCTACACCCGTCACATACACAGTCAAATTTGAGAATGAAAGGAACAAGGAACTATGGTATGTCAAATATATCCAGGAAAAGTTTGAATACAATATTGTGATGACGGCCATAAAATGTTTTAAGGGCCTTGATTAGCGTAGGCTTGAGTCATCAATTTAATTGTAAGCAGTTTGCTTCGTTGTAAAAGTCCCCGTAGTGAGAACAAGCTCTACTATACTGTATTAACTGTGGAACATATAAACCATTCATTTAAAAAGCTTTTAATTTTTACATTTATAATTAATTTTTTTAAATTTGACATATATATGTTCATTTGTTATGTTTCCTTAAAATGAACTTTAAATAGGATTTATGTCAAAATTAGATTTTTTTTTATCTTTTTTTCAATATACTTTGTCACTACATGTATTTCAGCTATAAAAGTTAGATATTTAGACATTTAAATATTGTGACTGTGGATCTAAACTGAAAATTTTAGTTATAAACGGCAATTGTCCTTTATTCTTTTGCAGAAATTTCGGGACAAATAGTCATGGATTACATGAATTACAGTTATGCTATATATCATGCTTTAAATTAAAAAAAATTACCAATTTCTTGAACAAATCTGTTTCACTTTAAAACAGTGACATCCATTAACTTTAATTAAAGTTAATTCCATTGACATCCACTTTATGTTACATGTACATGTATATTTAAAAGGGGATTCATGGATAAAACATGGATATTAATAAATGCATTACAGACAGAATATTCCAGGGTAGAGAAGAATATTCGAAAGGTCATAGGAATTCCTGACTCCTGTATCACAACCATGTCTTGTATTTAAATGGTAATGAACTCGTCAAAGCACAACCGTTTTGAACATTTTAAAATTAGCAGCAGATCAAATTATTCTATAATTTTAGAATTTTAGGTTTTACAAAAATAAATCAATTCATGATATAAATTATGTATAATTTCACTGTATAACGTTACGAATAACAATTCAATTGTAGCCATTATTAAAAATAAAAAAAATAAGAGGTTATTGAATTGAGCTGAACGCATTTTTACGACTGCTGTATTTAATTGATTTCACAACTTCCTACCGTGTAGTTAAAATCTCATTGGATACTGACTCTGTCGACCATTGATAAAACCTAAACAAATTCATTTAAAGTAATACAAGGATTAGTCGAAGAGGAATCGTCGCCAGTAAATGCACAAACCTCTATTATAAAAATTTTATATGTCCTTAACAAATCACTATTACAATGACATTTAAATAAACTAACGAAGTTGCTTAATATTCATTGTCTTTAACTCTGCTATCCTTTTGTTGTCTAAACACATTGTTTGTTTGCAATTTTGCAAGTTCTGTGAAATTCATTTTACCTTTAAAATCCCTCTTGAAAGGACAAATTCAATCGTCTAACATCACGTCAATATGATAAATATGCATTCGTTTTAAGGCTGATGGTGAGCGTAGTACTACATACGGACACATGTACATATTACATTACAATACATTTTCCTTTTAACTTTTCCTTTCTTTTCTGTGATTTCGTTTTCTTTGTCTCTAATTGTAAACTCATAGTTCTTCTTTTCTCTAATTGCAACAATTCTTGAAACAGTTCTTTCACGTTATAATTAGTTTTTGCTGAAGTTTCTAAGAAAGCACAGTTCCACCGTTTTGCTAGTTCGGCACTTTCAGATTGAGACACCTCTCTGTTAATTTCATCACATTTATTTCCAACCAACATTATCGGTATATTATCCATATCGCTCTTTATTTCTACAATTTCATCAAAAATTGGCTTAAGTTCTTCTAACGATTGTCGACTAGTAATTGAATAGACTAAAATAAATGCATGGCCTTTTGATATTGACAGCCTTTGCATTGCTGGAAATTGATGACTACCTGTCGTGTCTGTTATTTGCAGAGTACACACCTGTTTATTGCAACTGATCACTTGTCTGTATGTGTCCTCAATGGTTGGAATGTAACTTTCCCGAAATGTTCCCCGAACAAAACGTAATACTAGTGAACTCTTTCCAACTCCACCAGCACCAAACACAACAACTCTATAATCATTGCTCTGCTCGGGCATAACGCGCAAACGAACAGATCTATCCTTTGGAACCTAAAATAAAAATTAAAAACCTTAAATCAAATGGTATAAGTAATTGACATTCTCAAATGGAATAATTTGATAAATCAAACAAAACACACTATTGATTGTGGACAAAAGTATTAACGACAATACCAACCGCAGAAATTACATAAATAAATAAATAAGAATTCATGGAATCATTATCATATAAAACTTGTTCTGTCAGCGAAACTGCGAAACACTGTAGCATTTTGTTTGAAGCGAGTGTCGACGGCCGATGATCAATAAAAGTGTTGTAGACACTCACTGTTTATGTATAAATCACTAATATATACGTCACATTCCAAAGTAACAACATCATATGCCTAAGTAGGTATACGTTATTAAAAGTGTATTTAACATTAAATAAGTAATCGCGTTTTTAGAAGTTAACGGTGGGACCATTTGTAACGCCTGATTGATGAATTATTTGAGACTCGGCAGTTTCGTATGGTGTTACTTTTTAACTTGAAAAATAACCAACAAAAAGCAAATCTTTATGACTTACCGTGACGTATAATACGACGATTATTATTTTTACGCCAAACATTGTTATCAATGGAAGTTTCACAAAGAAAAATAACAACTAATCATAGCATTTTTCTGTATTGGTTAAAGATCACGAATTTTATGCAATTGTAAATAAACAAAATGCTACAGTGTTTCGCTGATAGAACAAGTTTTATATGATAATAATTCCATGAATTCTTATTTATTTATTATGTTTCATCAAAAAATTTAAAATAGCATAGGCACGGATAATACCCGAGAATGCGAATATGTATTAATAAAAACACTTTGACTTTGTACTAAGTAAAATGAGAGTGTAAAGGTCTCGACATTGTAGACTGCTAATTAATTACAAATACAACTTACACATAAAAACTAACACTGTTACCTTTTCTTACAACTATCATTATTACACACAGATATCGGATACAAGCTTTAACTTGCTTGATCTAAACCCTGTGTCCGTGTTTTGTATTATGTATCTTATCTCTAATCTCTGTGTCCGTGTTTTGTATCTTGTGTCTTGTCTGTTATCTCTGTCCGTGTTTGGTGTCTTGTGTCTTATCTGTTATCTCTCTGTCCGTGTTTTGTATCAAGTGTCTTATCTGTTAGCTCTGTGTCCGTGTTTGGTATCGTGTGTCTTATGTGTAATCTCTGTGTCCGTGTTTTGTAGCATGTGTCTTATTTGTTATGTTTGTGCCTATGTTTTGTATCATGTGTCTTATCTGTTATCTCTGTGTCCATGTTGTGTGTCTTGTGTCTTATCTGTTATCTCTCTGTCCGTGTTTTGTATCTTGTGTCATGTCTGTTATCTCTGTGTCCATGTTGTGTGTCTTGTGTCTTGTCTGTTATCTCTGTTTGTCCGTGTTTTGAATCATGTGGCTTATCTGTTATCTCTGTGTTAGTGTTTTGTATTATGTGTCTTATCTGTTATCTCTCTTTCCGTGTTTGGTATCTTGTGTCTTGTCTGTTATCTCTGTGTCCATGTTATGTGTCTTGTGTCTTGTCTGTAATCTCTGTCCATGTTTGGTATCTTGTGTCTCATCTGTTATCTCTGTTTGTCCGTGTTTTGTATCATGTGGCTTATTTGTTATCTCCGTGTCCGTGTTTTGTTTCTTGTGCCCATCTTTTATCTCTGTGCCTGTGTTTTGAATCATGTGTTTCATCTGTTATCTCTGTGTCTTTGTTTTATATCTTGTGTCTTCTGTTATCTCTATGCCCGTGTTTTGTATCTTTTATCTTATCTGTTATTTCTGTGACTGATTTTTGTATCATGGGTCTTATCAGTTTTCTCTGTGTCCGAATTTTTGGATCTTGTGTCTTATCTCTTATTTCTATGTCCGTGTTTTGAAACTTGTGTCTTGTGTTTTCTCTATTCCTGTGTTTCTATCCTGTGTCTTGTCTGTTACTTCTGTGACTGACTGTTGTATCTTGTGTCCTATCTCTTATCTCTATGTCCGTGTTTTGCATCTTGTGTTTTGTGTTATCTCTATTCCTGTGTTTTTATCCTGTGTCTTGTCTGTTATTTCTGTGACTGACTGTTGTATCTTTTGTCCTATCTGTTATCTCTGTACCTGCATTTTGTATGATGTGTCCTATCTGTAATCTCTGTGTCCAAGTTTTTGGACCTTGTGTCTTATCTGTTATGTCTTGGTATCTATTTTGTATCATGTGTCTCATCAGTTATCACTGTTTCTGTGTGTTGTAACATGTATCTTATCTGTTTTCTATGTTTCTCTGCTATGTATGATGTGGCTTATCTGTTATGTTTGTGTCTATGTGCTTTGTAGCATGTGTCTTAACTGTTATTTCTGTGTCCGTGTTATGTATCTTGTGTTCTATCTGTTATGTCTGTACCTGTGTTTTGTATCATGGGTCTTATTTGTTATCTCTGTACCTTTGTTGTGCATCATGGGTCTTGTCTGTTATTTCTGTAACTGACTGTTGTATCTTGTGTCTTATCTGTTATCTCTGTGTCCGTGTTTTGTATCCTGTGTCTTATCTGTTATTTCTATGCCTGTTGTATCTTGTGTCTTATCAGTTATATTTTTATCTGTGTTTTGTAACATGTGTTTTATCTGTTATCCCTCTTCCTTCATTTTGTATCTTGTGTCTTATCTGTTATCTCTGTGACTGACTGTTGTATCTTGTGTCTTATTTGTTATCTCTGTGTCCGTGTTTTGTATCCTTTGTCTTGTTTGTTATTTCTGTGACTGCATGTTGTATCTTGTGTCTTATCTGTTATCTCTGTGTCCGTGTTTTGTATCCTGTGTTCTGTCTGTTATTTCTGTGACTGCCTGTTTTATCTTGTGTCTTATCTCTTATCTCTGAGTCCGTGTTTTGTATCTTGCTTCTTATCTGTTATCTCTGTTCCTGTGTTTTGTATCATGCATCTTATCTGTTATCTCTATACCTGTGTTTTGTATTTTGTGTCCTTTCTGTTTTCTCTGTGTCCGTGTTTGTATCTTGTGTTCTGTCTGTTATCTCCGTACCTGTGCTTTATATCTTGTGTCTTATCTGTAATATCTATGTGCGTGTTTTTTATCACGGGTGTAATCTATTATCTCTTTGCCTGTGTTTTGTATCTTGTGTCTTATCTGTTATCTCTGTACCTGTGTTTTGTATCTTGTGTCTTATCTGTTATCTCTGTGACTGACTATTGTATCTTGTGTCTTATTTGTTATCTCTGTGTCCGTGTTTTGTATCCTTTGTCTTGTTTGTTATTTCTGTGACTGCATGTTGTATCTTGTGTCTTATCTGTTTTCTATGTTTCTCTGCTATGTATGATGTGGCTTATCTGTTATGTTTGTGTCTATGTGCTTTGTAGCATGTGTCTTAACTGTTATTTCTGTGTCCGTGTTATGTATCTTGTGTTCTATCTGTTATGTCTGTACCTGTGTTTTGTATCATGGGTCTTATTTGTTATCTCTGTACCTTTGTTGTGCATCATGGGTCTTGTCTGTTATTTCTGTAACTGACTGTTGTATCTTGTGTCTTATCTGTTATCTCTGTGTCCGTGTTTTGTATCCTGTGTCTTATCTGTTATTTCTATGCCTGTTGTATCTTGTGTCTTATCAGTTATATTTTTATCTGTGTTTTGTAACATGTGTTTTATCTGTTATCCCTCTTCCTTCATTTTGTATCTTGTGTCTTATCTGTTATCTCTGTGACTGACTGTTGTATCTTGTGTCTTATTTGTTATCTCTGTGTCCGTGTTTTGTATCCTTTGTCTTGTTTGTTATTTCTGTGACTGCATGTTGTATCTTGTGTCTTATCTGTTATCTCTGTGTCCGTGTTTTGTATCCTGTGTTCTGTCTGTTATTTCTGTGACTGCCTGTTTTATCTTGTGTCTTATCTCTTATCTCTGAGTCCGTGTTTTGTATCTTGCTTCTTATCTGTTATCTCTGTTCCTGTGTTTTGTATCATGCATCTTATCTGTTATCTCTATACCTGTGTTTTGTATTTTGTGTCCTTTCTGTTTTCTCTGTGTCCGTGTTTGTATCTTGTGTCTTATCTGTTATCTCCGTACCTGCGCTTTATATCTTGTGTCTTATCTGTTATATCTATGTGCGTGTTTTTTATCAAGGGTGTAATCTATTATCTCTTTGCCTGTGTTTTGTATCCTGTGTCTTATCTGTTATTTTTTTGTCTGTGTTTTGTAACATGTGTCTTATCTGTTATTTCTTTTCCTGTTTTTTGTATTATGTGTTTTGTCTGTTATTTCTGTGACTGACTGTTGTATCTTGTGTCTTATCTGTTAACTCTGTGTCCGTGTTTTGTATCTTTGTTTTTGTCTGTTATTTCTGTGACTGAACGTTGTATCTTGTGTCCTATCTGTTATATGTGTCCGTGTTTTGTATCTTGTGTCTTATCTGTTATCTCCGTACCTGTGCTTTATATCTTGTGTCTTATCTGTTATCTCTATGTCCGTGTTTTGCATCTTGTGTTTTGTTTTACCTCTATTCCTGTGTTTTTATCCTGTGTCTTGTCTGTTATTTCTGTGACTGACTGTTGTATATTTTGTCCTATCTGTTATCTCTGTACCTGCATTTTGTATGATGTGTCCTATCTGTTATCTCTGTGTCCAAGTTTTTGGACCTTGTGTCTTATCTGTTATGTCTTGGTATCTATTTTGTATCATGTGTCTCATCAGTTATCACTGTTTCTGTGTGTTGTAACATGTATCTTATCTGTTTTCTATGTTTCTCTGCTTTGTATAATGTGTCTTATCCGTTATGTTTGTGTCTATGTGCTTTGTAGCATGTGTCTTATCTGTTATCTCTGTGTCCGTGTTATGTATCTTGTGTTCTATTTGTTATCTCTGTGTCTGTGTTTTGCATCATGGGTCTTATCTGTTATGTCTGTACCTGTGTTTTGTATCATGGCTCTTATCTGTTATCTATGTACCTATGTTGTGCATCATGGGTCTTGTCTGTTATTTCTGTGACTGACTGTTGTATCTTGTGACTTATATGTTATCCCTCTTCTTGTATTTTGTTTCTTGTGTCTTATCTGTTATCTCCGTACCTGTGTTTTGTATCTTGTGTCTTATATGTTATCTCCGAGTCTGTGTTTTGTATCTTGCATCTTATCTGTTATCTCTGTCCCTGTGTTTTGTATCATGCATCTTATCTGTTATCTCTGTACCTGTGTTTTGTATCTTGTGTCCTTTCTCTGTGTACGTATTTTGTATCTTGTGTCTTATCTGTTATCTCCGAACCTGCGCTTTATATCTTTTGTCTTATCTGTTATCTCTATGTCCGTGTTTTGTATCTTGTGTCTTATCTGTTATCTCCGTACCTGTGTTTTAAATCTTGTGATTTATCTAATATCTCTATGTCCGTGTTTTTTATCATGGGTCTTATCTGTTATCTCTTTGCCTGTGTTTTTTATCTTGTGTCTTATCTGTTATATTTTTGTCTGTGTTTTGTCTTATCTGTTATTTCTCTTCCTGTTTTTTGTATTATGTTTTGTCTGTTATTTCTGTGACTGACTGTTGTATCTTGTGTCTTATCTGTTTTCCCTGTGTCTGTGTTTTAAACCATGGGTCTTATAAATTATCTCTGTGCGTGTGTACATGTGTTGTATCTGTCTTATCTGTTATTTCTATGCCTTTGTTTTGTATCTTATGTCTTATCAGTTATATTTTTGTCTGTGTTTTGTAACATGTGTCTTATCTATTATTTCTCTTCTTGTTTTTTGTATCTTGTGTTTTGTATGTTATTTCTGTGACTGACTGTTGTATGTTGTGTCACATCTGTTATCTCCTTGTCCGTGTTTTGTATCTTGTGTCTTGTTTTATCTCTGTGCCTGCGTTTTGTATTCTGTGTTTGTCTCTTATCTCTGTGTCCGTGTTTTGTATTTTGTGTCTTATCTGTTATCTCTGTGTCAGTGTTTTGCGTCTTGTGCCTTGTGTTATCTCTGTGCCTGCGTTTTGTTTCCTATGTCTTGTCTCTTATCTCTTGTGTCCGTGTTTTGTATTTTGTGTTTTATCTCTTATCTCTGTGTCTGTGTTTTGTGTCCTGTGCCTTGTCTATTATTTCTGTGAATGACTGTTGTATCTAATCTGTTATCTCCGTACCTATGCTTTGTATCTTGTGTCTTATCTGTTAATTCCGTACCTGTGTTTTGTATCCTGTGTCTTGCCTGTTATTTTTGTAACATTACTGACTGATGTATCTTGTGTCTTATCTGCTATCTCTGTGTCCGTGTTATGTATCTTGTGTTCTATCTGTTATCTCTGTGTATGTGTTTTGTATCTTGTGTCTTGCCTCTTATTTTTGTGACTGACTGATGTATCTTGTGTCTTATCTGTTATCTCTATGCTTGCATTATGTATCATGTGTTTTATCAGTTCGTCACCTCAGTATTATACTGATTTATGTACACTTTTCCACTTTTCGAGAAAAAGAGGTTCAAAGTTCAGTTGTCCAGAAAACAATTTTAAAATCATCTTAATTGTGTAAGTTCTATCTAGATGAAGTAAATGACATATTTGCTGTCTAAAAAATAAAAAAAAAACCGGATTAATTTTATGCCCATATTTGCAGTTTGAGAGGATGTTATTTGGAGATAGATCACTTCTGGCTTCTGCAACTACTAATTATGTTGATGCAAAAGTGAAACTTGGAGATAGAGCAGTTTTACAAACAGTTTAATGAAACAAATGTGACTTAGCATGTTCATGTAAAAAATCATTATAACATACATTTTATTAAATTTTAACAACGTTAACAAACTTGAGTCAGCTTTCAATGTTGGATTTCTTTTGGTTGTGGATATCCATTAATTTGGTATACAAATTGGTCACTTTTGTGCAAATTTCTAACTAGGCCTAGTTATAAGTACTAGATTGGTACTTTCTTGCAAATTTCGTTTAGACACCCCTATATTTTGTATACAGATTTGTACTTTTATTAATTTCGTTTTAGACTATGCTATATTTGAAAAATACAGTTAGTTTTTGTTTAATTACATTTGATAGTACAAAAACATGTATTATGTTGTAGTTTGATAATACCCTCTTCATACAGATAACAAAATATTTTTTGACAACTTTTCTATTATAAAGTTTATTGAAATGTGACAATGAATACTGTCTTATTTTGGCAAGTGAAATCGAACCCCAATGAAAATATATAATGAAACCTTTTTGAAAATAATAGACATTTCAAGTAAATTCACACACACACACACACACACACACACACACACACACACACACACACATTTCAAAAACATTACATTAACTCACTAACTTTTCAGTGAGATAAAGAAATACCTTCTCGCAAAAAGTGGATAAAAAATATGAAGGCAAAAGCATCAAATGATGCAAATAAGATTAAATGATTATTAACTAATGTGATATTGCACATCGCAAGTCATATTTGACAATGTATTATTGACACAATTGACAAAATTTTTCATATCAAGATACAAATCACTTTAAAACTGCTAAGAATTTGCTGTGGAATAAGATGGAAATACCTTTTTGCAAAAAATTAATGAGAATTTTGCCTCTTGCAAAAATAGATCACCAACTAAATTGCACACCAACAGTTGTATTTGACCGGGTGCTATTGACAAAAATATTCTATATTAAGATGCAAATCTCTTTAAAGATCGTAACTGCATAGACTTATTTATGGTTTTCATTTCTTTGACGCACTATCAACAAAATAATTCTTTCTTTTTCTCGATTTGTCTGTTTTATTATTCAAAATGTTCTCCTCTTTGTCAGATTTAGCTTTTTTCCAATACATCTACTTGTTTTTTTTCTCTTTCCTTACCTTCATCTTTTTGTTTCATTCTTTGGTTTCTTTTAATACTTCTTCAATTCTCAATGTTTATACTTGTTTTCATACCTTTACATTTCTTTAGACCTCTTAAACTATTGCTCACCTGACTCCCTCTTGTAAATACACTTGCCCTTACTTTACCTGTACTCTCTACCTGACAAAAACCTATTCTTTCCGTCTCTGTGATCAATAAAAATTTTACCAACACTTTTACAATGCTTTCTTTCACCTTGACTTATCTTGCCTATTCCTTTACTCTCACTTCTCTCGTGACCTCTTTTACCTCCATCTCTCTTTTTCTAACTTTGAACTTCCTTACTATGTTTATAAACTACACATAAATGGTCTTTTCTTTCTATTATAGTTTGAAAATACTGTCTGTCTAGAAGAGGCATATATTTCAACATTGACTTGAAATCACAATATTTTTTTTTTGCTAATTACAGGCACTGCATATACTATCGAAGGCATTGGTAACGTAAACGAAGTTTGGTTTCTCCCTTGTTTTTCCAATACTTACTTCAGTTTGAAGCTCACCTTCTTGGAAGGAGGTTCTATACTTATTTATTTTATTTTGGATATTTCAATTGTTTTTTTTTAAATTTATTTATTTTATTTATTTATTTATTTATTTATTTGTTTGTATTTTTTTTGATTGCTTTTGTTTTACAAAAGTATACATTAAATTTTGCATTACTGATTTAATATTTAAAAAAGTAAAAACAAATTACTTACCATTCTACTCATGGCAATTCATGCTTTCTTACTTGTCAACTGTGAACCATGTGACCTGAATTATTTGATTTGATTGGTCTAGGACATAGAACAGTATAAGAATTATTGTATGTATACTTTGGAGATAGATCATTTTTTGACCGTAATTTGCTTGAGTATTGTTGGAAATAGGTAAGATTAGATATGTTAGGGTAAAAGTTGAGGGTTTGCCGATTCCAGTGATATGTATAACTCTATTTTGACCAAAAGTGGATATAGATCAGTATTATACTGAGGTGACGAGTTATCTCTTTGCCTGTGTTTTGTATCTTGTGTCTTGTCTGTTATTTTTGTGTCTTACTGTTGTATCTTGTGTCCTATCTGTTATCCCTGTTCCTGTGTTTTGTATCATGAGTCTTATCTGTTATGTCTGTGCCTGCATTATGTATCATGTGTTTTATCTGTTATCTCTGTGCGTGTTTTGTATCTTGTGTCTTATCTTTTAACTCTGTGTTCGTGTTTTGTATCTTGTGTCTTATGTGTTATCTCTTTTTCCGTGTTTTGTATCTTGTGTCTTATCTGTCATCTCCGTACCTGTTCTTTGTATCTTGTGTCTTTTCTGTTATCTCTGTATCCGTGTTTTGTATCTTGTGTCTTATCTGTTATTTCCGTACCTGTGTTTTGTATCCTGTGTCTTGCCTGTTATTTCTGTGACTGACTGATTTATCTTGTGTCTTTTCTGTTATCTCTGTGTCCGTGTTTGGTATCATGTGTCTTTTCTGTTATCTCTGTGTCCGTGTTTGGTATCATGTGTCTTATATGTTATGTCTGTGTCGGTGTTTTGTATCTTTGTCTTATCTGTTATTTCTGTGCATGTGTTTTGTATCTTGTGTCTTATCTGTTATCCCCGTATCCGTGTTGTGTATCTTGTGTCTTATTGTTATCTCTGTGTCCGTGTTTTGTACAATGCGTCATCTGTTATCTCTCTGTCCGTGTTTTGTATTATGTGTCTTATCTGTTATGTCTGTGTCCGTGTTGTGTATCTTGTGTCTTATCTGTTATCTGTGTGTCCGTGTTTTGTATCTTGCAGACAATGAAAAAAAGGAAAAAGAGAGAAAAGAGGAAAGAAATAGAAGAAATAGACACAATTAGGAAGAAGATGAAAATGACTGAATTCCATTGCTTACAAAAGATGCTGACAGAGCTACTGAAAGGGCAGAGCAATTAGAATCTTTTGCACACATTTCAAAGTCCAATTCTTTGAGACATAAAGCAAAAGAAAAACAGAATGAACAGGCTTGTATTTAACATAACTTGATGTAAAGCTGCAACTGTTATCAAATATGTGAATACAAGTTAACCAAACTTTGAAACCTATTTTGTTTTGTTTTGAATTATTGCCATATAAAATGCATTTTAACATTACATTATTCAGATTAAACAATGTTGATAGCAAGTCAGTCTTGCACCACATGCAAAGATTGACCTAGATTTAACCTTGAATTTTGTCTGAATAACCCTGAAAAAACCTTCAAAAAGCCTTGAATTTTTACACCAAAAATCTGTGTGAACCCTTAATATCAAAATAGTGCTAAATTCTTCTTAGAAAATGAAAATATACCTCAAATTAGTCAAACTGAAAAAAATTCATGCAATGGCTTGATAACAAACCAAGAATGCTTAGATATTTTGAAAACATTCAAACCAAATAAATCACCAGGATGTGATGGATTGACTTATGAATTTTATAAACACTTTTGGGAAGAAATACCGGGATTAGTGTTAGATAGTTTAAATTCAGCTTTTGAGGTAGGACACTTGTCAACAGATCAAAAAAGAGGGGGGGGGGGTCATAACTCTCATACCAAAAAAAGAACAAAGACAGAAACTTTCTAAAAAACTGGAGACCTATTTCACTTTTAAATTTTGACAAGAAATTAGCAACTAAAATTATTGCAAAACGCTTACAAAATATATTGACCAAAATAATTGACCGAGATCAAACAGGTTATGTAAAAAATAGGTTTATTGGGAAAAATATAAGAACCATATAGGATTTGATAAATTTAACTAATTTGAATAATATTCCTGGAATAATTCTTTTGGTGGACTTTTAAAAAGCTTTCGATACTGTTTTTTCCAATAACTAGAGGTGTAAGGGTGTCCACTGTCCCCTTACCTATTTATATTAGTTCTTGAAACTCTAGCTATTTCAATAAGAACTAATAACAACATTAAAGGCATAAAATTTGGAGCTGATGATACAACTTGTTTTTTACATAATGGATTGTCTGCTTTTAAAGGTTTAAATTCTTTTGAAACTTTCAAAAATTGTTCCGGCCTATAAATTAACTTAGATAAAACTGAAGCTATATGGGTAGGATCTTGTCGACATTATAAAGCTGGAATATTACCTGTTAAGTGGACTTCAGTTGAATTTTTTACACTTGGCATATGGTTTAGTACAGAAAATGAACAAAATGTAGCTGCAAAAAATATCAGTTCCAAACTTGATGATTTAAAAGCAACCTTAAATCTGAGGAAAATGCGAAATCCTAGCCTTAGTGTTGATTCTTAAATCTTAGGCTTTATCTTAACTTGTTTATCCTCTTTCCGTTACTTCTTGCTCCAAAGATTTTTTTAAAAATGTTCAAAAAGAGATAAACAAATTCAATTGGAATAATCAAATCTTAAAAATAAACATAATGTTGCAATTCAAAATATAAAAAATATAAAAAAGTAAGGATGGATAAAACGTCTTATGAATTTCAACACATCAAAATATAAGTATCTTCTGCAGCAATATTTAAATAATATTAAATTTAAGATATTTTTCACACTAAATGTTATACGATATGTGATTTTTCAATTGGTCTCCTTTTTATCAAGAATGTTTTTCTTATTGGTATACATTCAAAACTGTTGATAAAGAAATAGATGTTTTCAAAGAAAGTCTACGGTTCAATGATGCTATCTGTATAACCAACAAACCAATATTTTTTAAAAAATGGTATAGCAAAGGAATTTACTTTTTAAATGACATTCTTGATGAAAACGGGGATTTTTACAGCTTGATGAACTAGAGTTGAAACTTGGTTTAAAAATATTTTTTCTTCAATATTACAGTATAAGATCTGCAATACCATATTCATGGAAAACCTTTTGTAGAACACATAAAAGAAATGTTGTCAACAGGGATGTTTTGACAGTAAATTATAATAACAAAAATCTCCCTGTTGCCAAGATTTCATATAAAGATTATTATTGGGCCTTTACAGAAAGTAGGTATGAATCTCCAACATGTATTAGAAAATGGTCAAATATCATTGAGAAAGA
The DNA here is from genome assembly GCA_029721355.1 of Tegillarca granosa. Taxonomy (NCBI): domain Eukaryota; kingdom Metazoa; phylum Mollusca; class Bivalvia; order Arcoida; family Arcidae; genus Tegillarca; species Tegillarca granosa. The sequence continues at coordinate 23,177,093 of CM056598.1, read as the reverse complement.
ATTTGATAAAAGAATTTTCAGAAACATTTTTACTTTTCCATTTAATTGTTCATTAGAAACAAAATTACAATCTTTTCAGCTTAAACTTATTCATGGTTTTCTAGCATTTGATGCACTTTCATTTAAAATGAAAATAAAGTCTTCTCCTCTACGTAGAAAGTTTTAACTTGATGTTGAAGAAACATTAATTACAACACAAATTCTTTCTCTGTCCACAAATTGTTGCGTTCAGGGTTAAATCAAATTATGGTGGATTATTATCTTCTTAAGAAGAATATATTAACATAGACAGTATAACATGTAAAGATATTGCTTTTTGGGGTTTTTATGACATATCTTGTTATCTTTTAAACTTTTGTGTACTGTTAGGTAAATACTATATTCACAGTTTAAACAATGTTGCTTTAACTCCTTCAATTCGTTTTGAAACTTTCATAAAGATTTTACAAAGAAAACTCACCAATTTGAACCTTGTTTTTTGAGCCAAGAAAAAGAATGAATTGTTCTTAGAATATTTCTCTACCATTCTACAAAAAAAATCACCTAAACACATTATTATTTTTCAAAAACTAATTAAAAAGACAATTTTCGTTAGATTTATCAAAAAATCTAATAGTATTTACCTATAAGCACATATTTTTGCCTTAGTGAAAGAGCATGATGGTTAAAACAAATGTATTTAAACTTTTTGCATTTCTGTTATCAAATGTGACATGTGACTATTGTTAATTATTGTGTAAGAACAAAAAGAGCCAATAAAAAAGTTCATTTATCTCTGAAGAAATAATCTACAAACAATTTAATATATGCATGAGATATGTAAATGTGTTTGATGGTCTGCGTTGTACTAGTGTGCACTTAGTGAGATATTTTGTTAAGGTGCTAGTATGCCACTGATAAGCAAGCCATACCACACTATCATACATTTATCTTACCCTGTAATCTGGTGAACCAGTCGATATAATGTCCTGTATATGTCAAGATCTATGCATGTAAGCAGTATATCAAATTTTAAAGTTTTATAAATGATTGGGCAAGGGTTCGAACTTATGACTTCCTGCTCTTTAGGGGGATGTCTTAGTGTTTATCCACTAATGCTGTCAACTTTAGTTTGGTTAATGCTGTAATTTTATATCTAAATCGGTCACTTTATTTGTTCTAGTACATAATTCTGTTTACAGAATCAAATTGGAGAAATACGAGTGTTGACATGGTTTAACAGTGCCGGTAAGTTGTTTTACTTTGATGATTATAAGATAATAAAGAAATACACACTGAAGTAAAATATATGATAATACACCATGATAAAACTATGTTTTAAATGCAGACCAATTTAGCTCAAAATGTCTGTTTTTAAAAAAGTTTCACTACAGCACCTATAATAATGCAATCATTTTAACAAAATTTTAGATTTCTAATTGAATGAATTTGTTTTGCAATTATATATAACTATAATATCTTGATATAAATATTGAAGTAGTCACCACCTGGGACTTCAGGAACTGAGTGGTCTGAATCACTGGATAACAGATATCGGTGTCTTTCACTACCTGTGTTTAAATCCTTTGTTAGCAGGTTTACATGTGTATCAAAAGTTTATTTTACTTTATCAAAGCAGCCAGTTTAAGGATGGTGGAGGACATCTGAGAGAACTATCTGTTAACAAAGTCGTGATATTATGGTTTTTGATTACATTTACTTTAATACTGAATAATATTGATATACCGGAATCTACATATTTCTAATTCAACAATCAACAGGCATGCTGTGCTGAGGTAAAGCGCTGAATTCATCCAAGGACGCCATTTTTGTCCTATTTTGACTGGCGATGAAATAAAGATATCCCAATACATTAAAACAGCGTGAATACACACAAATCCTGACATTAAGACTTTGTGTTCCGATAAAATACATTTCGGTAGGTCAATTTTCGCGTCAGGTAGGCGCCTTTGAAATACTTTTAGAAAAGCACGTACTTTTCTCGACCAAATTTAAGCAACAAGACAATTTTATGGGGTACACAACATAAATATGCTTCAACCTAAATGTTTTCTAGCATTTTTTGCAGGTACTTGGAGACGAATTAACACCCCCTCTTTTTAGGTCAATTAAATAAAAAATTATCCAGACTCTTTTATAGTTTTAAATATTTCCTTATGGTGTATCAACTATACCCCATGACAGAAAATCGTAAAACTAATCGCCCATATCAAATTCATAAAAACACAAGGTATCTTAATTCACAAGAAAAAATCTACCTCGCGGGGGAATTGAAACTCAAACTATTTCTCGAATTGTTTGTATCCTTCGATTCGTCTTAGGGTAGAATAAATAATTGAAATTAAAAATCAAAAGTAGTATCGAAGGCCGCCATATATAATTATTCTTACAACCAATCAGAAATTCTGTAAGGAATTTTTAGAGAGTACCTCATTAACAGTAACGAACGCTAAAAGTAATTAGCGGTGATAATGTACTTTAACGATCGTTAGGTAGAAATTCAGTTAATTCATTTTCGTTAATGTGCGCCAAAGTCACTTTTATTCCGTTAACTTAAAGTAAAGTAACGACTGATTTGCTATTTATTCAGTATTTTGTGATATCATTAATTCGAATGAGTCATTTCACTTATTCAAATTGATTTATTGCTATCGCTAATTAGAATTAGTTCATTAATAAAAATGAAAACAAGGTGTCCTCTTGTAAAGGTAGTACCGCAGCAAATCTAAAATTAAACTTGAATTGTAATTGTGGCAAGCACAAGGACTTAAGTCTTCCACCAATCTAACATTTGAAAATCCCTCCCCAGTTCATTTGGCACCATTCGTTAATAAAAACGTGTAATGTCAAGTCAGCAATTTTTCAACAATATTCGAATTTTATTACTAACTAAGGGCTATTCTTGGGACAGTTTGTGTTGGCGTGAGTTTGAGTTTGTGATTTGGTCCATCTGTAGTATCCTGCAGACAAACATATCTCTCCCCGAGTTATCTTCACACTAGGCGAACCAGTCAAAACTGTATCCTCTTATAACGAAGCATTGTTGTTTATTGTGAGGTATGACCTTGTAAGGACCTCCTGTTCTTGAGACAGACCCTCAACCACTAAAACCCCAAGACAGTAACAACCATCAATGAATGTTATAGTCTTAGCCACTTAAAAAAATCAGGTTTTAAGAAATGTAACCTAATACAAAAATATTTTAAACTATATCATATTTAACCTTTACCTTTGAGTACGTGCATGTGTACACTTATTTATTATAGTTCCTCCTATTCCCTTGTTTCTAATCTGTTTTTGGAATTATAGTATTATAATTACAAACTTCACGTTGTAACACGATTTAGAGCAATTTCATTGGTCGTTTTCCTGTCAAATGACGTTGTTATACCCCAATAACAACGTTTTCTACCGGAACTACTTTCGACCCGTTTCGGGGATTACCCATCTTTCAGTTGTATTAATAGAAGTTATTTTTTAATTGTAAACAAATGGGAATGTCTTCGAGATCGGCAAACATTCCACCTAGAAACATTAAAATACTTCAATTTTTTTTAGATTAAAATTTGCAAAAAATTATTCGACTTGACATGTTCAGATTTTTTTCACCAAAATATTCAAGACTAGATTATTAAATATTTATTGATAAAATATTTTTATCTCAATGTAATCCAGTCGCGGAGAATCCCTTTTGTACACCCCTTAAAAATTCAACACAAAATAAATTTTGTTACACACCTCAATCAATTTCTAAACGCGTGTTTTCCGAAATCATGCAAAAAATATCAAAAAAAAAAAAAAAAAAAAAAAAAAAAAAAAAAAAATTGAAGTCAGGTGTACACTACACATCGCCCGAGAGCCACAGCCATATCCGTGCTAAGAAATGCTGAATTTCAGTTACGCCACATCATTGCTTATGTCAGGCCACAGAAACGAGGCCTCAGTTTACAGCTATAGTAGGGACTGCTCTGTTCACAGAAGAAACATATCAGTGATACCTTCTCGGGTAACGTCCAGTCTAATGCACCCCCTACCGCTTGTTTTACCTCCACGTCTCTGATCAGCCATTACATCTACCACCTATGTCATCATTTAACGACCCCCTCGTCTCACTCCAAGCCCATAGTTTGCAAAAAATCGGTTTCATCCAAGAAAACATTAATTCCATTTCATTAGTTGGTTCCACGGTTTTTTAAACACTGTTCATTCAGTTTTCCTTTGTAATGGGAAACGTCAACACACGTGTCCTACAAACGTATGATAGTCGTACGTTGTTGTTGGTAAATGTTGTCACGAGACATAATATAGTACCTTTTTTCTCAAAGGATTTAATTGTAATACCATTAATATGTTGACTGAAATTAACAACAAAATAAATAAAAAGATATCAATTTAAAACATTTTTCAGTTTTTTACAAGACATTTTATCGTCTTTTAAAGGTGGCATTTAATGTATTATTACGCCGCGACGTTGTAACATCGATTTTCAGAAAATCAGCTCATCAGTTCAGCAATGTAGGTCAGCTTGAAAAACTGTTTAATTTTGGTTTTGTAATTATAAGAATTGAATTTCACTTTTTACGTTGTTATCGGGGTGTAACAACGTAAAAATTATTACAAATTTTGCGTAAAACCGCTTCGCTACGCTACGCAGTTTTACACAATTTGTAATAATTTTTACGTTGTTACACCCCGATAACAACGTAAAAAGTGAAACTTAAATAGTTTGTAAGTTTGCTTTAGAAAAGATGATGGTTTTCTCATGTAAACTCGAGTTTTCTTCAGCAACTCAGAACTGGCTGTATCGATATAAAATGTAACAACGTGACTGGGGTATAAAACACTTATTACTCAAATTTTCCAGTTCTTATCTTTCTGAAAGTTCATTTTATCATTCCAGCAATTCAAACCATTAAAAAAAACTGCTTATTGACTGTTTTTACATCATATTTAATCATAGCTGGAAACCATGATACATTTTTTATTGTGAGCTTGATTTATCGTCTTGAATTCAATCAATTCTTCAAACAGTAATTTTGATTCGTAACACCCTTAATCATGATTTGTGGTTTGTTGTAAGAACAAATTTAGCAGTTACAAAAGCTGAAGTTTTTTGTTAGTTAACTATTTAACTTTGATATCAATCTAAACATGCACTGTGAGAGGAGTTGAGTAATGGTGTTTAACGTCCCAGTCAAGAATATTTCACATATATCGAGAAGTCGCCAGCTATAGGCAAAAGTGCAGGAATTTTGCCTGTGCGTTGTGCTGATGGCATTATAAAGCAGGGTTCTTTATCGTGCCAGCCCTATTGTGACACCAAGGCCTTGTTTATCTTAAGTTCCTGTCCGAAAGAACCGTGACTTTTATTTCGTAATGCCGAGTGCTTGGCGAAAGAACAGTCACTACCCACTTTCAAGTCTTGGGTCAGATCCGGTCGGTGTTCGAACCCACGACCTCCCACTTACGGAGCGAGCACTCTACCAACTGAGCCACCGCAGTGGTCTGTGAGAGATGTAATTAACCAATTTATTGATGTGTGATGACTGTGAAGTCGCTACATATGTAATGGATAATTGAACAGAGGATTACAGCAATTTTACCTATGAAGATCATGTAATTATGCTAATAATTTTTTTTTTCAATTCTTTGGTTAAAACTTAACTCCAATAAGCTTGCTTTTAGGAGTAAAACCTAATATGTTTCAGGGATTATGGTTCCTTATATACACCAAATTGTAAGGGTGGGTGATTCTATGTGTTTTTCTCATAATTTTATTCAAATGTCCCTAAAGTGCCAGAATATATATAATTCAGATGTCGGGATCTCAATTATTTATCAGTTATACATGTACATAGCACCACCCAGCTTCATCCCCCTGCAGTGGAGAATAACCTTATTTGTCTTTCTTTAGTATCAATATTTTCATTAGAAACCAGAAAATATACAGTTCAGCGGTTAGGATATCAACAGTTAACAGTTTTAACAAATTCCCACCTGGCACCACCCTTTAGTTGAAATTATATATATATATATAGATATATATATATATATATATATATATATATATATATATATATATATATATATATATATATATATATATTATTAAATGGTGTTGCTTGAGTTGCTTTACACAAATATATAGATATATTTATATAAATATATATATATATATATATATATATATATATATATATATTATTCTAGTACACATTAGAGGGTATTTATAGAAAAAATGGTAATTGGTTTTTTTAAGAGAGCGTTCATTGTGCTATACGATTTAGTGATATCACTAATTCGATTTTTTGATATCACGAAATTATATAAGTAATATCAAAACATCAAAATTATTTAGTAGTATAAAAAAATCAAAATGAATCAGTGATATAAAAATCGTATTAGTAATATCACTAATTCTATTTAGTAAAATGCTCATTTTCTTTCAAATAAAACCATGAAATTTAGAATTTATGTAAGATACATTTGTGCCGGATACAATGTAGTGCAGGAGAAGTATTAGTAATTTAATTTCTTGTTCTTCAAGAAAAAACGTATGTTTGTTTGTTTGTTTTTCACCATCATAACACTGTAAACACTAAATATAACTTTGTTATAAAACACGAAGAACTTAAACTTCAATTTAAAGCTTAATATAACCGAACACATTAGCTGGTAAGCCAACTGTGGAAGTATTGATGACATGAAAATATGAAAAGTGTAACCTGACTATAAGACACACTTTCAATCAATAGAAGCCTTAATGGCCAAATCAGACTAAAGCTATTAAGAATGTATTTATAAAATGATCAGTGTTATTGATTCCTTATTCTTTACAGAAAACTGATTAATGTTTCCCTTAAGTAACAATTAGAGTCAACTCATTACCGGAAATGCGTCACCAATACACAAGATCACTAGTTATGGCCGACATCATATCAATGGCTGCAAGAATAATAAATGTTTTAAACCAACTAGTGTTTTTTATTGATTTAAATGATAATTAGAAAATTATTAAGCCCTACTCTTGTCTTCCTGTCGTTTTTCAGTTCGGTAAAGTTTCTGGACACGCTTGATTTTTATTTTACCGTCTGTATACAAATTTGTTTATTTTGTGCATTACAAATTTTGCACTAAACTACAATGAAATCGAAAATGGTAATTTTATAATTACGATATTAGATAAAATTTCAATCATTTTTTCTTTCAAATTCTTTCAAAAGCCTATATTGTCCTTCCATCAAAACCTGTTCTATTTTTTTAAAATACAAAACAGCGTTTCTTACTGTAACAGGGGTTGTAAATGCAGGACAATTTTAAAAAAGACCACGTCATTACCACTTGAACCAGCTGTATGATAAACAGTAGAGTATACATGATTTGTACAGAAAAGAAATGATATTGTGACGTATATAAGAGCGACCTCTATATAATCTGAACTTTCTTTAACACAATTTTGTTTTTTTAATAGGATTATTGATTTGCCTTCACATTAACAACCATACGACGCAATAATGAATCAATTTTTTTTCTGTCTTTTGCCACCCTTGATAAAATAAATGAGGTACATGACTGTATTCATTATTGTTTAAATCTACAAAAAATCGTTATACTTTTAAACTACATGATTTTTTCCCTCAAGTATCCCTACCCTTGTGTGTGTTGGGGGTTTGCGAGAAAGAGATAGAGTATGGCATTCATATTATATTCAATATATATGGTTATTTGCATCTTAGATTTGATATACATTTAATACAGATAATTATGATTAAATATGTCGATAGATATCTGTATTTGAATTTAGACTTCTATGTATTGAACAAAACATATTTGACTTTCTATAACATCGAGCACTTGTTTCAAGTTATAAACAAATTTGAAATTGAGTTTGGTTTGTAAACCATTAAGGAATGGAATTATTGTGTCTAGATGTTAAAGGTGATTATTAAGTCTTCCACCATACTAGATGGAAGACTTATTGCTTTTTTCCGTTTCCGGTTCTCCATTTTTCTTTTCACCTAAAAATATTTGTCCGCAGGATTTCTCCCAGACACATCAGTTAATCTCGTTTACATTTTTTGGGTTGTTTTCTAAATTGCGAGAGTTGTCTTATTCTGGATTTAAATCCCCAAAGGTTCAATAGGAGAGGGGCAGGATGTTGGGATCTTAAAGACAAAAAGCACCAATTTTTTTCTGTAAATACTTTGCTTGGTACTATAAATTCATATATTAATGTAATAAGCATCAAGGTGAATCTTTTCATATGAATATTTTTTCTGGATTACCACTAAGGGGTGGCGCTAGGTGGGGCTTTCTCTTAACTTTCAAACTGTTGATACCCCAACCCCTAAACTTATATTTCCTGGTTCCTTAAAAAATGAAAATAATGATACTAGAGAATGACTGACCTCAGGTCATTCCCCCTAGTAGGTTGGGACTGGGTGGTGCTTTGTACATGTATAACTTTAAACTGGTTGAATTCCCCATCCCAAACTATATATTTATTGGTTCCATATGATTAGATGAATAGAGTTATAATACACAGGATACCTAAGGTCATTTCCCACTGTGGGGTGGGGCTGGGTGGTGAAATGTAGACGTATAACTTTTAAATAATAAGGATCCCTGCATCTTTACTCTATATTTTCTTGTTCATTATAGAAATTTCAATTAATTGATTGAAAAACCTCAGGAAATCATTTCAAAGAGAGGGAGAGGTCAGTAGGACAAGAATTCCCTAACCGTCATTTAAGAGCCACTGTCCTTACACATACTTCATTTCATTCCTTCAGGCAAACTTATTGAATAAAAGTCCTATTTAAAGATTGAAAACAATCTATTATTACATACTTTGTACAGGTATGATTGCTTTAATTCTCAGGTCAATTATCCATTTCATATGTAGATTCTGGCTATAAGACAGATAAACGTTCTCACCAACACACAATTCACCTAGCTCACGATAAGAAATATATCACGGTTCCCAGCTACGATTAAATATGTAAAAACAGTCAATTGGCAGTTTTTTTAATGGTTTGAATTGCTGGAATGATAAAATGAACTTTGAGAAAGTTGAGTAATAGTGTTTTTATACCCCAGTCACTTTTTTTAACTTATATCGATGCAGCCAGTTCTGGGATGCTGGAGAAAACGAGTTTACATGAGAAAACCATCAACTTTTGTAAAACACACTTACAAACTATAAAAGTATAATTCCCAAAAGGGATTGGACGCGAGAGAGTTGAGTTGAGTAATAGTGTTTAACGTCCCAGTCAAGAATATTTCATTTACATTGAGACGTCGCCAGCTATAGGCGAAAGTGCAAAAAATTTTGCCTGTGCATTGCGCCGATGGAATTATACGCAGGGTTCTTTATCGTTCCATGCCTGCCGTGACACGGGACCTCGCTTATTTTAAGTTCCCATCCGAAAGAACCGTGACTTTCATTACGTAATGCCGAGTGCTTGGAGAAAGAACAGTCACTACCCACTTTCAAGTCTTGGGTCAGACCGGGCCGGGATTCGAACCCACGACCTTCCACTTACGGAGCGAGCACTCTACGAATTGAGCTACCGCAGTGGTTGGAAGCAAGAGAGTAGAAGGAACTGTGATAAATAAGTGTACACATGCACTTTAAACCTGTTTTATCGAGAGGTAATTCGAGCCAAACCTAGCCAGGTTAAACCTCAGAGTTCGAGATACATGTAGTACCAAATTACAAACATACACTCATGCAAACACAAACTGTCCCTAGAATATTTCTTAGAAAATGCAGTGACATTCTAATAGTTTGGAAGGTGCTTGCCACAATTACAATTCTAGTTATTATTATTATTATTATTATTATTATTATAATTATTATTATTATTATTATTATAATTATCGTCTGATCAATTTTTGTCCGCAGGATTTCTCCTAGACACATCAATCAATCTCATCCAAATTTTTAAAAAGCAGGTTTCTGTACCTTGGGATCAAGTCCCGAAAGGGTTCAATGGGGACATGCAGGAAGGTGGGGTCTTTAAAACAAAAATCACCAATTTTTCATAAATATTTTGACATAAACTATGATATTATATATTTATGTAATTGGCATATCAAGGCGTATCAAATCATATAAAACGTTTTCCCTGGCTTACCACGAAGACATTGTGCAAGGTAGGGCTTTGTCACTTTTAAACCTCCGAGATCCCGACCCCTAAACTATATATTTTCTTGTCCATTATGATAAAATAATAAGATTGATACTAAAGAATGACTGACCCAAGGACATCCCCTTTTGGGGTGGGACTGGTTGTTTCGTTGTACATGAATTTTTTTTATTTGGTTGAGATCTTAACTCTTAAACATTTTCTGGTTCCTTATGAAAAATTGAATAGAGGGATGATAATAAAAGACTTCTAAGATCACCCCCACTGTTGGTGGTGCTATGTACAAGTATAGCTTTAAAATAGTTAAGATCCCTGCATCGTTACTCTATATTTTCTGGTTCATTATGGAAATTTCAATAGAGTGATTAAAAAACTCCAGGAAATCATTTCCAAGAGCGGGGAGGTTTTAGGGCCAGAATTTCCCCACCATCAGCCAAGAACCACTATCCTAAACATACTTGAATTCATTCCTTAAGGCAAGCTTAAAGGGTTAAATTCTTATTCAAAGAATTGAATCCAATTTTAAAAAAATCACGTTTTACAGGTATAACTTCTTTAATCTACCGGTCAAATATCCATTACATATGTAGCTTCTGGCTACAAGACTGATCAAATTACAAATTCACACTTTCACTGACACAAACTGTCCTATGAATATTTCTTAGAAAGTAGTAAAGCTCACATAGATGAAAAACTGCTGATGTGGCATTACACATTTTCACCAAGTAATGGCCCAAAATGGAAAGGGGGTTAAGAACGTTTGGGTGGTGGAAGATTTTAGTCATTGTGCATTCCACAATTACAATTCTAGTTTTATAAGTTTTTGAAATAACAAAACAAATAATAATCTTTAACAGATTTCAGATCATACTCATGGCTTTAAAATTTGAGATATTGCTTCTTCGTCAGGTGCTCGGCAAAGAGAGGATAGAGTATTGATTGATTCACACGTTGCCAGGATAATGAACTAGGAAGTGGCATGCTTGTCTGTGGCATACTGACTCCGTGAGCTAGCACCTTACCAGAAAATTGCGCCGAGTGTTTGCTAGTCAGGATAATGTGATTCAGAGAGTGATATGCTTGTCTGTAGGATATTTTTTCATTGAGATAGCACCTCAAAAAGTCAATCTGAATGTTGGAAAGTACAAGACATACCAAATTACAAACTCGATCTCACACAAACACAAACAATAATAATTTTCTAAGATTTATAAAACTTGCATATATTTGACATATTGCTGATGCGACAGTACACAACGTTTTAACCATTTTATCGTATAGGGCAAACCGGAGTGGGGTCAACATTTTAGGTGCTGGAAGACTTAAGTCGCTGTGCTTGCCATAATTATTTTTTTCACATTATCACTTTTGTATCCTTGAAATTTCTTCTAGACGCACTCAAATTTTAAGGTTATTTTCCTGTACTATTGCTGTTGTGCATTGCGGTATTTTACTCCCTTGGGGTTTAATGGGTAGGGGCAGAAGGGCTTTTCAAACAAGGGTTCATGTATGTGTGAGAGTGTGTTAATTTGTCTGCTTTACACTAGTGCGTACTAAAGAAACCTTTGTAGCTTATTTTAGCGCGCATTCAGGGCAACGTTTTGGTATGGTGCTAGCTAACCTAGTCAGTATGTTACAGTCAAGCATATCACACCCCATTCCGTTATCCTAGCACTAGGTTAATCAGTCAACACTTTATCCTTCTAAGGCTAAGAGTCAGAAGAGAAAACAATTTCTCATTTTTAAAGTCTTATGTATGAACCAGCACCTTCTGCTCTCAAGGTGGACACTCTACCAATGAGCCACCGAGGCAGTCCTCAAGCACACTAAGTCACATTATCCAGGAAATGAATCAATTACTTATCTCTTATACAGTTACATAACTCTCTAAAACTTATTTTATCACAAAAAATTCAAATATTTCAAACAACTGCTATTTAAGTGTGATTTTTTTATGATATTAATCACAGGCTAAACCTATGATGTAATTCCTATTGTGAATTTGGTAAGAACAAAATTAAAGCAATTCCTCACAAAATGATTTTAATTCTTAAAATCCCTAATCATGTTTTGTGGTGTGTCGTTATAACATAAGGTAGTTACAACCACTTGTAGGATTTTGATTGGTCAAGTATTCAACTTTTATTGATAACAAACTATCCATGAACTGTGAGGGTGTAACCAACCAATTGATTTAGGCGTGAGGACTATGATTTAACCAGGAGCTACATATGTAATAGATAATCGACCAGTGGATTAAAGCAATAATACCCATGAAACTTTTGAAAAGCATGTAATTATGCTTTGGAAACTGTTTTTCAATTCTTTGGTTAGGACTATATTTCTACAAGCTTGCCTTAAGAAGTAAAACATAATTTGTTTCAGAGATTGTGGTTTCTTTTTAACATTTAATTGTAGGTGTGGGATATAATATTCCAATCAGTCCCATCCCCTCCCTTGGGACGACTTCATGTGTTTTATCTTAACTTTATTCAAATGGCCATCAAGTACGAGAAAATATATAGTTCAGGAAAGGGGATCTCAACACTTCTAAAGTTATACATGAACGTAGCACCACCCAGCCCCACCCTTCCCTCAGGAATGGTCCCGACGTGTTTTTCATTAGTGACCCTCTATTCAAATTTTCATAAGAAACCAGAAAAGACATAGTTTGGGGTAGGGATTTCAAAAGTTTCAAGTTATACATGAAAATAGCACCATCCAGCCCCATTTTATAGTCGAAAATACCTTAGGTGTCTTTCATTAGTATCAATTATGTTATTTTTTACAAGGAGCCAAAATATATAGTTCTGTGGTTAGGATGTCACCCAATTAAAAATTATGACAAATTTCCCACCTCGTACCATCCCTGCGCGGTAACCCTGGAAAAAAATTATATGAATTAATGCGCCTTGATCAAAAATATATATGTTTTTTAGTACACAACAAAGTGTATATGAAAAAATTGGTGATTATTGTTATTATACTTCGTCCTCCTTCCCCTCTCTTATTGAACCATTTGAGTTTTAAGTACTGGATGACACACCTTCAATGGTATAGGAATCTGAGATTCAATAATGCATATAGTAGAAATCCTGCGGACAAAAAAGTGATCAGGTGATATAGTTATAATAATAATTATAATAATTATAAAAATAATAATAATTATTATATCGGAAAAGCGGAAACGGAAGAAAAGCAACAAGTCTTTAACTAGTAAGGTGGAAGACTTGATAATAATAAAAATTATAATGGAGAACCGAAAACGGAAGAAATCAATCAATTTTTCAATTAGTAAGGTGGAAGACTTAAATAAAAGTACAAATCTAAATTTAGGACTGTTCATGGTGAACGTCAGGCTGAACTGACCGGTGCAGCATACCCGGTTAAAGGTAAACCTTTACTTGCTGAAAAAGCGACAGTGACTGTACACAATATGCTTAAAAGACCAGACATTATAATTTTACAGTCGCATGTCAATTATATTCATTTGATAAGATTGTTTTGCCAATTTAGTTATATGGATGTGAAGTTTGGCGTTTTGCCAACCTAAATATTATTGATTAAGTAAATTATTCCGAACATAAGTTGCAATGAAAAAAGTCCACTCCTAGTATTATTTATGTTTAGAGAATCGGGCTGCTACCACATAAAAATAATTATAGAGGCCAGAATTATAGAATTTCACCTGAAAAAATCGAAATAAAGTTACAGTATGTACATGTATACTATTTTATATGATAAGATAATGAAAGTTGTTAAGTTCAGTGACTTAAAAAATTACAATATATTATTATAAATCGAATTTAAATAATTCATTGTATTCTGAAACTTTTACAAACTAGTTAGCTGTGATAAACAAAGATATAACTAGGATTGTAATTTTGGCAAGCACAATGACTTAAGTCTTCCACCAGTCCAAAATTTAACAACAACCCTCCCCCCAACATCACAAGATTAGTTGGTTAATTATTATAATGTCAACATCATATCAGTAGTTTTTCAGTTATTTGCTAGTTTTTAGGCACTTGGGAATATTCAAAGAATAGCGCATGTATGTGTGAGAGGGTTATTTTCTGCCTTAACAAGTGCACACTAAAGGAAAATTGTTGAGGTGAGTCATGTATGCTGCAAACAAGTACATCATGCCCTGATATTGATGCTGTTATATTGTCCAACATTGCATCAGCAATTTTTTCAGCTACTCGTGAGGAGAGCAAGGTTTTTAATCTCTACAAGGTCATGTATGCATGTAATGTGCATGTGTATAGAATGGTCTGCCATGTAGTAGTGTGCACACGGGTCAACCTCTTAGTAAGGTACTAGCTCACCCAGTCAGCATGTCGCAGACAAGAATATTACTCCCCATTCTATTATCTTGGCGCAAGATACACCAGTCAAAACTCTATCTTCCTATTGCTGAGAACCAAGCGAGGAAGCAAGATCTCAATTTTTAAAGTATTATGATTGACCAGAAGGGTTTAAACCTACAACTTTCAGCTCTTAAGGAGGACACTCTACCACTTTACCACTAAGGGCTCACCAAGCCCTGAGTCAAATTATCCAGGAAACCAGTCAATTTTCTAATCCTTTTACAGTTCTTAATTAACTCTCTGAAAGTTCATTATTTTTCAAACCATTCCAAAAACTGCTTATTGTGTGCTATTTTTACATAATATTTAATGAAAGCCAGAAACTATGATACATTTGTTACGATGAGCTAGGTAAACATTTTTTGATTGACAGCAATTCTTTAAACAAGTAAGTTTGATTCTTAACACCCCTAATCATGTTTTGTGGTTTGTTGTATAAACAAATTTGACATGCAAAATCTCTTTGTAGTTCGTCAGACCCGCCCGCCTCTAAAATTTAGAATTAAAATAAAATTAATTTCATTTTAAAATTGTTTTCCGCCTTTCAAAAAATTTCAGTATATTCCTGCATCCATTTTTCTGCAAAATCTTTGGCTGCATTGAGTGTAAATTGAACAATACTAGGGAAACATTTGTCCAGTGTTTCACCATTAAACAGCTCATGGTTGATATATTATTAGTTATATTGAATGGGAGTTTGTCACAACAGCATATTCTTTGCTTTTATCAGTCATATTTAAACTTGTTTGCCTTTTTCTGCAATAATTGTTCAAATTTTGTTCGTCCAAAGAAAAATGAGTTTTAGAAAAAAAAATACATTTTATTTTTAATCGCTCGCTTGCCTCTATATTTTTTCCCCAAAAATCTGTAGAATTAAAAATTAATTTGGTGTAGCCTTAGCAAAAGTTTTTTGATTGGTCTAGTATTCAACTTTAAACTATGAAGGATGTAACCAACCATTTGTTTGATGTGTGTCATGATGTGTGAAGTACCCGGAAGCTACAAACGTAATGGATAATTGATCAGGGGATAAAGGCAATTATACCTGTGAAAAGTATTAATTATGCAAATTGCTTTCAATTCTTTAAATAGGACTTTAATCCTATAGGCTAGTCTAAGGAATGAAATCAAGTATGTTTTAGGATAGTGGTTTTTGACTAAGGGTGGAGGAATTCTGGCCTTACAAACCTACCCTTCTCTTGGATATGATTTCCTGGAGTTTTTTTTTCACTTTATTCAAATTTCCATAATGAACCAGAAAATATACAGTTAAGGAGAAAGGATCTCAACTTAAAAAGTTATACATGTACGTAGCACCACCCAGCTCCACCCCACAGTGGGGAATGACCTTAGGTGTCCTTTATTGGTATCACTCTATTCAACTTTTAAAAAGAAACAACAAAATACATAGTTTAGGGCGAGGAGGTCTCAACCAGTTAAAAGTTATTCATGTACATAGCACAATCCATCCCCAACGGACAGGGCGGTACCACATTAGGTGTCTTTCTTCAGTATTAATCTTTTCGTTTTATCATTTGGAATAAAAAATAAATATAGTTTAGGGTTGGGATCAAAAGTTACGACAAAGCCCCGCCTAGAATCACCCCTTGGTGGTAACCCAGGGGAAAATCTTTTAAATGAATTGATGCACCTTCAGATGCTTTTTACAAATATGTATGGTTTTATACTACACAGCAAAGTGTTTACGAAAACATGGTAATTTTTTTAAGACCCCGCCCTCTTGCCCCTCCACATTGAACCCCGGGGGATTTAAAATCAGGGATAACACTTTTTTTTTTTGATGCAGAAACCTACCCTAAAAATTTGAAGGAGATTAAATGATGTGTCTGGGAGAAATCCAGTGGACAAAAAGTGATCAGGTGAAAATAATAATAATAATAATGTAGAACCGGAAACAGAAGAAAAACAATAAGTTTTCAAACTAGTAAGGTGGAAGACTTAATGATCAGTCCCTACAGAAGTGGTATTCTACGTTACATACATCTTCTAAGGGTATATAAAAGGGTTTATAATTTAAATTATTTTGAAATAAATTTTAGTTAAAAAATTTTTTAGTCAATATTCCATTTAATAATGTATTACAGTTATTTAAGATTAGAACAAAGAAACAGGTAGATGATCGGGTAATTAACGGAGAAAATAGGAAATGTGCATTATGTGACTTAGAAATTTAAGATGAATTTTATTGTATGTTAAAGAAGATTAAATATAGAAAAAAAATCATTGGTGCAAATGCTATAAAATTTAATAATTCATTCTCTAGTAATGATATTGACACTTAACAGGTTGTGTGTTTTTCTCCGTATTATAAACAAGTGTCTTGTCAGGCATTAGCTCTTTATTTACGTACGTATTGTAAATGTTAATACGTTAATATCATATCATATATATATATATATATATATATATATATATATATATATATATATATATATATATATATATATATGAAGTATTGTATTTTGTATTGACCATTTAAGACTGACCCCGCCCATTTTAAGATAAAACCATAACGACTAAATGTAAAACATATGTGCTAGCTCCATGTATTTCCCACTTTCTGGTCACGCGGTGAGTCTATAGTCTATATGAGGCCAGATCAATTCTATAGTAGTCTTTATAAGTGCTATGTCCCTTGATCCACGTCAATATCGACCGCCTGGTAGTAAACGTGCCAAAACTCTCGTTCTATAAACAGAACTGTACGTTACTGTATACTTGCATTACAGTGGTTATTTTTCAGAGTGGTCAGTAGGATATTGTCAGTGACCAAATATTGTTTATACAGCGTCAGTTAAGTCAGTATCTTTCCTTGCCCAATATAAAATAGACAATTAATCTCAAACTTAGTGTAACTAATAACTTTTTTCCATACGATGTAACGTAAAATAGAAAGTCATCAATATGAATATATACTAAAAAGTTTGATTATAAATTATGGTCGATTTTATGTCATTTTACGACTGTGTACTGTTGTATAGTATAAATTATGTGTAATATTTCTACCTTAATCGAGCAAAATATCTTGACTTCAGCAACGCGACATTTGATACATATTTAAATGCTTAATGCAACAGTAATCGCTTTAGGACCCAAATTCAAAAGGCTTCTCAATTGAAATATAGTTATGTCACCCGTGTTATCTTTGAAAATAATGTTCACTCTCTAAAGAATAATTTTAAATGCATGTTATTGTTATCGCTTGAAATGGCTAAATTTTAAAGAATCGCCTGTTGTATAATAAATTTCTCATATAAGTCAAACGTGTATATATCATCTGCACTTTTTACTAAAGTAATAATTTAAACAATGCATTTGAGATCTGCTAACATTTTAACATTTCAGTTGGCAATTTTCAAAATAAAAAAAAAGAGATAGAAAGAAAAAAAAAGAAAAAAAACTTTACACATGCTTTGGAATCCTGCCAAAATGATCTAGAAAAATTGACAGACAGACCTGGCATCTTTCATGAGTAGAAAATAAGATCGATTCGGTTTAAGTTCCAGTAATAAGTTCGTGATTGAAATCTGAGTAGGCGAGATCTTAAAGGTTTATAGAGAAGTTTGTGATGGGTATATTGACCACTTTGCGGCGATTGTCAAAACCGTTTTAAACCAATATAGAAAATAGAGTTTAAATTTTATATTGTATTTTATTAATTCAAACCATTCTCATTTTCAAATCAGTTTGAAAAAATTCAATGCATTCAAACTTGAAAAAGGCTAACAATCTCTAAACTTCAATGTTGGTGTCATACTTTTTGAATGTATTTTTATGATTAAATTCAAAAAGTGGTATATGACATTGGAAATAAAAATTTCTCGACCATTTTTATATGAGTAAAAGAATTTAGCAATTCCTACAGTTACTCTTGATGAAATTAATCAGATAATGACCGAGAACAATATATATATATATATATATATATATATATATATATATATATATATATATATATATATATATATATATATATGATTAACGATCACCTTAGGATATTCCCAAAATTGCTAGCAAAGTACAATACACAATTACTGTAATTACAGAAACTCTTAAATTTTTTGTCAGCTTGGAACTGTGAGAACTACTTAATCAGAAACATTTAGTAACAGTTCAATTATAAATAGCTAAATGTATGTAATAACTAAAGTGCAATAGATTATTTCCAGATAATTGACAATTTTAGTTTTCTTATGCAGCTATGACCTTGACCTTTGAACGTATGGTTTTGAACCATATATACATGCCTATTCAGAAAAATAAGTTTTCAAGATAATTAACAATTTTAGTCTTCTAATGCAGCTATGACCTAGACCTTTGATTATATGAACTTGAACCACATATCAAAATGATCACCACATCAATACCTACAATATTGTAATATAAACCTATACAAAATAACAATTTCAGTCTTCTTATGCAGCTATGACATTGACCTTACAACGTATGACCTTAATAAGATATAAAAGTGATTGCCATGTCAATACCTACAATATTCTAAATACATGCTTTTACAAAATGTTTATAGTTTTCAAGCCAATGCACAATTTTAGTATTTATAAGCAAGAAATAACATTTCTAGGGCAGCAACTCCTACATGGATTATCATAACTTGGTACCTTGTTGAATTTTGTCAAGCTAAACATTTCAACAGTGTTGTATTTTTATATAACTTTTATTGTTTCAAGAAAATAGCCTAAAACTGCAAAAACCACACCCTTGATCGTTGACCTTGACCTAATTTTGAAAGTTACTTTAAGAAAAAGTTCAAACTAAAGCTGAAAAATGTTTCTTCCATCATTTTTCAAGAATTTTTAAGATTTTTACACCCTAGGTCACCTTAACCTAGTTTTGGTAGTCATGGCAACGCCGTGAATAAATCTAAATTGCACCGGCCCATACATGCTTCTAATCAACTATCATTTAAATCTGTCCAGCAGTTTCAAAAGAGATGTTCATTTTATGTATTGACGGACTAACGCACGGACACACGCACACAAGCAAAAACACATACCACATCATGCTAAAACTTTGAAAAGTGGCCAGTTTAGTTATACACGTGAACTTTCATACCCGGAAGGGTGAGCTACTCCTGTCAAGCTAGGCTATAGCCGTCACGTGGTAAGTCAAATATATCCAATATAAGTTTGGATACATTGACTCCATCAAAAACACTGTGACGACGGCCATAAAACTTTTAAAGGTCTTGATTAGCTTGTGCTTGCAATGTCCTTGAGCCAACAATTCAATTATAAGCAGTGTGTTTTGTTGCAGAAAGTCCTCGTAGTGGGAACAAGCTCTACCATACCTTATTGACTGAGAAACATATACATCATAAGCAGGAGAAGCAGGGACATTACTTCAAAAATAGGAAAGTTGACAATATAAAATTAAAATCATCATGTTTGTTGTGACCTTTCATGTATGTCATAATTGAGCTATAAGTAGAAATATGAAGCAGAAGATAAAAAAAGGGTCGTAACTTTTATTTAAAGCTCACTTGAATAGATGGCATTCACATATTCTCCAAATTGTGGATTATTTAGAGACAGAACGTCATCTATATATCTGTATGTGGAGTTGAATGATTTAGCGACAGTCTTCTCTCCAGATTTGACAAGGTTTATAATTTTCATCTTGTATCTACCCATAACATTGTGCAAAGTTCACGAACAAACGAGCAAACTTACTTGATTAACAAGAAACTAAGTAGCTTTAATGCACACCCGAGGATATTTTCTGCAAAAGTAAAATTGACAGTTGAAAAAAATTCAAAAGGATGATTCTTAATAAACCGAGGCATCAGCATGAGATTTTAAAATTTGTTACAAAATATATACACTTGTAACATCCAAAAGATAGTATCAAAACAAAAAGGTTTGCAACATTTAAACTTTGATAAAACCTTACATTTTGTATCAAAACACACATTGCAGAATACTACATTCCGTATACTTCAATACAAATAAAGAATGGAACGATCTAGGGGAGATCAATAACCTTGACTCTTGAACTCTTCCGATCAACAATGATGATGTTTCTTTCAGGTCAAAGGTCAAATGAACACCTGGCATCGTAAAACGGATCAATAATTTTGACAGTTGGATGCATGTTTTATTCACCCATTTTCAATGACCACTATAGCTATAACTTGAACTTTGGTTAAAAAATATTTTGAGATATTACGGAAAAAACGGTATTTTTATATTTTTGATATGTTGTACAGAAAAACCACATTAAATGCCCGAAGTCGACCCGGTCTGTAACTTTTAAAAATTCCACGAAATTGGCGTGACGCTACAGGTGAAATAAACATCTGCAGTTAGAGGCCTGGGACCAGTATCTCGAAGCTCTCTTAAGACTTACGAATACGTAACGTGTACATACCATGATCTTAAAACATTCACCTGTATCTCGAAGCATTCGTAAGTAGGACCATAACCGGAACGTTCTCTTAACTTTAAGAGAGGAATGGACCTCCCTTAACTCTTACTTACGATCCGTAACTACGTGGTAGAAGAAAGAAAACATTGTCCAAACTTTCCATCTCTGAGAAGAAGTGTAATAACTTACTCTCTCTTTCCATTTCTGAGAAAAAGTGTAAAAACTCTCTCTCTCTCTCTCTCTCTCTCTCTCTCTCTCTCTCTCTCACACACACTCACACACACACACACACACACACACACACACACACACACACACACACACACACACACACACGTGCGCGCGGGCGCATAGAAAACCATTAATTGTATTACAATAAATTCACATTTGATTTTTTTCAAAGTCACGATTATTATGCTTATACCCATGTATTAGCTCAATTAGTTGGGTAGAATGTTGCGTTCCATCCACCAGTTTTCATTTTTCATTGCAATTGAGCAGTTTTGTTTTTGACCAATCCTACCACTTTTTCTATATCTCTTTACCAGTTCGCTTTCCCTCAGGAAACAGCATTTTTAATTTTGAAAATTAACGTCCTTTTTTTTCAATTTGTTTTAAAAAATATTTATTATTATTATAAGTGTCGGGTTTAGTTAATTGGTATAGTAAGCGGGGGTTACAGAAAATACCCGCTGACCATTTCATGTCCTCGTTCAGCAACTAATGCAGATGTGATTGTAATAAAAGAAATTGACAACATGGTTTTTTTAATTGATAGAAGGTCTGTAAAACTAGTCCTTCTATTCATCAATTTTTCTATTAACTATAGTAATTTTAGCATAAACTGTTTAAAACATTGATAATAAAGTCATTTTTTTTAAATTTATTTTTTTATTTTTACAATTCAGTTCCATTACTTGTCGAACAAATAATGTTTAGGTGTTTTTTACGGTAAAATTCCACACATGCGCTAATTATCGGTAACTACAGCACCAATATCTTTAGGCTGTTGTATAAATCCATAAAAGACACTGGGTTTTTAATTTTACAGCATATAACGCTTTAAGAACTATTGATCAAGAAGAGATTTACTTTTTATTTTTGAATTTTCACCTTGAAAGTCCCGCTTTAACATAATTGACCAATCAATCTAACTGTTATTTATAAAATATTACAGATTTTAAGATTTTGTCAACGAAACGAACAGCATGACGTTCCGGACGCAAGGTCTTCGTAACTCCTCTCTTAAGAGAGGTTTAAGTATGTTTCGAGATACCCGTGTACACCTACCGTAACTTACACTTAAAAAACACGTATAATTTACTTAAGTATAGGATTTACGAGAGCTTCGAAATACCCACCCCTGATCTTGCCTGTTGATACCTGTACACCTATTTTGCTTGTCTGTGGCATGAACAAGCAGTTTATATAAAATAAATGGGTTCTACTAAACGACTGCAAAACTGGAAGTAGAAATGGAGAGAAGTAATGGTGTTTTACGACCCAGTTAAAATTCTTTCACTTGTTTCGAGGCGGTCATTCTGGGATGGTGGAGGAAACCGGAGAGCCCGGAGAAAACCAACGACCTTCGACAAGCGAACTGACAAACTTTCTAAGACTAGGATCTGTTCCGAGTGGGATTCGAACCCAGGAAGTGAGAGGCGGTGTGATCCGTAATCACGCGCTTCTGGTACAACATAGAAAAAATCTAAAAATACTGTAAGATCTTAATAAATTTTTTGTCTGTTGACATAAAATTGATAGCTAGAACAGAACTTTGGTTTGACAAATTTGTCTAAAGAGCGATTTTAGCATCTTTGGCCCCAAAATTAAGTATGATGCGGATTTTTTCACGAAAATTCAACCTAGCTTGATCGCTAGAACGCATTTGACTCCATAGACTCTGAAAGTTTAAAAAATTTATAATCGGCTTCATGTCTTCCTCAAAATCGCGGTTCTACGCGGCAGATTAGGTAATTTTAGCCGCCTTTATCATTTCACTCTCAGAGAGAGTACAAAATTCGTAACTCCTCTAGATCGTTCCTTTCTTTACTAGATTGGCGACACCTTAAGGGGTTTCGCGGGAAAGAATGGAACAATCTAGAGGATGATTTGGGTTTTTTTTTTTTTTTTTTTTTTTTTTTTTTTTTTTTAGAAGAAAATGGTTTGCAGTTCGCTTGTCGAAAGTCGTGTTTTTTTCTGAACACCACGGTTTCCTCCACCATCCCTTAGCTGACTGCTCCAATACGAGTTAAAGAATCTTGACTGGGTTGTGAA
This sequence comes from Tegillarca granosa, assembly GCA_029721355.1. Lineage (NCBI taxonomy): Eukaryota > Metazoa > Mollusca > Bivalvia > Arcoida > Arcidae > Tegillarca > Tegillarca granosa. The sequence continues at coordinate 23,153,887 of CM056598.1, read as the reverse complement.
ACTACATTAATCCACACCAATCCTCCAATCAACTCGGCAGAACTTCTGATAACCTTATCTTTTTTTTAACTGGACCGGACAATTCTTGCTAAAGTCAGGTCATAATTCAATGCTAAAGAATTCACTTTCATCTGTAATCTATCTGACATTGTTTATACATGTTTGTACATGGCACAGTCAAGCAAAATAGGTGTACAGGCTTCAACTGGCAAGATAAGGCCTCTAACTGCAGATGTTTATTTCTCCTGTAGCGTCACGCCAATTTCGTGGAATTTTTAAAAGTCACAGACCGGGTCGACTTTGAAAACGGGTGAATAAAAGAGGCATCCAGCTGTCAAGATTTTTGATCCGTTTTACAATGCATATGTTCATTTGACCTTGACCTGAAAGAAACATCATCGTTGTTGATCGGCAACTTCGCGGAATTTGTATAAATGACAAACGGGATCGACTTTCGACATACAAAAAATCTAAAAATACCGTTTTGTTCGTAATATTAAATGTATTTTTGGGCCGACTTTCAATTTGATACTTTGAATAGCGTTTGAGCACGATCTGTTAAATGCAGAAATTTGGTATGCAAAAATTCCATTCAGGCTACACGAGCTAGGTCGCGGACTTTTGCATTGTAAATGACTAGGGTCCACTTAAAACACTTACTGTGGATTTTGTGTACAACATAGAAAAAATCTAAAAATACCGTTTTTTTCCGTAACATCTTAAAGAATTTTTTGTCTGTTGACATAAAATTGATAGCTAGAACGGTTATCAAACTAGAGTGGTTTAAACAGAACTTTGGTTTGACAAATTTGTCAAAAGTGCGATTTTAGCATCTTTGACCCCAAAATTGGGTATAATCCGGATTTTTCACGAAAATTTAACATAGCTAGATCGCTAGATCGCATTTGACTCCATAGACTCTGAAGGTTAACAAAAAATTATAATTTGCTTCATGTCTTCCTCAAGATCGCGGTTCTACGCGGCAGATTAGGTAATTTTAGCCGCCTTTATCATTTCACTCTCAGAGAGAGTTCCGAATTAAAATTCGTAACTCTTCTAGATCGTTCCATTCTTTATAATACTATGTTTCATAGAATGTAAAGTTAAAATGTTCATAAAATTGTTTTCAAATAATTGTTTTATGAGTAAATTATACCTACCTGACATATGTACTATAGAATTCCCTCTCTGGGCTATAAATAACTCGCTTACTTTTCCGAAATAGCCTAAAATCTATTCGGAACTCTTCGTTGTATATTACGTCACGGAAATCCGTGCATACACACACCACTTTTCTCTGGTGTTGAGAAGAACTCTCTACAGAGAAAAACTTTAAAAAAATTACAACTGCAAAATATCAACATTAAACATGTTTTAAATAACATTTAATGAATGTATTTTCGTTACTCCAATTTGCACTCTTCATGATATCTGTCAAGTTTGCACCTGAGAATAAAGCCCATGAAGTACCAATAGATCTAGTAGAGTGTCCCTTAACCTGACTATTAAAATTTTGATTCTTGTAAGCTAATCTAATTGTTTTAACAATCCATTTAGATATTGTCTGTGCTGATACTGGTTTATGTGGACTATTTATAGTTAGAAAAAGTTTCAACTCCTCTTTAACTGATACATTTCTAAAAGGTTCAGTCTTTTACAAATAAAAAGTTAGTGCCCTTTTTGGGTCTAACAATCTATTTCCCACAAATTGGGGAACAAAAATGGTTGGATTCGGGTGATTTAATCGGTCTTGATTTGATAAACCCTTTCTAATACAAGTAACACCTTTTTCTGTACATTCACAGATCCCTCACCTAATTGTAAAGATTGCAAATCTCCACATTTTTTAAAAGTAGTAATAGCCATCAAAAATACAATTTTCCACGTAACATACTTTAAACTAGCTTTTGTCATAGGTTCGAATGGCGCCTTCCTAAGCATATTTAGAACTATAGGGAGATCCCATTCTGGTAATATTTTCCTCTCATGAGGCCTGCTATTTAACATTACCCTTCAATAATCTAATAATAGTTGGATGTTTACCTACTGCTACATTATCAACTGGTGGCAAAACATTTGATAACATAGACCTATTACCCCCAATGGTCCTATATTCTAACTTTTAATTTGAAAAAGGTAAGCTAGAAAATCTGTACACTGTCTAAAGAAATTTCATTGTGATTAATTTGTTGTTGATTACACCAACATATGAACACCCTATATTTTGACCGATAATCTTTTTTGGTACCTGACCTTCATGAGGATGCCAATAATTTTCGAGACCTTTCTGAAAAACCCTTCTTTCTATATTGTTGGTCGATATTAACCATGCAGTTAATTGCAACATTTCCAAATTCTTGTGATGTATTAACCCCTTCCCTTGGGATAACGGATCTTGATCTAGAGGCAGTTTCCTCGGACAGTCCACTAGAAGATCTTATAAGCTAAGGAAACCAATTTGTCTTGGCCAATAAGGCGCTATCAAGATCATTTTGCATTGGTATTTCTTCATGCTATGTTAATACTTTCGGAATCAAGCACATCGGTGGGTATGCATAAGCAAACATGTTGCTCCAGGTTATTGACAGGGCATCCACTGCCAGAGCCTGTGAGTGCTCATTCCAGGAGCAAAACACTAGACATTTCTTGTTCTTTGGGGACGCAAACAGATCTATCATGGGTTGACCCCAAAGACTGAACAGTTTCTGAATCACTGACCTTTTCAGTGACCATTCTGTCGGTCTCACTAACCCTCTGCTCAACCGGTCCGCCAACACAATGTTGATCCCCGCTATATGAACTGCTTTCAGGAGTATATTGTTCTCTAGAGCTAAATCCCACACATTCCAAGTTTGATGACACAACTGATGCGACTTTGTTCCCCCCTGTTTGTTTATATAAAAAACTACCGACGTGTTGTCCGACCTTATTAGAACATGTTTTTTCGTAATTGTGGTAAAAAATGTTTGATTGTCAAAAATACCGCCTACAATTCCAGGCTGTTTATATGAAAATGGGACTCCCTTTTCGACCAATTTCTTCGAACTGTTAGGTTGTTCATTATCCCTCCCCAACCCATCTTTGAAGCATCTGTAGTTATGGTTAATGATGTAGAGGTCTGGGAAAGTGATCGACCCCTCATAATGTTCGCTGTTTATAACCACGAATTTAGATGACCAATTACAGCTGGAGTACCATGTACCACATAATTTAAACTCATTTTGGAAGGAGTCCAGAACCTCAAAAGATGTAATTGGATTGGTCTCATGAACAACCTGCATTTGGTATGGTCTCTAAACAAGCAGCCACCGACCCGAGAAACTTCAGATAATGTCTGGCTGTATTTTAACCCTTAATTAAATCTTGAAAAATGCTGTTCATTCTCTCCCGAGTTGGAAAAACCAAGCCCATGTCTAGTTTGAACACAGCCCCCAAATAAGTAATCTTCTGAGTCGGGATTAACTGAGTTTTATCTACATTGATTATAAATCCCAAATGTAATAGAAGATCGAGTGTTATCTCTCGATTCTGAACCAAACCCTGTTTTGCAGCATTCACTATTAACCAGTCGTCCAGGTAAACTGCCAATCTGATACTTAATGATCTTAAATGGGCTGCTATTACTGATACTTTTTGTAAACACCCTTGGTGCTGATGTGGGGCCTAAACATAGAGTTTTGAACTGATAAATTTTCCCTTGTATCGAAAACCTTACAAACTTCCTGTGTTTTTGAAACAAGGGAATGTGCAAATACGCTTCTTTCAAATCGAGAGATATCGCCCAATCTCATTGTCTTACGATATTTAAGACTTTTGAAAAAGTGTCCATTTTGAAATGTTGTTTCTTGAGAAATCGGTTGAGGACAAAGGTTTATTACTGGTCTCATTTCACCGTTCTCTTTTGGTACTAAGAAAAGCGTACTGTAAAAACCCTCCATAATCTGAGACCTGGGTAAAATTTCTATGACATCTTTTGACAGTAAACTTTCTATTTCTAAATTTATATGATTTAATTCTATTGAACTGGCAAAAATTTCCTTTATCCCTATAAAAACCGGTGTGGTTAGAAATTCCAATTTGTAACCTTTCTGAATTAGAGATAACACCCATTTGTCGTTTGTTATCTCCTGCCAATTCTCTAGAAAATGAGTTAAACGACCTCCTACCGGTATCTCTGGAAACAACATTCTTAGCGAGTCATTTCTTTGATTTTCCACCTCTAAAAGATTATGTGGAAGACTTCTTGGTAAAACTATTGCTGTATGATCTTTTACTGTTACTGATAGATCTGGATTTGTGGTCTGAACCGTTTCTGTTTCCACTTGAACAACGAAAATTATTGTTGAAATCAAACCTGTCCTTATCTGTAAAAAATCTCTTATTAGAATTGGACAAACTATAATCATCTGATTTTCTCTTCTCAGTTTGACCTTTTGAAGATTTCTTATCTGAACTTGAAACCTTTAACAAATCGTCTAAGTTCTTGTGTTTCTCACGTGTAACTTTAAGAGTGTTTTCTAAATTATTACCAAAAGCTCCCTCTGAATTTAAAGGCAAATTAGATATTCTACGTAAATCATCAAATTCATGAGGATGAGTGTCAGTCATAGTAATCTGACGTCTTATTATGTGGTGAAAAGCCCCACATCTGCCAGATTGATCTAACGTCTTAGTAGACATAGCGAAAATGTCCCTGACTTGTTTTCTCACTTAGTCCATATCACAAACATCTTCTTTTAAAATACTCATTAAAGATGCTAGTCCTTGTTGGATGTATAAATTAATTACGATCTCTAAATAAGCCGCCTGTTGCCATCTATAAGCAGTCTTTTCTATCATTTTATATGGCTGACTGTACAAATGTCTAGCATTCCTAATAAACCCTGCCTTTTTACCATGGCGTCTAATCAAAGTGTCTTTAACTTAATCATCTAATGCCGGGACCTGCAAAAACTTTTCAGATTATGATTCAATCTGAAATAATTCTTTATACTCCTCGGCAAATGCTGTAATTAAATTAGGAGAGTCAGATCTCCCAATTACCCTTCAGCACTTCTCTTTCTATACCAACATCTTTGTCACTCTTTTTTGCTAGAGCATCATCACCAAAAATGTCGGTGAGACTTCCTCTTCACCTCTGAAACACAATTATTGTGGTTTCGTTTTCCGAATCCGGAGAAACACCCCTTACTTTTTCTTGTCCAGGGTTGAGTGACAATTCATCTTCGTCCGAGTCGGTGTGTCTTTGTGACAAATCTGCCGAATACGCACCTTTTGTAGTGCTACATGAATCAACACCATTTGCAGTGTTTACATTCTTATTTAAAAGAATGTTCGCTAACCTGTCTAATTACTTTTCGTCCAATAACGAAAATTAACTTTCAAACTTTTCATCGAACACTTGGTATTTATACGGACGTGACTTTCTGCCAGTCTTCTTTTTATTGCTATCCGACATAGACATATCCATATTACCTTGCATGGATTCCAATTCACTACCGCTAAATAGTGAATCTGTCATATCTCCAAAAACAACAGTTCTCATAATAAATACTTGGAGCGAGCTATCGATACGTCTGTTCTTCTCAACGCTGAGAAGAAAACTGATGTGTATATGCACGGATTTCCGTGACGTAATATACACCGAAGAGTTCCGAATATATTATAGTCTATTTCGGAAAAGTGAGCAAGTTATTTGTAAAGCAGAGAAGAAATTCTGTAGTACATATGTCAGGCAGGTTAATATATAAAATGAAAATATAACTTTTCACTAAAAATAGATACAGACTATGATAACTTTTCTTTTGATCTCTAATCCCCACCTTATCAAAACAGTGCCGTTCTCCCCACTACCAAATGTTACCTATAATTAAAAAAGTGGGGAAATCGGGTACACAACTTCAAAAACATATCATGTTAGTAACAACATCACGATCCACTGGTCAATCCCTATACAATTTTAGGTATACAAAACAACATTATAAAGCATATAAAACAATAATGCTAACTTTTATTAATAAGGTCATAACCCGGACCTCTGATCATATAAATTTAAGGCAGTACTGCATTAAAATATCATCAAGTTAAACAAAAAATTTGATGAAAAAAGTAAAAAATAAGGTCATGTCTTCATATTGAAGGTCTTTTAGGGTAACTTTAAATGTAGAAAAGATACATCTTGTTTTTTAAAGTTTATTTAGATCATAACTCTTACCTTCGCTTTATGCCAAAACGGTGCCAAAATGAGAAAGTTTATTTATACACTGAACTAGTATTAAATAAAATTACAAAATAGTAGCAAAAACTCAAAGGTCAAAACTAGGTAATGTCCTTTTCCCCATTTTAAGGACATGCAAAAGTTCAAAGTCCAGATAACCATTTCAGTATTTTATGCTGTTACTAATTTAATATTTCAGCCTAACATTTACCTATACATCAAAATGACAGTAAAAATAATATCTAGAATATTCTTATATACATGCTTATAACAAAAAATATTTAGTTTTTTAGATACTCCTTTCAATTTCAATATTTTTCCGAAGTAAATTGCCGTTTCCCACTTTGATTCCTATGGCTACAATTTGAGCATATCTTAAACTAGATAAAGTAGGAATGTTCTATATGAAATTTCTAAGGTATATCTCTTATACATTCACAGAAGATTTTAAATTTCCTACTATGTCCCTTTCTTACGGAGTTCATATGGGTATAACTTTTTCATTTATGCAGTCTTCAAGCCCATTATCTAGAAATGATAATCATCAAGATCTATTTAATTTGGCCAAGCAGTTTACTAGTAATAGTGAACTATCATTATTATTGTTATTATTATTATTATAACTATATATATATATATATATATATATATATATATATATATATATATATATATATATATAAGCAATAACTTTTTAGCCTTAAGTTAAAAGTTAGATTTGTTAGCAGTTGCAACGCCATGAACAAATCTGAATCGACCGACGATTTAATGTCTCTTCTCAAATTGATGTACAGTATAACCTGCCATAGAATCTATCTCTATATAAAGTCCACCTGTCTACAGCAACCGGCCTGAGGTATTCCCAATGGATTTTGCATCTCATGTTTATAAAGCCCTTCCTTTTCAGTCCCAAATGACACCTGAACCTGTCTATAAAGTCATTTTTTTAAGTCTTTCTTATAATTTTATAATTTCATGCAATAATAATCAGCCAAGTTCTTGTAATTTATATCAAAATTATTATTTTCATTCTTCACACATAAGTATGATAAGTGGCAATTTAAATGTGTGATAAACATGTAAATCTTTGATCTACATGTATTTACATACAATTTAATAACTTAAAATGTTTCACAGTCTTATGTAGTAAAAAGTATAGTTTTGACTGTTAACAAGTAAAATAAAAATATATGTAAAGCCATCCGTAGCATGTCAGCAAATGAAGCCATTAGATCTATAGAAATACATGTAATCTATATTATATATTCTGTTTTATATGTACCATTGTTTAATTTGCGACACTTTTGCTACTTTAGACAACGAAGACACAATTAGTCACGTTTACCATTCGTATAATTTCATCAGATGTACAGTTCAACAAAATTGAAAAACTTTTCAGATTTTTTTTAGTTTTCTTAATAATCTTTTTTGAAAAATACAATTAAAACATTAACATTAAATAAATATAAAATAAGTATTTTAATAGGTACTAAATACTTTTCTCTCTCTTTTAGATAGTGACAGCATAAGTTTACTAATGCATAAAGATGACCCTCTATTTAGAGTCCACCTGTCTATTAAGTCCACTTTTGCTCAGTCCCATAAGTGGTCTTCATACATGTTTATACTGAACATTTCGTTTGCATTGCTATGGTCTTTAGTATTTCCAAATTTTCTCGCATAATCGCGGGGTCATTTCTTTATTCTTGTAATGACATAAAAATCATTAACACATAAAATTTTCTCGTAATTATATGAATTTTTCTCATAATAACATATTTTTTTTTTTTTTTTGTAATTTCATGAATTTGTTTCATAATAACATTGAACTTTCTCGTAATTACGTGAATTTTTCTCGTAAAAACATGATTTTTTTCTCGTAATTACATGAATTTTTCTCGTATTTACATAAATATCTCACGCAATAACGTTAACGTGAAGTTTTATTATTTTTATTTTTATAAACCGGCACGATTCATATTTTGTAAATTTATACAAATGCAAACAAAATTTGTATTGTTTTCTAACCGAAGGTTTTAATGCCTACGATGTAAACAAAGAAACATAGTGTAATTTGGTTATTAGTGTTGTCAAATCAATCAAATTAAGCGATGCTAAAATAATTTAAACTCATTTACATATAAACTAACGTAATCCACGACGCAATAGGTATTGTACTTTTAACTAAAGCCAGTTAAATATTTTAATCCAATAAACATGATAAAGAAACTTTTTTTTAAATACCACAAATACATTCATTGTAGAACTTAGAAAATCGATTTTTCTTTGAATATATATGTATAAAAATCTCCAGAGGAAAATGCTGAAACAATACAATACTAACAACACGATCCATATATTGATGTGTTCCACTTTTTATCTAATGTATGTACAGTTTGTACAAGCTTACAACTGATTGTAATACAGATTTACAAACAGAATGTCTAGTTATGAAATTTATAATGATTATTGTTACAAAATATGTTGTTAATCAACATAATGGAAAATTTCCATTTTTTTCAAACTGTGGACAAAAAGCTCAAAGTCCACAGATACAATGAACATGTACAAAAATGATGATGGTACAATTGTTGTTAGTTAACATAGGTAAACATTTTGGTATATATCGGGTCTATAGAACACATCGGATTTTTTAAAATCGACTTTTCTTTCACTTGCTAAATGAATGGAATGGAATAAACACTATATTTAGCTGAAAAATAGACCCTTTACAAATAATGCAACCAAGGCCATCTAGTTGGAAGGCGACATCGAATGTAGAGGATAAGGGGGGGGGGGGAAGTAGAAACTTTTTTTCGTAGCTTATATACATATTTACAAACGGTCACCTGAAACCAAGATATTGCCACTTAATTGCGTGTCTATCGCACAGAAAAAAATACGGATTGCAATTGCAAAAAACATTGTACCTAACAGTTTTATGTTCTAAGTTCAATAAAAAGGAAAAGAAATACTTTTAAAATGTCTTTATTATAAAAAGGTTTAGTTATTTGTGCAAAAGTTAGTAAAGACCGCCTTTCTAGAACATATTTTAATCGCAAATTGATATAGTTAGTCAAAAGTGAAAAATTCAAACGAATTTTTAACACCAAATTTCAGTGGCAAGGCAAAAACTGTATGCAGATTTTAATTGGAAAGAATAATTGTTGTATACCAAATTTATATCAAAAGATAAATGGGCACATTTGTGAAATAATACAAAAACAAAAAACCAACAGTAGCATGTGCTACTTGGTCTAGTCGGTATATTTTTTTATAAATATGATTTACTTTGAAACAAAAGTGTATAAGATTTACAATTTCAATAGTTTATTTGATTCTTCTTATCCATTTCAAAATTAAACGTAACAAATAATGTGCGAGTATATATAAACATTTTTTACATATAAAGTATAAAAGAGATATGCACAATACAATGATTTGTTTACTTGATCATCTTTGTTTTGTTTTGCTTACAATAGATATTTGCACAACGAAACGGATAATATGCAGTATTACTTCCAAAGCTAAAGCTAACTTGTGTATGATATGCACTGTTATGTTTTGAAAATTCATAAGGACAGAATTGCGATACTCATCCCGGGTAAAACCGTAGATGGTAGGCTTTGAGAATAACAATAAGCTGTTAAATGTTATCCCATCAAACGTTATTTGATACCATTTTACTCGCGATGAAAAATCTAAAAAATCCTTTCTTGTATACTGAATTTCGTCTGAGCATAATGGTTTATTGAATTCAGCGGCAATGGTGAGGTATTAAATCCCCAGTAAATGCCTAAAAATACTTACACTCAATTCTAAACATTGTTTTTATTGTTTTACACAGTTTAACGGAGGAATTGGGCCTCAGGGGAACTCGTTTTATTTTTGGTCCAGAATGCAAGCAGTTTAAGCAATTTGTTAAAAGAACTATCAGTCGATATAGTGCTAGAGCATCACCTCTATATAGCAAAAACAAAATCGTTGCTATGAAAGTTTAAGTTTGAAAAATAACTTTCCTAGTCAGAAAGAAGAATAAAAAATTGAAGTCCAATTTAAATGAAAATACAAATGACTGTTTTCGTGCAATTTGACACTGATTTTATACCTGAAAAAATAACTACTTCTTTGTCATAATTTTTATTATTATTATTATTGTATTTATTTATTTATTTTATTTATTTATTTATTTATTTTCTGCCAAATAAAACCTCAAATATGATACAATTGCATTTACGGTAAAACTGGACTACATTATGAGTATAACAAAGAAGCATATTATTAATTATCCATATTGTGACGTATGCATTATACTTAGTTACAAAACGAGAAAACATCGATTTTCAGCATTTAGAGCAGTTTGGATTTCTTTATAGGCGAACGTAAACATTGAAACATGATTAATTCTTGATAAAATCGTATGATTTTGTTATATCACGCCTTTGTTAAATGCATATTTACTATAATATTCCTTTCGTAAAATGTTATCACAAGCAATAACTTACGCATACATTCAAAATTGTATTAGATGTTTTGACAGAAAATGGAACACATATCTTGATTAAACATTACAGGAATCTACAATCTGACTGAATATTACTTTCTTGAGATACTAAGTATGCCCATTACATATACATATATGGCAAACAATCTACAACGTTAACGCTAAAACTAATACATTTACCTGCATTGTAGTGATGTAAGGTTTTCTCGATTTCGCATCGCAGATTTAACACATCAGTGAAGGGATTAACCGGATCCCTTTATATGTGAAAACAAAATGGTATCTTCAAAAAAAACCAAACGCTAATCCTTTACACTTAGCATTAAACAAATTCTTTCATTTTAAACCTTCGTTACTGCTAGTAAACAATATTGAGGTTATCACTGCAAACAGACGCTTGTTTCAGTGGGTTATATTGAAGAAGAGGCCGTCATCGTTGATGGATCAATAATGGTTCAGCCAGTCAGCCGTTAGCGATTGGTCTGTCTTAATACTTTTTGTATAGATATTGGGTATTTTCATTCATTCATTAAAACCGTTCGATAGTACAGAAACAGAGTATTGATGAATCTTATTGATTAAAATGGAGTTGTCGCTGGCATGCATTATTACAACAGACCATTAAAAGGACTCTTAAACCAAACAACTTCCGAATAATAGTCAGTCAACTGAACCCAATCAAAAAACATACAAAATAAATAGAAATAACCCACTTTTTATTGGTATATCAGAAAATGAATTAATTTTATAATTGTTTTTTTACTATTTAGGAAACGTTGTGTGTTCGAATGCACTTGATTACTTTTAAGGATATTTTTCGTGTTTCAAAGTTAATCTATACAATTGCAAGCTAATATTATGATGAGTATTATACTCTTATTTTTATTGCAATCTGTAGTGCCTTTCAATTTTCACACTTTTTTCACATTTATCTTTATCATGCTCAATTTGACAGAACTGGCACTGACCATTTTTTTTTTATTTTGTATTCTTTAAAAAACATAAAAGTTACATCAATAATATAAATACGACTCAAGAGAAAACAAAGTTAAACCTGATCAATATTTTCAATTTCCAGAAAACAGTTTCACAAAAGCCATTACGAAAACTAAGTCTACTTGCTCAATTAAAACAGGATACTTGAATTTATATATGACATATTTTAAAAAAATTACGGCAAAGTTGTTTTACAATTTGTCTGAAAAGATCATATCATGAGCATAAAAGTAAGAAATTCAGAGTACCGGAAATGGGAGCAAAAGCACGTTAAATGAAGTGAAGCTGTAAAGACCCTATTCAATTAAACTTGATATAATAGTTGTTCTGTTTTCAAAGATCGTGTTTAGGGACCAATTGTTGTTGATTTGAACCATGCCATTGAACAGCATTTTGTCTTTATTTTTGTCCGTTTTTTGTCCGGTAAAGTGTTTTCAGTATGATATTAGGACTTTGTTCCTTTATATCGTCATTGTTTATTTCCATGGTTATTTTTAAAAATGGTTTATGCAGAAACTCCTTCAGTTACACGTGAATCACGTAATGAACACTTCAAAATTGTGAAAGAATCATGACTACGACGAAAAACACCTTTACTCCACTAATACATAGATATTTTTAATATATATTCCTAATTGAAAAAAATAAATGCAAAAATAAATCGTTCTACAGGAAATGTCAATTTAAAACATATTTGTATAATGATTTGAATTGACGGATGTTGTCGTTTATCACATCATTTGGGCATAATTTTAATTTAATAAAATTCGATAAAATCTTAATAATTGTTGCAGTTGATTAATGCTACAGCCAGAAGTATGATGCTAAGAGGGGAATAACTAGAAACAAAAAACGGTGCGGCATGTAAAAATCTGAGTGCAAGGAAATAAAAGTTTTATTAGCACACACAGATCCAATACCAGTAGTTTATTACGAGAGAATCAAATTTTTACTAAGCTCATCTGAAAAAGAATATAACAAAATGTATATTGTTTAAGCAAGATTAAACAAAATGTTTTGTTTAATATAAGAAATTATATAATAATTTTTGAAGTAACATGACACAAGTGTTTATCAATTAAAATATTATAATTAGACGGGTCTGAATTAAAAAGTTTGAAAATAGGAACTTTGTTTCCAAAATGTAAAGAGTGCATTTTTTGTTTTTAAAAAATTTTAATTTTATGAGAAATCACACATCTAACACATGTTTTTATTGTTTTTCACTGTTTTCAAGACAATAAATTTCTTGGATATTGCATTATATTAAGCACAACGAACTTCAAGGAAAGAGTGAAGATGTTAATTTCTTCTCTTTAGGCAATTTAGTGATTATATTTACTGATAATTTGAGCACTTTTTTTATGCTGATTGTTCAATTTGTTCAATTGCACTGAGAATTTTGAGAAAGACAACTGCAATAAGTCACGGTAAATTAAGTTTATCAGTAACTGTTAATTAAAACATTTGCTTTTTAAGATATCTTGTAGTCATCGTATCCTAGCACAGTTTGCTTAAAACCCTTCGGTTAAATGTTGCAAAAAGAAAATTTTATCAAAAGTGATTTCAAAAAATGAAATATCAGCTGAAAATCTTTGATTTCTATATTTAGTTTTACAGTGTTAATTACCATGTACTGCTTAACACTTTCATACTAAATACAAATGAGTGAATGAATGAATGTGTTGCAATCAAAATAAACCATAACAGCTTTGCAAAAGTAAGTAACTCTCTACATTGGGTCTATTTTTAACAGCTGGAATAACTCTATTTCTACAAAATCGTATATAAATACTGGTTTAACCTTGTTAATGTGTCTCTTCTGTCTGCCTTATCGAACCTATTAATCCATCATTATCACTAGTATCTGAATTTTAGTATCATAAAGTTTATTAAGTTTTCCGCCTTAACATTTGGGAGACGTATTGCCTTTCTTCCGTTTCCGGTTCTCCATTATTAAGTCTTCCACTTTCAAGTTGGAAGACTTATTGCGTTTCTTCTGTTTCCGGTTCCCCAATATTTTGTCCGCAGGATTTCTCCTAAACGCACCATTCAATCTCGTTCAAAATTAAGGTTAGGTTCCTGGTCAATTATACATTACATCTGTAGCTTCTGGCTACATCACACCTCATCAATCAGTTGGTTGCTTACATACCTCATGGTTCATTGTTAACTTGCTGTCAATCAAACTTAAAAATTGGACCAATCAAAAAGCATCATGTGATTGTTATTGTCAAATTTGTTTTAACAACAAATTGAGTTGTTAATAATCTACATATTGTTTGAAGGATTGATATCAATCAAAACGTTTTTACCCAGCTCAAAATAGGAAATGTATCAAGGTTTCAGGCTGTGATGTAATATAATACAAAATAATACTAATTTAGCAGTTTTATGACAAATTTGAATCTTTGGTTTGGTAAAAGTTACTTAAAAACTGAAAAAGAGTTGAAAAGTGGGACTTAAGGCATATTTGTCTCGGTAGGACGTGGTTTCATACCTTGGCCAGGCCATACATAAGGCTTTAAAAATTGAGATATCGCTTACTCGTATGTTGCTCAGCATTAGGAAAAAAAGTATAAATAGGTTATCCAGCTGCAGGATAATGACACTGGGGAGTGGTATAAGCTTAAATCTATGATTAAATATGGTGAAAAAATTATACTCAATTAGCAATTTTTTTAATTGTTTGAATCACTGAAATGATAAAATGAACTTTCAGGGAGATAATTAAGAACTGGAAAAGAGTTAATTAATCGTGTTTATATCACCCCAGTCACGATACCTGCTTTTGGGATGCTGGTGGAAACTGGAGTTTCCAGAAAAGTCCTAAAGACTTTTCTTAATCAAACTTGCACGTTATAATACTTAGGATCTTCCAAAAAGAGATTAAAATGTAGGCATTTTAAGGAACTGTGAACGCATGTATTTTTAACCAATTTATACAATAATGTAGAAGTAAAATTGATAATTTGTGATACAGATTAAAATATTTTTGTATTATGTGACTTTTTGAAAACCTGATTTTTTTTCAAGTGAATAAGACTACAAATTCATTGATGGTTGCTACTGCCTTTGGGGTAGGGGGGCTTGTGGTGGACAGTCTGTCTTAAAAGCGGGAGGTCATGGGTTCGATCCCTGGCCAGGTCATGCATATGACTTTGAAATTTGAGATATTGCTTCTTTGTCTGGAAATCAGCATAAGAAGGACAGAATGTCGACAGGTTCACCTGTTGCCAGGATAATGAACCGTTATAGTGCCAACTGGAGGGGGGGGGGGGTAAAAATTTGGGTGGAAGACTTAAGTCAATGTGTTTACAACAATTTTAATTATAGTTATTTTTAGTAGTAGTAGTAGTATTTCCACATGATCACTTTTTTGTCAGCAAGATTTCTCCTAGACGCATCATTCAATCTCGTTCAAATTTTAGGGTACGTTCCTGGATCCATAAGTAATCTGTTGAGACCCCCACCACTAAAATATGTTTTTTCTGGTTCATTATGAACAATTGAATAGAGTGATAATAAAAAAGGACACATAAGGTCATTATCCACTGTTGTGTGGGGCTGGATGGTTCTATGTACATGTATAACTTCTACAAAGTTGAGATCCCTACCCCTTACCTGCATATTTTTGGTTCATTATGGTTCATTATGGTTCAAAAAATAATTCCCAAGAGAATGGGGAAGGTTGGTGGGACCATAATTCTTAACATCCATCCCCAGTCCGCAACAACTATCCCTAAAACATACCTGATTTCATTCCTTAAGGTAAGCTTATAGGACTTAAGTCCTAACAAAAAATTGTAAACATTTTTAAATAGCATAATAACATGCTTTTTATAGGTATAATTGCTTTAATTCCTTGGTCAATTAAACATTACATCCGTAGCTACTGGCTACATCACACCTCAACCAATTGTTTGCTTACAACCCTCACAGTTCATTTTTTACTTGCTGTCAATCAAAGTTAAAAACTTGACCAATGAAAATCAAACAAATTTGAGATGTTAAGAATCCAAATTTTGTTTGGAGAATTGTAATCAATCAAAACATTTTACCAAGCTCACAATAGGAAATATATCAAGCTTGCAGACTGTGGTTTAATATAATAGAAAAATAATAGAAAATTATCAGTTTTTATTGAAAGATTTAAATCTGTGGTGTGATAAAATAAGGTTTAGAGAGTTAATTAAGAACTGGAAAAGAGTTGACTAATGAACTGGTTCCCTTAATAATGGGGCTCAAGGCATGTCTGCATTGGGAGGTCTTTGTTTCAAACCTTGATCAGGCAATACATAAGACTTAGGAGGGTAGAAATTGACTGGCTCACTTATTGATAGGATAATAAATTGGGTATGGTCAAACTGGAGTGGGGATATCAAATTTTTAGGTGGTGGAATACTTTTGTCATTATGCAATTACAATTTTAGTTTCTGTTTGGACTGTTTATATAGATATTTTTATGTAACATAAATAGCAACTGGTTACAGCTTTATTTCAATCAGAAAAGAGAGATTTTAAGCTATTTGCAACAAATGCCAAAAATATTCAGATAGTTACAATTCGCGTGTAAGCTCTATCTATGCAGAATATTTATTGGTCATAATATAATTAACGTCTTTCAGGAAAGTTTTCCAGAAAAGTAAAGCAAAAATTCGTTGAAAGTTTAATTTTTATTTAATAAATTACCACATTCAATATGTTATGAAACGTTTCAAAATGACTATATTTAATACATTCGCGTGTAATGCATAGGTAGAAGGCCAAAACATTGAGGCGGTATATTCAAGAAATAAAAAATGCCGCGACTCATGATTTTTGACCGGAATCAATATACCCCTTTTTATGCACAAGACATTATCAAAGGTGCCTTATCGACACTGCTTGATACATGTATTAACTTCAAGACATACAGAAAAGCGTGTTTTTTTTTATATATATATAGGCATTTCTTATCCTGAAAAAATCATTTGTTAGCTTAATCATTACATAGCGGCGAATGAAAACCGAAATGCTTTATGCAATTTTAGAATCAGTGAATTTTGTCTAAGATTATAAATTTGTTTCTTATTTTTCTAATATATTCTTCTATAAAAAAAGGATCTCGCTAAAAATTCTTGATTTTTAAATACTATTATTATTCTTTTTCGGGAATTTCTTATGAGAAAAGTGTGTGTGCGTGTGTGTGTGTGTGTGTGTGTGTGTGTGTGTGTGTGATCTATCTATCTATCTAGCTTTTTTAGAAAACCGTTATTATTAGATGAAGGCATTTGTATCTTTAAAAGAAATGCATTTATTTATCAATTCTTTGCCATTTTTTTAAAAATATCATTTCATTTCTAATTATTTTATTTTATTAATTGATTAATAAGTTTTTCGACATTTTTGCTCTATAAACACCACATTACACTTCTTAGATCGTCCAAATTATATTTAAAAAACGGGAGTTCAAAGTAATACTTCCACTCCTCCCCCTCCCCCTTTCCTCGCAAGATGAGAAGATTTATGAACATGAACGACAATTTGAACAAACAGTACTTGATTGTATTGTCTGTTGACAAAAACACGCGTATTGTTAGCCAAGTTGTAACAAAGTTGACGTTATTGAACAGGAAATTTTATTTCAACTCTACCCTGCTACTGCTCTTCAGCTTTCAATTCCAGATTTAACAGACCTTTACCAAATTACAGACAATAACAAATTATAACTAATAACGTATTCATATTTTTCGCAGATTTTAAATGTAATTGGGTCACAAATTACATATCTTTAAATACAAAATATACTGTTTCATTATCTCTGCTTATTCTAAAGCTTTTTTGGAACTTGTGTTCCGAGGCGCTGATGGTAAGCTGACTTTTAGAGAAAACTACTATAGATTGTACTTTAAAAATAACTTTGAAAGTTTAGGCAAAGTAAAGCTCCAATTTTCACAAAGACGTTTTTTTCGATCGTGTTAAAATACCGTATTCTGATAGGTGCCTTCTTTGATGCTTTTAAATTAACCGTTACTTTTTTAATTATTACGCCTCAGTGTTGAATAAGCCACGTACTCCAGACCAAGATCAAAATCAGGCTATTTAACCACCCTTCCATCTTCATTAAACAAAAGTAAATCGATAAAATGTTAGGTTTTTTTGTATTTGCTTCTTCTGTTTTTCCCACATAAATAAAACATACTTTGAAGCATCAATTATTGTGAAAAAGTACAAAGGTTTATGATACTCATTTCAATAAAGACGACAATATGTGCCTGGATGTTAACACCCCTGACGAATCTTTAAAAAAAACAATATTTTACAGTTGAAACAGGAACATGCTTTAAAATTCCGACGTAATATCAGTGATATTGTCTGTGGGAAACCTATTACAGAGGCGGAGACAGTAGAGAAATTAGAAGAATTACAAGTATCAGCTTACGTGAAACGCAAATCAATAATTTTAACACCTGGCATTCAGAAACAGGAATAAACCAGTAAAAAGACACGAATAATATTGTAAATACGTTTCTAGTATTATTTTTAAACTTTGAACCTTTTTGGTGCTATTTTCTCTACACTTTACAGTTACCGACAATTGAAAATTAATGTACAGTTTAGAAACGCCGATTTTCAGCGGGGCGCCGAAAGTGGTGGGGTTTCCAGCATATATCATATTTCAAATTCAAATTCAATTTATTTGCTAAACACCACCGGAGGTTGTACATGAGGTAGAACATAATACAACATGTACATTATGCGGTATAAACAAAAAACCTTTACATTACAATTATATACAATTTAAACACAATATACAATATTGTTTGACAATTTTTTATACTGTAGCGAAAAGCTTATTAAACAATATCAAACATGTATTTTGATTTAATATAGGAAACATTTCATGTATAATGACTTTTTTAAGTATTATCTTAACCCTTAAAGGGTTAATTGGCAGATAGCCAAACTACGCCATTCTGATTGTTGAACAATATTTGATGTTAAATTGTTAAAACTTGGCAGATTGGTGTAAATTTGATACCATATGAAAAAAGAGAAAATTGTCAACAAATTAAATTCTTCGTTTTTTTATACGAAATATATTTCAATTCGATTTTTTAAGTTGAAAATTACGAAGAGGTCCTGTTCCTGAAGTAGCAAAAAATAGGAGTGCCGAAAAATACGGAAAAAAGTAATTCGTTCAAACTTTGAAATAAAGATTCAAACAGAGACGAAAAACACATATTTATCAAGAGCAAGGAAAGGTTGTATGGTTTATGTAAAGAAATAACAACTTGAGCCATAAATCATATCGAATTCATTACATCGAACAACTACCACTTTTGATATTTATCATGTTTCATTTTGACGCCTTTGTCCTCACCGAAGCTAAACGTTTCGTTCTTTTTTTACATGGTGATATTGTTTAATGCATCTTTAAAAGTGGATTTTCGAACAATTGATTCACAAACTTTATGCCATTAAAAGGGATTTTTTCTTGTTTTACACATATAAACAACTTGTATTTTAAAAATTTTTTGATTCAACAATTTGAAATCTTCGACAAAAGAAACTGAGGTAAAACTTTTACGTGTTATTAAATTACAACTTTATGTTCGAGTCGAAGTAAAATTATCCAAAATCAAATTATCAGTGTTTTGTTTTCGCAATCACAAATTGGATATTTTATTTTGATACCTTTCGATAATAATATTTTTCATACCAGGAAAATAAAAAACAATTTTAATAATATTGTAGACAACAATTTGAATATTTGTTTGATGATTTATCGTTGCAGAGTATCAAAATGTAATAAGAAATGATAAAATAATAACAATAAAATCAAAAATTAAAAAAAAACAACTATATTTTACTTTATATCAGAATATTACATTTTTTTAATACAAATGAATGGCTGGATTGTGATATGCACCCACAACATGTTCAATGCATCGAATGTCTTCTCCTACGTCCGTACAGTGTTTCTAAAAATATAGAGGTTCGGCTTGGGTTCATAAAGGTGAACAACATCATAACAAAGAATATATGAATAAAAAGTCAAAGTTTTAAAATAAAGAGAACTGATCATGGACAACAGTTTGTCACAACCATAAAGATAATGATATATTTTGTTTTGAAGTATGTCTGTGTGGTTTCATGTTTTTAGTAAAAAATATCATACAAAATAAGAAAAAAAATATTGAAGTTATAGAAATAAAAACCTGCACACATAATGATAACAAATGAGAACTAATTTAATATGAAATTATTTTGAATTTTTGTAAACAAAGTTTTAAAATGTAATAAAGATTCAGAGAAAATTTAGGTAACACAAATTGGGTTAATATTATAGATAATGAAAATATTGATTAAGCCGCTTCTCTTCTTACTTCAACTTTTAGACATAAGCAAGGGTTTTGATAGAGTCTGGCACAAGGTTTATTGCTCAAGCTTAAAAATATTGGTATATCTGGTTCTGTACTTTGTTATCAAATAGAAAACAAAGAGTTATTATCAAAAATTCTTGTTCTGATTGGAAACCTATTTCTGCTGGTGTTCCCCAAGGCTCTATACTTGGTCCTTATCTCTTTCTCATATACATAAATGACATTGTTAATAATGTCATGTGTAATATAAGACTTTTCGCTGATGATACTTCCCTTTATGTTATTGTTGAAGATCCAAGATCTGCCAGTATCCCCCTTACCAATAGTATCGATGCTATTTATTCTTGGTCTAAAAGATGGTTAGTTGACTTTAATCCTAATAAAACTGAATGTATGACCTTTTCAAAAAGAAGAAATATCCAACATCCACCATTATATATGAATAATATTCTGCTCAAGGAAGTTTTCACTCACAAACACTTAGGGATAACCTTTTCATCCGATGGCTCTTGGTCTCCCCAAATAGACTCTATTTTAAATAAAGCTCGATCTCGACTTTCTTTACTGCGTCTTTTAAAATTCAAACTAGATAGAAATACATTACAAAAACTCTATTTTACATTGATCAGACCTATTTTGGAATACGGAGATGTTCTATGGGATAATATAACGTTGTTCTACAGTAATTCGCTTGAAAAAATTAACTTGGAAGCAGCTCGTATTATTACCGGAGCCACACAGCTAACTAGTATTTCACTCCTTTAAAAAGAATGTGGCTGGGAATCATTAAGTGACAGACGTAAAAAACACAAACTTATTTTATTTTATAAGATGTTTCACAACATGACGCCTGACTATCTTTCTAATATAGTACCCCTATCACTATTTTGACACACATTCTTCCAACACACGCCAACAGAACAATCTCGTACATATCTCTGGTAAAACTAAACATTATTTCGATTCATTTTTACCCTCTGTTATTAGAGACTGGAATGAAATTCCAGAGGAAATAAGAAACTCTTCTTTATATAGGTTTAAATCATATTTTAATAGAAATAAGCTATATATTCCGAAGTTTTTTTTTTAAAGGCAGTCGATTGGGCCAAGTCCTTCACGCACGTCTAAGAATGAATTGTAGTTCGTTAAATAGTCATCTGTTCCAGAAAACGATAATTGATTCTCCCAACTGTCTCTGTGGAAAAACTGAAACCACCAAACACTATTAATTTGATGGTCCAAATTTTACTCGCCAAAGATCTAAACTTTTTAATTCTCTTAATCCCCAGAATATAAAGTTAGATACTCTTTTATTCGGTAGTCCAAACTTATCTGATGATGAAAACACAGAAATCTTCTTAAAAGTTCAAAAATATATAATCGATAGTGAAAGATTCAAATAAGTTACTTAACTTGCATTTTTTCAGACTTTAGTCTTATAATCAGTTAGTAATAGTGATAATTTATATTTATAACAATGTAAACAATTCTCTTTCCAAACCAGTTACGTTTTGTTTTTTACGTAAGTGCATATCATATAGATAAATATTTATTGTCGGTCTTTCTAATTGTAATTTTGTTTTTCTTGGAGACGGATTAATATAATGGCATTTAACCATTTTTTCCGAATCCATATATATTCATAATGATGTATGTTATTGTCTTGTACTGTTATAATGAATAAAATATTGTTTACACTAATAAAGATTGTGCACATGACTTTTTTAAATTTCACAAAAAAAACGTGTAAATACATTTTAAATAGATTGAGTAAAAAAGTGAATAGACTGAAAAGCCTTCACTCAAAAAAAAAAAACAAAAAAAAAAAAAAACGAACGTCTGCAGGCATGGTGGGAAATAAAACTGACTGTCGGTAAAGTCAGAAAATATTCGATGGTATACATAGCTTTGCTGGTAAAATTCCAAAAATACTATTTTTAGTATTAATTGAAATAATTCTGACTCTAAATTTAGAGTTGAACAGTATCTATATATGTGTGTGTGTAAAAAGAATTAATATCTGGTAAATAAGGTTAATATAAGTATGAACATATTTTGTAACTTTTTAAAAAACTTATGAAAAAAATAGAATAAAAAATTCAAAAACCTATGGGAGATAATAAATACAGTATCTTCATAGAAGTGCAGAGTAAAGATTTGTAATTTTGATATGCTTGTCGTTGCGTCCATTGTCACTAAACATATAAAATAACTAAAAACTTTCTTGAAAACCTATTGTGCAAACATACCCGTCTGAATGTCTAGGCCCCCTTCTCAAGATGTGTAAATGTCAGACAAATAATCTGTTTCCGTGTCAAAAGTCGGTGGTCTTCACCAAGTACTCCTGGTCCATCATTTTTCCCGATTTTACAGCCATTAATGAAAGAATCTTGACTTGGGCGCAAAATTTTATGTCTCTACTCCCTGAAATTAATGTCCGTGAAGAACTTTTGAATTTTTAAAACTGAAGACGAAAAAAATAAATAGTGATGACAATATAGTGTCACTATTCTGCAATATGAGGAAAATTCCTGTATGACGTAAAAGCCTACATTACTCCATGATAAATAAATTATTTCAAGCATACTAACAAGCGTAATATTATGAACAGTAAATTTAGGAATTCTTGTCTTGTGTTTAATGCAGTATCCTCACTTTGTACGTTAATGTATTATTAATTGTTCTTAATTTTCGGTGGATACTGTGGGAAACACACACACACACACACACACACACCACGGTGATTCGATCTAGGTAGCATACATGACAATGGTGTGTTTCCATTAGTGAAACATACAGGTTCGAATTTTGAGCAGACTTTTGCCATTTTAATGCCATGGTAACGGAAACACAATTGAAATTATTGCATAATCAAAATTATCATTCATGTTTTCTAAATATAGGTGTTTCTCTTCCATCATTCTTTATAACTATTGAAGTCGATGAAAGCTGTGTTCTTACGTGAACATTCCCATTGAAAGAACAAAATATAATTTTTTTTTCCGATGTGATAAGATGATAATTCTGTAATAATCGACATATCATTTTATGTGAAAAATGCTAAATTTTAAAAGTTTACTTTGTGTAAGCTTTTATTAGGTGCTACAAAAGAAATTATTTGTTTAAAATGCTGATATCTAGACATTGTCAGAATATTGTGGATTTTTATGCAAATTACTCGTTTATCATATATTTTTGTTTCTTTATTTCCGTTGCCATGGTAACCGATTTTTAGCTAAAATAGTTTTGAATACTTTTTCATTAAGCAAAGGTAAAATTCAAATATGGTTTCATAGTAATAAAATCCTTATAACACAAAGAAATATTTAGCGAAATAGTGATGATCTTTTTCCTTCTACAAATATAAATTTTGTATATAAAGTTTGTTTACTTTTAAGAATTTAACCAGAAATATGTTTTTGTTGCCCTGGTAACAGATATTTAGAGTTTACCTACCTTAATGTAAAGAATGTAATATAGGGATACCAAAAAAAAAATACATAGGGGTTGGTCATTAACATTTTTACTGCATAAGTCCGAAATTTTGAATCGAAAATATGATACACTTTTTGTCAAATTTACAAAATTTCTCTGCCAATTAAGTAGATGCCGACACCAAGGGAAGTAACTCCATTCAACAAGACAAAATAACCGAACAGTAATAATAATTATAAAATGGAATTTAAGAATACAAATTTTCCCGTCAATTCTACAATTGTAATACCATTTTTTAACATATTGATCTGATTTAAGTTATTAACTGTTGTTTCATTCATTTAAATCATTTAAGATAGTATTTTTTTTTTTTTTAGAATTTTTATCGTTTAGTTTAGCAAATTCACTGACAATGCAACAAGTTCTTTCGCTAATTTTCGGGGGTGTTATACACAGGATTTGATAATTTCAAGAGTTTTTGGGCCTTTTTAAAAATATTCACATGAATTCTGAATATACCCTTCGATAAATTAAATTGCTTTTGTGCAAAAATAAAGAAAAATAGACGGGGTTTCCACTGGCACAAATTTCATATGGGGTTCCCCGGATTCATGCAAAAAATACCAGTTGAGCTAATCAAAATTATCGTTTTTAATAGTTTCCATCGGACAGCCAATGAATAAAGCTTTCTCATAATATATATTTATAAACCCTTTCCGTGACCTTGATCCTGGAAAAATTAAATCAAAAACTTCTGAGACATAACAAAGTATGAAGATGTGAGTAATTTGTGTTTAAATTACCACCCCAATAATCCTCAAAATGTAAAGAATTCGAAAATTACAGAATTGTGCATAGAAAATGCCGAGCTCAAATGGTATTTTCACGCCAAAGTTCATAACCATCCTGCCGACCGCCAACGTTGTGATTGTTTAATGTCAGGTCACTGACCTACAATGTATACCTATTTATAGCGTAATCACAAAGCGTGTCGTTCTGTTGATTAACAACGATATATATATGTGCGCCAGTATATAACATTTTAAATTTTCCGTAAAACAATGTTTATATAATTAAATCGATTATTTTATTGACCAAATTCATGCAAAATTCCTATTCCTTTAACCCTTGCTCATCTACTGGAAGATTATTTCTAAACATAGAGCCCGGAAGAGTTGAGTTGGGTTATGGTATTATACGTCCCAGTCAAGAATATTTCATTTATATCGAGACTTCGCCAGCTATAGGCGAAAGTGCAGAAATTTTGCCTGTGCGTTGCGCTGATGGCATTATACAGCAGGGTTCTTTATCGTGCCATGCCTACCATGACACGGGACCTCGTTTATTTTAAGATCCCATCCGAAAGAACCGTGACTTTCATTTCGTAATGCCGAGTGCTTGGCGAGAGAACAGTCACTACCCACTTTCAAGTCTTGGGTCAGACCCGGCCGGGGTTCGAACCTACGACTTTCACTTACGGAGCGAGCACTCTACCAACTGAGCTACCGCAGTGGCAGAACCCGAAAGAGATTTATTCATTAATACATTGTCTTTACTTCAGTATTACACTTTTTTTCATTTTAAACAACAATTTAAATAGCTGTAGAATTTTACTTGTAAACCAAATTAGTTCAATGATAGACCTATATCAGTCTTTAAAAATTAAAGGAGAAAATTAACATTTCTGAATAAAATGTCTTTGTTATTTGAAAAATATACATGCTTTCTCCAATTTAATTTTCAGATAACGGTTTTTTTTTTACTTTTCTATTGTGTTATATAAGAGTAGTAAAATTTCCAAAATTTTGAATTTTTTAACATACAAATTTTCAAGATCAGTAATTTTTTCCAAAATATTCCTTATTGCAAAAATATGAATTTCTGTAATTTTTTGGGCAACATTCATGAAATTCTATTGAAAGATTTACTGGTTTATAATAAATAAAAAGAAAATTGGAAATATTTAATCACTTTTCTCACCAAACTGTGATGTGATTTTAGCAGATTGAAGATGGTAAATTTAAAGTTGAATGCGCAAAATGACATTTTTTTTAAAAAAGTTTTTACTCTTGATTGATGTTAAATACTATTTCTTGTTTGATTTATGCATGACACGTTGCAATATTTTATTATCAATTTTTTAGTTTGATTGTTAAGAACTTTTTAGATTTTGATGGGACAGCTGTGAAGAGTAGATGGATGATATGATATCCAATATACAGGATCCATTTCACGGGAAGTACTAGTTATTTTTCAGAACTGCCAAAAAAAATTGCTCACCTGAATATTAATCACTAATGGCACAACAAAGTTATGCATTGAAGTAAAATTAACAAATTAACAAGTAAAGTGAAAGATATTAAAAAAATCATCACCGTTAAGGCCCCAACTGCTTACCTGTAATGGACTTATAAAGCCTTCACTTCTCATCTGTATGATTGAAAGGGGTTGATTGTTGCACTGTTTATTTTCTGCAGTAAATATGCATACCTCATTTTAACTGTTGAGTTCATTGCCTTCGAGATTATAAAATAGATACCATCACATATAGCTGAAAGATTGTGATGCAGGTGAACTTATTGTTTTGTTCAGAGTTTCATTGACACTATTTTTTTCAAAAATGCTCGTACTTTTTTTTCTTTAGATTAACTTGTCCATTTTAAAATATTTATTAAATAATTACTAATAAATGAATAAACAAACAAAGAACAATGTTACTTTGTGCGTGTGTGTGTGTGTGTGTGTTTTTTTTTTTTTTTTTTTTTTTTTTTTTTTTTTTTTTTTTTTTTCAATGGCTTATCTTGAATGTAACAATCCAGCATGGAAAATACTGGACAAAATGCAGGAAATCATGGCAGGAACTATCACAGTTGATGAAATATGTCCTGACATAGAATTCACATATGGGCTGTGTAATACTTTAGCTGAGGGTTTAAGGAAAATGCAATTGAATGCCCAAGACACATTGCCAGTTATTATACTCCAAATCGATGAAACATACCAGTTGCCATCTAAACTTAGTAACCTTAGCACGAAAGTTGGAAAAGGATGATTCTCAATAAGTCGAGACATCCGCCTATAGAATTCATAATTTAAAATTTGTTACAATGATATTTGTAATATCCGGAATTCATACGTTTCCGTATCTGGTAATTATGTAATAGATACCGCGCATGAATACACCATGTGCTTGCCTAAATAAGTAGTTCCGGTAGCGGCCATTAAACAGTCAATGCAGCAGACCACATGCGTCTATTATTTAAACCAAAGTTATGTCCGTGCACAAGATATAACATCTTGGCGACGAGGTAATGGGGCACTTACCATATTTCGCAGCTTTCGATTATGCTGATAAATCAGATGCAGGCCCAAAGTGGGAGAAATGGGTAAATCGCCTTGAACTTTTATTTGTCGGCATGGGACTTGGCGCAGATGATGGCGACAGAAAACGTGTTGATATGTATAGGATTAATGTCGTTGACGAGAAAACTCCCAAAGTTAATGTTAACTTGAACAACAAGCAGTGCAAATTGTTGATTGATACTGGGGCATAGGTTAATATCTTAGATGAACTAACATACAGGTCACTTGGCTCACCCAAACTTGACAATAGTAACAAGCCCATGTTAGTCCCATATGGGGGTGGCCCTAATCTTAATGTACTAGGGACTTGTTTGCTTAATGTTGAGACAAACCACAGTTCAGGTATGCACAAATTCTGTGTTGTCAAAGGCAACCACGGTGCACTTGTAGGGTTTCCTACCTGTTCTGACTTAAACCTAATTCAAATTGTCGACTCCGTGTCTAACCAGAGTAATTATGAATTGATTAACAAATACCCACAACTCTTTAAAGGCATTGGTAAACTTAAGGACAAGTCGGTCAAGATTCATATCGACAAGTCCATAAAGCCAGCTGCTCAACGTCATCGACGCACTCCTTTTCATCTACGTCCTAAGGTCGAGGCGGAAATCAACATACTCCTCAAAGAAGATGTAATAGAAAAAGTTGTAGGTACTCCCACACCTTGGGTGTCTCCTATAGTAACCCCACCAAAACGTGATCCCAATCAAATAAGACTATGTGTCGACAGGAGGAAAGCGAACACAGCCATTATTCGTGAGCGTCACCTCATGCCTACAACTGAAGAGTTGATACATGATTTAAATGGTGCCACAGTGTTCAGTAAACTTGACCTCGCTAGTGGTTACCATCAACTTGAACTTGCGGAGGAAAGTCGGTATATCCTCACTTTCAGTACCCATGTTGGTTTGTTTATATACAAACGTCTTAATTTTGGTGTATCCTCGGCATCAGAAATATTTCAAGAGGCAGTTCATGACGTCATTAAAGATGTCAAAGGTGCAAAGAACTTGTCAGATGATATCCTTGTCTATGGAAACACGCAGAAAGAACACGACATAGCTCTCGAAGCTACATTTAAAGCACTAAGTCAGAATGGTCTTACTCTTAATCGCAAGAAGTGCGAGTTTAATAAACAGAAGGTCACATTCTTTGGTCTGGTTTTCAGTGGTCAAGGCATATCCCCAGATCCAGTTAAAGTAAAAGCCATTAGAAATGCTCCACCACCCAAAAACGTAAAAGCACTTCGTAGTTTCCTAGGCATGACTGCTTACAGCAGCAGGTTTATCAAAGATTACTCTACTATTTGTGAACCTTTAAGGAGGCTAACCAGGTCAGATGTAGATTGGTCCTGGGATATTGAACAAGAACAGGCTTTTCAACTGCTTAAAACTGCATTATCAAGTGATGTAGTAATTTCTTATTTTGATCCTACAAAAGAGATTGAAATCCTAGTTGATGCTAGTCCAGTGGGTCTAGGGGCAATCCTGACTCAAGAATCTAAGATTGTTGCTTATGCTAGTCGTTCGCTATCCGAGACTGAATCCAGGTATAGCCAGACAGAACGTGAGGCCCTAGCTGTTGTCTGGGCATGCGAATATTTTGATATGTACATTCGCGGAGCTAAAGCATTTCATCGTAGTAACGGATCATAAGCCACTTGAAAAAATTTGGTCAAAGCCCAAGCCACCGCTACGTATAGAAAGATGGGGTCTTCGTCTACAACCGTACAAACTTACAATCAAGTACAGACCAGGTTCAGATAACCCCGCCGACTACATGTCGCGTCACCCTATCGAAAATAACGAAATATCTCGTGAAGCTCAACTAGCAGAAGAATATGTTAATTTCATTGCGGAAACGTCAGTCCCGAAGGCAATAAGCTTAGATGACGTCAAAATAGCGTCTAGTAATGATAAGACTATTCAGAAAGCGATTGAATTTGTTCGTTCTGGCCGATGGTTCGAAATAAAGTATATCGAAGATGATGATATAGATGTTCTTGAGTTACAAGGACTCCGCTCCGTAAGAGACGAATTGTCGTGTATAGATAACGTCTTGCTGCGTGATAATAGAATAGTTATGCCACATGAACTTCGAGACAGAGCAATACAATTGGCTCATGAGGGCCATCAGGGAATAACACGAACTAAAGCGCTTATCCGGTCGAAAGTATGGTTTCCTGGTTTAAATGATAGGGTTGAAAACACTATTAAAGGCTGTTTGGCTTGTTTAGCAGTCACAGATAAGCCCAAGCGATTTGAGCCGTTTAAAATGTCGGAAATGCCGTCCAAACCTTGGCAGTGTTTAAGTGCTGATTATTGTGGTCCTTTGCCATCTGGCGATTACTTATTTGTGGTAATTGATGAATTCTCACGGTATCCGGTGATAGAAATCACAAAATCTGTGTCCGCGAATGCAACAATCCCAGTTTTAGATAAGATCATATCGACTTTTGGCATAACCGAGCGTTATAAAAACAGATAACGGTAGTCCATTGAATTCGAGCGCATTCAAACAATTTATAGAGAGAACCGGATTTTCACATCGCAAAATCACGCCGCGATGGCCTCGTGCGAATTCACAAGCAGAATCAATAAATAAACCTCTTGTAAAAATCATACGTGCAGCCTATATAGAACGCAAGGATTGGAAACAGGAAATGAATCAGTTCCTTAGACAATATAGGTCTACACCACATGCCTCCACCGGGTTTACTCCGTTTCGCTTGTTATTCAACCGCGAACCCAAGACCAAATTACCCCAATTTACAAAACATGAACCTGAGGCTAATGCCAGTGAGTTTGCTAGACAGAGTGATGAACATTCCAAGTATGTGATGAAAAGAAACTCTGAAAACAATCTTCACAATAGAGAACAAAACATTTACGTTGGTGATACTGTTCTAATACGGAACGAAGTTAAACAGAACAAACTAACTCCTAAATATAGTCCGAAACCATATACTGTTGTATCAAAGAAGGGAACCATGGTTTCAATTACCCCGAAAGCTACATCAAATCAATCGAGAAAGTTATTTACTCGTAACAGTTCCTGTTTGAAGAAACTGACATTTGACATACCTGATCAGCCACATGAGGAAGAGGAGATACATGACGAGCAAGAGTTGGATACGCATGACAACTGTGTTACTGAAAACAAATATAATACATCTGATACATCAGAGGAGTTGAATACATCAAAGAAGGATAGTATATTGACAACCGAACGTACACCAGATATTGATACCCCAAAGACAGAACAACTTACCAGAACCAGATCTGGACGTGAAGTTCGTCATCCAATGCGATTCAAGGACTTCTTCGTATAAACGCGCATGTGATTTGTCAACGCGAACGCGATTCAATTTAAGAACTTTTGTATTTACTTTTTTTTAACTTGAATTTCCATTATTCACAGGCAGTTGTATATGGTGTATTTCATGATTTCTTTTACTTAGATTTATAAGTTCAGAATAACTTAGTTTTAAGTTTCTGCTAGTGACATTACATGAGCTATTTCAAAGACTGTGAACTTAGCCGTAGTATTCATTCAAAGAATGGAGGGATGTAATATCCGGAATTCATACGTTTCCGTATCTGGTATTATGTAATAGATACCGCGCATGAATACACCATGTGCTTGCCTAAATAAGTAGTTCCGGTAGCGGCCATGAAACAGTCAATGCAGCAGACCACATGCGTCTATTATTTATACCAAAGTTATGTCCGTGCACAAGATATAACAATATTTACACTGTTAACGTAAAAAAGAGAGTACCAAAAGGGAACGGTTTTGAATATTAAAAGTGTGATCAAACATTACATTATGTGTTTAAACATACATTTCAGAATACTGCATTCCGTTTATTTGCATACAAATACAAAAAAATAACCGTGTTTTTCAATTAATACATATAGAGCGCATTCCTCTTCATCAAAGATATTTTGACTACCAAAACTTCTATATTTTATCTTCTGTTTTGCAAATTTTGGTTGATAGGAGAGGGATGCGCTGGCATTAAAATTTGGGGATAAAGATAAAACACATTACCCCTTAATCGCCCCAAACAACATAACATACTTGATATTAGCTAGCAAACGATTTCCATATCATCTACGCTGGCTGTGTGGTAGAACGTAGGAAATGATAATCTAAAAGTCCTGGGTTCGAATATTGTGTCCTTTTTTATTTGTTTTAATAAATTTATATTATTATTTTTACTTTTACAATATTTTTTCTCATTTAAACGCAATGTATTTGCTTCTTCAACAAATAACCCATTTAAATTACGCACTGCTCATCTGAACACAGCATTGAAACTAGTTTCAATACATGTCGTATATATCTAACAACGATATGATCTATCGTCAGGCCACTGGTCAATACACGTGCGTTTCCTATATAAGTTTAAATTAAACAAAGCAACATTATAAAGCATGTAAAACGCGGGGCTATTACCATTGCGATGTAGGCGCTGCATTAGTTCACAGGCGACAATCATGTATTGTGAATTTTGCTCTTTACAATAACGGGTAATAATAGTGAGAAAACGACCAATGACAAATTTCATATTAAGTTTTTCCTAGTAACAATTTTGAGATGTCTGTATTACCTTAGTTTTGATATAGGCACATTAGGCTAAAATTAATTTGCATTTTGCCTCGAGTCGATGTTTGGATATAGAGGTCTCCCAAAGGTGTAACCTTGTTTCTTGGCATTTTTTCCTATAGGCGGATCGCTCGGCTTTTTGAAACTCATTCTTTCTTGGTAAAGGAAATTACTCTAACACACCATTAGATATACAACAAAAGGGAATTGGCATTCCATCAGAATTTGTATATATATAACAAATACCTGCTAAATTTTGATGTGCCAGATGTGCACATTTCGGAAAATCATTATCTTTGAAAATTACTGAGGACAGCTTCATGAAAAACTTGCTTCCTGAGATTAATTCTGCTGTTCATCTGAACTTAAGATGTATTTTATATATGAGACGTTTGATAAAATACAAAGAATGTACTTGGTCAGATGCTACAATCTAGTTGAAATCTCTTTTGGTCCTTGATGATGAGGATATTCTTGCTACCCAAGCTTTACATAAAGAGTGAAATCAAATTTCGCAAAAAACCGCCGTCTCAATGTGAATTCATATCTGGATGAAATGTATAAACTCCCCAAACGAAATAGCAGTAATTATACATACACATCTTTTAATCCAGATAAGACTCCTGTCAGTAGTAAGAGTCACTCTATGACTACATCTTTTGACTATTCCCGTCAAAGTGAGAAATGTCATAAAACATCTTCTTGATAAACTCACGGATACATGCAATGAATTGGACCTGAAATCAACTGAAATAGAGTTGTGGGTACAAGAAAACATGTCACTAGAAAAGAAAGTGAAAGGATACGAGAAGCTCAAGGAAGAATTCAGTCAGACTTGTCAACATCTTGAGATAACAAAAAGAAAATTGGCTGCTTTGGATACTAGAAATGTTAACAGAAAATTGAAAAAAACAGAAGGATAAACAAAGACAACAAGAGTTTGGAATTGAAAGGAAGGAAAGGATGTTTAATAGCCTTACTGAAGATTTGGCCAAATCCAGATCAAAAAATGAGAAACTTGAAAATGAAATACTACAAATAGAAAACAGTTTAGAACAACTGAAAATTAAAAGTAAAAAAGATTTGAAGACAAAGTTATTATAAAAAGAAACTTGCTGCAAAAGAAAGATGAAATAAGTAATGTAAAAGATATGAGAAAACAGTATGAAAAAGATATATGTAATTTGAATAAAATATTGATGACCTTGCTTTGCAGGTATCTAGGTATCTGAAAACCAACAAGAAAAGTTAAACCTGTTTAAGAATGGCAAATGTTGCGATGAAATCAGAATGGTATACATGAATTTGTTGAAATATGGGATGTCCATCTCAAATTGTCAGTATGTAGTCCAGACATTTCCGAGAAATCTCTTAAATATTGAAGTAGATAGGTTGCCAAAGAAGTCTCTTACATCAATGATCAATTGAGGCAAGTATACTTGCTCAAGCTCAGGCAGCTGAAACTATGCTCAATTTTGAGCATAACACTCTTCACCTAGATGGCACTAGGAAAAACTCTACAGAATACTCTTGTTTTCAGGTACTGGTGACGGTTCTTATTCCATTGGTCCCCAAGAGATGGCAAATGGTGATGCCAGCAGTTATTTAAAAGCGACAGGGGACACTATCACTGAAATGTCTGAGGCTTGCACAGATGTTACAGAACAGGGTGATATTAAATCAAAGCTTCTCTTGTCTATTAAAACATTATGACAGATAGACACATTGTTAATAACAAAACATTGCTTGAAAAAGCTAAAACTGATGCCATAATATCAATACTTGAAAATGTTAATCTGTCAGTAGAACAACAGAAAGACGTGTGCTCAGTAAATGGCCTTTTCTGTGGTCTACACATCTTACAAAATATGGCTACAGCAGCCCTTGATGACATGAAAAACTTTGAGAAAGATCACGGGGTAAGTAAGACTTCAGGATATACCACAAATAATGCCATAGCTAATGATCTAATTTATGAGGTATGCAAAGCCTTTATTATAATGTCTGGTGATCAGAAATTGGGATGTCCTGGAATTTGTTGATTTTCTGAAAGAAAAAACACTTATTTAGTTACATTTTTACACAACAGATTTAATGTACTTATTCAAGATGGGGATGATAAAAGAATCACATTCATGAGTTTTTGTCATCAGGTTGATGTAGCAAAAATAATAAACTGCTTAATAGCATCAAGGAACTTAGCAGTAGCAAACATTTGCTTAGTGAATGCCGAGCCTTGGACATAATTGACAAACTTGTGTGTAGCCCATTATTTAAATTGCTAGAAGATAAAGAACTGAGCTATATAGATATGAATACGAATTGGGCAAGGTTCTTTGACATTGTTTGCAAACTTGAAGATGACCCATCTTCTCTTATGTCTGGTTATTCTGTCTTTGAGAATAATAAGCATATTGCAAGTGACAGTTTATCAGTCGCTTTTGCAGCCAGATGAAACAGACATGCTTACACTGTCAGTATTAAAATGTACCTTTTCTGCAGTTAAACCAATGCTGAACAGACAGCTGCAAGATATTCTCCCTGGCGGTGCTTTAAGCACTCCTGGTGAACAGTTAGACAAACCAAATATCTGAGGCAGATTTTCTGATCTAGACAGGATAATTAAAAAAGCACCCCAAAAGTCTACAGCAGCCAAGTCAGGTAGTATTTGATATACCAAAAACAAAACTGATAAATACGTGTCATCTCTATGTTCTGAAAAAAAATGCAAATACATAAAAAATGCACGTGCTGTGGCTGTTAGAAAATCAAGAGAACAAAAACTTAAAAGCCACAGTTTGCATCTTAAACGGCTAGCTCTGCAACATGAGCGATTGGCAAAGCGAAAGAGGAAACTTGAAAGAATTAGGCAGTATAAATCTAAGTTGGAAGTTCAAATGGCAACAGAAGGTATTTAGACTAGCCATAGAGATTTAGATCAAGTCCTTGAAAAGGTAAGCACTGTATCCAAAAAGAAATCCCTTGTGAGGAATCAAATTCTGTATCATTCAAAAGTTCTTCATTCAAAAATTCCATCAAAACAGTGTGTGAAATTTCAAAACAAAAATAAAATGTTATCATTAGATGATCTTGTGCAAAATTTGCTGAAAATTATTGAATCAAATTTTGATCAAGATCAAATACCAGATAACAATGTTTCCATAAATTCAGTAAACAAAAGAAAAAATTCACAAGGTAAGAGAAAAGACAAAAGTTTTCATGGAAAGTTGATGAGTTTTATGCTGTTTGTTTTGTTGATAGATGGTATCCAGGTAAGTGTATTAAAATAGTCGATGATGCACAAACTAAAGTAACATATCTTCACCCATGTGGGAGGTCATTTAAATGGCCCTCCCCAGAAGACATCCAAACTTGTCACATAGATGCCATATTGTCCTTACTTTCCGTTTACCCTGTATCAAATGGGCGTCTCTGGAAGGTTGATTAAATGGTTGAAATAGAT
Organism: Tegillarca granosa; assembly: GCA_029721355.1. Classification (NCBI taxonomy): domain Eukaryota; kingdom Metazoa; phylum Mollusca; class Bivalvia; order Arcoida; family Arcidae; genus Tegillarca; species Tegillarca granosa. The sequence continues at coordinate 23,118,929 of CM056598.1, read as the reverse complement.
AGATTGTACAAAGCAATGTAATAGACAAATTAAAATTTGGCCTACATGTTGAAACTTTAATTTTTTAATCACTTTATAGTGATTAAATTGTCTCATAACAGATTTGTTGTTCCAATAATAATGAATTTAAATTTTGTAATATTGTTTAGTAATAAAGTTTATAATTACAGCAACAAAAAAGTTTCATTATTTTTTCCTTGTGTTTCCTTCAGTTTCAGGAAAGAAACATGTAGAAGATACCATATATCATATGTCTATTAGTTGACAACTGATTCAGCCCACTCAGTTCCATATGTAGAAAAGAGATTTCTCTTGCTTTCTGTTTTTTCTGGTTGCCTCATAATCATCATAATGTGTTGGAGTAGTATGCAATGTTAATTTTTAATGTGTGTCATTGTGTGCTAGTGAACTAGCACTCTAGCTTTGGTTGACATCAATGCTTAGTGGTATAATGCAGGTCAAAAACACTTGCACAATAATCACACACCTCATTGAATTTTGTGAAATTTCCATGTTTCCTGGCAGTCACATTGGATCAGCCATTTTGAATTGAGGATTATTTTGAATTTTGCTTTGTATATTCAATTTATGTCTTGCTTAATTTTGTATAAGTTAATAAAGTTATTTAATTAAAAACGATGCATTAATTGAAGTTATGAGGTTTGAAAATGTGTATATCATAGTAATTTTACTGTCCAAATTGGCCTCGGCAGCCATATTGGAACAGCCATTTTGAATGTTATCAAGGTGTGATTTTAATATGTAGCAATAGACTCTGTAATTCATTTTTTTATTTCTTAAATCTTTAAAGAATTTTGTCGATGATATTTAACTTTTTAATGTATGGGCTCTCGTATACGGTAATTTATACTAATTTATACTGTACAAATTGACCGTGGTAGCCATATTGAACAGTCATTTTGAATTAATTTTTTAATTCAATTTCATCAAAAGCCACATGCAAATGTAATTTAGAACATGGTGTCACAAAATCTTAAAGTGTTATGTACATTGCAACTTGTTATTTTAAATTGTGAGCCCTAGAAATTGGTTCATCGTATTGATTTGGCTGTACAAATTAACCTCGGCGGCCATATTGGATCCGCAATTTTAAATATTGCTGACAAAATATTGTTTCTGATATACAGTACTTTTTATGTCCTGAATCTAGCTTATTGAACAATATATGGTTTTGTATACAACATAGTTGAAATATTGAAGAAAAATGACCATTAAAATCAAATTTTATAGAAACTTTTTGAAGTACCATGAAAATATTCTAAGTCAAGCTATATTTCTTTGATTTTTGTCTTGCTGTAACTTTCTAACTTTAGAAGATATCAAGCCAAAGTTTTCAGGGAGGGATATTGTACAAGTGTGTTTTAGTAATAAAGAAATAAATGTCACCTACATGTATGAATAAGAAAATGTTGATAAAAAGAAATATAGAAAAATGCATATTTTTACAATTTTGGCCGCCATTTTTTGAATACAAAAAATACTCTAACTTTGTCAACTTTGAACAAGGGTAGCGACAGTGTATGATTTAATATGTATAAACATACTAGAATAAGCTTATGAAAAAAATTATGAAAAGTTTCGAAATTGTTTATAACAATGCGTTCAATAAATGGAAAAACCGATCGCACAGCAACAATGCTGTGTGTGAAAACCGGAAAACGGTTGAGACAAATTTCGGACATCGTAATTCGTTTAATAATGAGTAAAATACACTAAAATGGGTTTTTTTTTCAAACACATTTAAAAATGGTTTGTGGAACATACAAAAATTTGTCTTAGAAAACAAGAACCCAAGCATATGCTTTTTTAAATTTCATTTTGAAGAATATGAAACAAACTTACTTTGAGTAGTTTATCAAAGAAACGTATTTCACAGATTTTATGAAATTTGGATTTTTGTAGTGAACTGTCAACGAAAATGAAGACATTTTTTCACATTCTGCTATAATAACTTATGCTTTTTTATTTGAATGTTGTGTATATCACTTCATGACACGTCTTCTATTAAAATATTGATTAAAACCATAAAATTGAATTTGTTTTCATTACATCTGGTCTTTTTCAATTAAAACAAACCTAAAATTAACAATCATGGATATTTAGAAATAAGAATTAGATTGTCGAAAAGAAGGGTAGGTTAACACACTCTACTGAAAAATCGAAAACCCAACCATACGTATTTTTTATTTTATTCAACAAAGCACATTATAAGGAATATGTATGCAAATAGGTCAGAAAATTTCAATTCGGAAATTATTTTTGCCTCTTGTGCCGGGAACTACCTTAAAAGGTTAAAAAACAAACATAATTTACGTAGCACATCATGATAGTGAGAGTTAAATAAATAGAAAATTTTAGAGTATTTGGTTTTCTGATGTATAACTAATCTAGAAATAATTTTTTCTTTGCGAAAAAATTTACATTCAAAAAGAAAATGAAATTCATCCCCAGCTTATTTTCATTACATTTCTCTTTGGTCAGAGAGGATGTGGAAAACAAAAGAGAAGTAGGGCTCTTACTGTAGAAAAGCAAGTTCAACTTGCTATTCGCTTTTATGCAAGTGGCAAATTTTATATAAAAGTATATATACATGTATTTACTCCTGTAATTATTTGCCTCGATTTCTCTAATTTATTTATCCTTGTGAAAAGGTGGTTTTTCTTTGCCTTTTCTGAGGTGTAGGTATAGAGGCTTCCATCTTGGAAGTGACAAAAAGACAACAATCAATGCGTTAAAGTGTTTTGAACAACAACTTTTAATCGACTGATTAATTAATTATTTGATCAAACTTAAACGAGTCGTTAATCCTTAACTAATGATTTAATTTAATCATCTTTTGTGCAACTGGCCTCAGATCTTTTAATTTATGTTCCACTGCATTTTATAACCAAATTTTGTTAACATTAATACCTTAATCTTGCCAAATATTGCTAAATCCAGATGAGTCTAAAATAAATCTAAACCAAAAACTTGTGTCCATGTTATTTTGAAGAATAACTCTATATAAAATATACGACAACTTATTTTCACTACTATGTATCAGTTTATACCAAAAATAAATCATGCGTTTATACATTTGAATGAATATATAATGGATATCTGCCGGTTTCACCATGCACCATGTAATTTGGTGTTCTTTTCTAAAAATGAAGAATCCGTTTACAGAACTGTAAATGCATATTTTCAAACAATTTAATATTTTCAAACACCCAAAGACACCCTTACATCATAATAGGAATAATCATCTGATAAAACAAACCTAGCTTGCATTCAACAGATAAACTCAAAATGTTAATTTTACGATAGAGACAAAATAGTGAGTTTCTTCCTTTTTTCTAGAAAATGAGCTCTTGCTTTAGGGAATTAACCATTAAAATTAAATATTAAACCTAGATAATTGTATTCATTCGAATGTTAAAGATTCCTTTTATTGTATCAAAAATAGGTAATTTCTTAGGTTTACTTTTACTAAAAATCATTTCTTTCGTTTTAAATATATTGACTTCAAGTTTCCAAAAGTTACAACAAGCGGCCTATGGGCCTTAACCCTCACCTGAGAATATGGCCAAAATCATTTGCAAAAATACATACAATATTCTAAAATACATGCTTATACAAAAAGTTAATAGTTTTTAAGATAATTAACAATTGGAGCCTTCTTATGCATCTTTGACCTTGACCTTTAAATGTATCAGAACGATTGCCATATCAATTCCTAAAATATTCTAATATACATGCCTATACAAAACGTTAATAGTTTCCAAGATAATAAACAATTTCAGTCTTTTAATGCACCTATGACCTTGACCTTTGAACATATGACCTTAAACCATATATCAAAATGATCGTCATTTCAACACCTACAATATCCCAATATATATACCTATGCAAAAAGTTAATTGTTTTCAAGATAATTAACAATTTTAGTTTTCTTGTACATCTATGACCTTGACCTAAGAACGTAAGACCTAAGACCGTAATATATATGCCTCTGCAAAAAGTTAATAGTTTTCAAGATGCACAATTTTAGTTTTTATAAGCAAAAAATAATATTTCAGGGGCAACAACTCCTACGTGCATTATCATATAGTTATATAGCACTGGCCCATATATGCATCTGACCAAGTTTCATTAAAATCTACCCTGTAGTTTTAGAGAAGAAGTCGAAAATGTAAAAGTTTACAGACGGACGGACGGACGAACGATTTCGGATCGCAAAAGCTCACATGAGCCAAAGGCTAAGGTGAAGAATTCTGCAGACCTTTTTCACTTTCAGATTAAATGACTGTGTCATCAGCATATAAAATTACTAACAATTTAACAAATATAAAAATTGGTTGGTAATTAAGTTAAACACAGTGCTCAATCCGTTGATGGTTTAGCTGGATAAAAAATTCTTATAAATCGTTCAAATACAATGTGATTAAGAAAGGAGATAAGTTTTCACCTTGTCTGACTCCAATACCGCTTTTAAAATATTCAATTTTTTTCTGCCTCTTTAACAACACATGATTTAATTGAGTCATACATATTCTTAATAACTCTTAAAACATTTTCAATTTACCTTATGGCAATTTAGTTTGAACCATAAACCCTGTCGCCACACCTTATCAAATGCTTTTTTAAAATCAACAAATGCACAGTTGAAAAGAATAAGATTTCAATCATATAAAACATTGAAAAAATATCTAAAGTAGAGAAAGATTTTCTAAATCCAGTTTGTGATTGTGTTTATCAAAAACAACTTAATATAGTTATTTCTCTGTAATTTTCTGGATCTTTAACACTATTTATTTTATTTATTTTTATAAATATGTTTAATGTAACCTACTAACCAATTAGTTAGTATAATACCAGAATCAAAAATTTTGTTAAACAATAATACATAAATAGGTAACATTATATTGATAGTGGCTTTAAAATATTCATTTACTACAGAATTTTCACCTGCTGCTTTTTTATTTTTTAATTCTTTCTCTGCATCAACAATTTTCTTTTCTGTAATGGTACCATTAATATCTAAATTATCTTCACCTTGTTCCAAGTTCAAAACAATATTGTCCCTATGTCTATCATCGTTACATTGTAAATTCAATTCTTTGAAATAAAGAAAGTTCTAAATCAAAATTTTCGTTTGCATGTGTGGCAGATGCTTTTTCTTTTCAATATTTTCCAATAATCTTTAGGGTTTGTACTCTTAATTGTTTTTAATTTGTCCTCTATTTTTGTGTATAGACCATAGTGTTTCTTAATTGTTTTCTTATAATTTTTTCAAGCTGTTTTTAAGTTTTTTTAACCTATGTGTTTTGTATTTAACGAATGCATGTTTTGCCTTGTGAAACAGTTTTCTGTTTTCTTTGCAAACCTTTTTTAAACCATGGGTAATTTCTTTCTAAACAGGTTGTTTAATATATGGAAGGCCGAATGATTTTTTTATGAAGATAAAAAAGATCACAAATAGAATCAACAGAATCATTAATAAACTGTTTTGTGGCTAAAGTGTCATCTTTTTTTTAAATCATCTGAAAAAACTCAATCTATCAAAAATAATTTAAATATCATCTGAAATATTCTGTAAGAAGATATTACTCTTGTTTGGTATCCACCTATTTTGCTTTTCAAACAATTACATTTAACTTCGTGTTTTTCTGTCCAACGCTTTATTGAAAGAAAAATAGCTGAATGCTTATCTGAATAAAGATAACAAAAATCTAGCACTTCAAAGTCTTGTATTACAGTAAATAAATTGGGAGTACATATAGCATAGTCAATCAAGCTTACATTACTAGATGTTACTCTGCCTATACCACAGTCCTTAACTATTCGACATTAACAATAAAAGATTGAGATTTTTACACATATCTATAAACCTGTAGCCATATGCTGTTGGTGGCTTTTGATCACAAGAAAACCTATCGAGGGAGATATTTAGTTGTTTCAATATTTCATAGCCAGAAATGAAGGATTTCGTATCTTCATCGCTTCCTATAAGCTCAGTTATTTCATCGTTAACAATAAATTAATTTCAATATAATCCTGTAATTTACCTTTTCGAGCAAGTCTCCAAGTATTATAACATGGACAAGAATCATAAATTTTTAATATTTCCTCGATATGTTTTCCGAAACCATGTACCGTCTCAAATTCTATTTCCTCTTCAGTTACTAATTTTTCTCTGATAAATTCCCTAACTACTAACTCTGAATTTTCAAAACCGGAAACGTGATCGGGACTTTTTCTTAATCCACTGAATATCAAGTTATCTCGCATAGACCGTGACTGCATGTTTCTGATTCTACCTCTGAGTTCATAATTCTCCTCTTGCATATCTATCAGGTTAGTTGTTAACTTGTTTAATTCTTTATTGTCCAATTGTAATTTTTTCACCTGTAATTTTAGACCTTTTATTTTACTTTCACTTTCACTTTGCGTTTTTTGTCACTTCCCTATAATGATCATCTGATTTTTGTATGATTCTATCAATCTCATTTTGATTTGACGTGACGGTATAGCTATAGATCTCTAATTGACTTACCCTCTCAGTAACCGATTTTAGACCTAGTTCTATCGTATCAAGTTTACTCACTTTACAGTCTATTGCATTTAATTTGTTTGTGATATCGTTCATATGTCAACATGTTGGGGTTGTATAGGAAGAATTGGTACTATTTGAATGTGTATCGGGTTTTGGTGTCCACTACCATGATCTAAAACTTGAGGTGGTGATACTTGAGCCATTTCACTATGTAAAGTCAAATGAGCTTTGAAGTTGAATCGCTGATGCTGTTTAATTATGTTGCGATTAAACATTAGAGACAAAAGCCAACAGGCAAGTTAATAAAATCATCCGGCAAGTAAATAATAAAACGTATCTTGTATATGTAAAATGTATGCTATAAATATAGAGATGTTGTTTATAATTACAAGTGTAATAACAGGTAAGTATATCGACACTTAATAACCACTGACTGAATACTACTCAGGTTATCAATTATGAAAGTTTTCAAACATTATTAAAATTCTAAAATCCACAATTTGAAATTCTCTTTTTGGTCACTAGATGTACATAATCTCTATTTTCTAAACAATGTTGCTGTCTACTTAGAATTAAGCACCTATAAAATCGGATTTTCATGCACTCGATGAATATTAATAAAAACAGTTTTCAAACGTTCTACAGGGGATACACCTTATGAAGTCTGTAGAGTGTATAACTTTAATTAATAGTAAACCTTCTCTAAATTTTAGTTCAAACTTGCAAACTGCTAAGGACACCGAAATGGGGCACTAGATGATATAAAAGTTCATTTCAGCATTCCAGCAATTGAAACTATTCAAAAATTGTTAATTCTGTATTATTTTTGTATCATATTTGATCATAGCCTGAAACCATGATACATTTCTTATTGCGAGCTTGGTGAAGTTTTTTTTGATTGACACCAATTCTTCAAACAATATTAATTCTTAACACCCCTACCCACGCTTTGTGGTTTGTTGTAAAACAAATTTGGCAGTTTCAATTAGCATATGTATTTTATTTGGTAAAGTGTTCAACATTAATTAGCAGCAAGTTAATCATGAACTGTGAAGGGTGAAACCAACCATTTGAATGACGTTTGATGACTGTAATGTAGCCAAAAGCTACACATGTAATGGATAGTTGAACTGGGGATTAAAACAATCATACCTATGAAAAGCAAGTAATTATGCTAATCAAATTGTTTTCAATTCTTTGATTAGAACTTTAATCCTGTTTGCCTACAGGTAAGTGTCGACACCAAGGGAAGTAACCCCGTTCAGCAGGACAAATTAACCGATAAATCATAATAACTGTACAAAATTACAAATATTTCCGTCAAGTCTACAATCGACATACCAATTATTTAAATATCTTAATTTGAATTATAATCAAGTGTAATATCATTTAATTTTATGATGTAAGATCATGAAAATATTTCAATTTTTTTTTCGTTTAGTTTTGTAAATAACTAGTCATGCTACACTATCTTTCGCTAATTTTTGTCCGGTTTTATACACTGGATTTAATAACTTCAAAGAGTTTTTGTCTTTCAAAATACATGTATATCCGTTTGCATTGTGAATATAGCCTTCAAAACATATATTACGTTTGTGCAAAAATAAATATGGTGGCTTTTTAGCTCACCTGGCCAAAGGCCATGGTGAGCTTTTGCCATCGCTTGGCGTCCATCGTCGTCCGTCCGTAAACTTTTCACATTTTGACTATCTCCTCTGAAACCACTGGACCAATTCGAACCAAACTTTACAGAAATGATGTATGGATTATCCTTCACTAAGATTGTCAAAATTTTCCGGACCCACCAAAATCACATTTCTGCCAAGGCAGGACATAGTTTAACATTGGACCCAATGGGAAAAAGCATATATTGGCTATCTCCTCTGAAGCTACTTGGGCAAATTGAATCAAATTTTTCAGGAAGTATGTATGGATGGTCCTTTACTGAGATAACCCAAATTTTCCGGATCTGCCAAAAAACATGGCCAACAGCACAGGACATAGTTTAACATTGAACCCTATGGAAAAAGCATATATTGGTCATCTCCTCTGAAGCTACTTGGGCAAATTGAATCAAATTTTTCAGGAAGTATGTATGGATGGTCCTTTACTGAGATAACCAAAAATTTCCGGATCTGCCAAAAAACATGGCCACCAGCACAGGACATAGTTTAACATTGAACCCTATGGAAAAAGCATATATTTGCCATCTCCTCTGAAGCTTCTTAAGCAAATTGAATGACATTTTGCAGGAATTATGTATGGATAGTAGTTTACTCAGATAGGTGAAATTGTCCGGATCTGCCAAAAAACATAGCTGCCAGCGCAGGACATAATTTAACATTGGACCCTATAGGAAAAAAGCATATATTGGCTATCTCCTCTGAAGCTACCTAAGCCAACTGAATCAAACTTTGCAGGAATGATGTATGGATAGTTCTTTACTCAGATAAGTGAAATTTTCCCGATCCACCAAAAAAGCATGGCCACCAACACAGGATATAGTTAAACATTGGACCCTATGATAAAAAGAATGTTTTGGTTATCTCCTCTTAAGCTACTTCAGCAAATTGTGTCAAACTTTGTAGGAATGATGTTTGCATGGTTCTTTACTACGATAGGTGAAATTTTCCGGATCTGCCAAAAACATCGCCACAAACACAGGGCACAGTTTAACGTTGGACCCTATAGGAAAAGCATATATTGGCTATCTCCTCTAAAGGTACTTAAACAAATTGAATCAAACGTTTCAGGAAGTATGTATTGATGGTCCTTTAATGGAATAGCCAAAATTTTCCGGATCTGCCAAATAAAAAAACATGGCCACCAGCACAGGACATAGTTTTATATTGAACCCTATGGGAAAAGCATATATTGGCCATCTCCTCTGAAGCTACTTATGCAATATGAATCAAACTTTGCAAGAATAACGTATGGATAGTCCTTTACTGAGATAAATGAAATTATCCGGATCCACCAAAAAACATGGCTGCAAACGCAAGGACATAATTTAACATTGGACCTTTTGGGAAAAGTATATATTCGCTATCTCCTCTGAAGCTACTTAAGCCAATTGAAACAAACTTTGCCCGAATGATGTATGGATGGTCCTTTACTCAGATAGGTGCAATTTTCCGGATCCACCAAAAAACATAGCTGCCAGCACAGGACATAATTTAACACTGGACCATATGAGACAAAGCATATAATGCCTATCTCATCTGAAGCTACTTAATCAAATTGAATTAATCTTTGCAGGAATGATGTTTGGATGTTTTTTTAATTCGATAGGTGAAATTTTCTGGATCTGCCAAAAACAGGGCCTACTGCACAGGACATAGTTTAAAATTGGACCCTATTGGAAAAGCATTTATTGGCTATCTCCTCTGACGCTACTCAAGCAAACTGAATCAATGTTTGCAGGAATGATGTATGGATAATTCTTTACTCAGATAAGTGAAATTTTCCGGATCCACCAAAAAACATGGCCGCAAGCGCAGGATATAATTTAACATTGGACCCTATGGGAAAAAGAATATATTGGTTATCTCCTCTGAAGCTACTTAATCAACTTGAATCAAACTTTGCAGGGATGCTGTTTGAATGGTTCTTGACTACGATAGGTCAAATTGTCCGGATCTGCCAAAAACATGGCCACCAACACAGGACATAGTTTAACATTGGACCCTATGTGAAAAACATACATTGGCTATCTTCTCTGAAGGTACTTGGGCAAATTGAATCAAATTTTTCAGGAAGTATGTATAGATTGTCCTTTACTCAGATAACCTAAATTTTCAAGATCTACCAAAAACATGGCCACCAGCACAGGACATAGTTTAACATTGAACCCTATGGAAAAAGCATATATTGGCCATCTCCTCTGAAGCTACTGACGCAACTTGAATCAAACTTTGCAGGAATGATGTTTGAATGGCCCTTTACTACGATAGGTGCAATTTTCCGGATCTGTCAAAAACATAGCCACCAGCACAGGACATAGTTTAACATTAGACCCTATGGGAAAAGCGTATATTAGCTAACTCCTCTGAAGCTACTCAAGCAAACGAAATCAAACTTTGCAGGAATGATGTATGGATAGCTCTTTACTCAGATAAGTGAAATTTTCCGGATCCACCGAAAAACATGGCTGCAATCGCAGGGCATAATTTTACATTGGACCCTATGGGAAAAAGAATATATTGGCTATCTCCTCTGAGGCTACTTCATCAACTTGAATCAAACTTTTCAGGAATGATGTGTGGATGGTTCCTCACCACGATAGATGACATTTCCAGGATCTGCCAAAAACATGGCCACCAACACAGGACATAGTTTAACATTGGACCCTATGGGAAAAGCATATATTGGCTATCAGTTTAACATTGGACCCTATGGGAAAAGCATATATTGGCTATTTCCACTGCTACTTAAGCAAATTGAATCAAACTTTGCAGGAATGATGTACGGATGGTCCTTTACTCACATAGGTGAAATTTTTCCAGTTCCATCAAAAAGCATGGCTGCCAGCGCATGACATAGTTTAACATTGGACCCTATGGGAAAAAAAATATATTGGCTAACTCCTCCTAAGCTACTTCAGCAAATTGTGTCAAACTTTGCGGGAATATGTTTGGATGGTTCTTTACTAAGATAGGTGAAATTTTCTGGATCTGCAAAAAACATAGCCACCAACACAGGACATAGTTTAACATTGAACCCTATGGGAAAAGCATATATTGGCTATCTGCTTTGAAGCAACTTAATCAACTTGAATCAAACTTTGCAGGAATGATGTATGGATAGTCCTTAACTGAGATAGGTGAAATGGTCCGGATCTATCAAAAAACATGACTGCAAGCGTAGGACATAATTTAACATTGGACCCTATAGGAAAAAGCATATATTGGCTATCTCCTCTGAAGCTACTTCAGCAAATTGAATCAAACTTTGCAGAAATGATGTACGGATGGTCCTTTACTCAGATAGGTGAAATTTTCCGGATCCACCAAAAAACATGGCTGGCAGCGCAGGATATAGTTTAACATTGGAACCTATGTGAAAAAGCTTCTGAAGCAAATTGATTCACACTTTGTAGGAATGATGTATGGATAGTCTTTTACTCATATAGGTAAAAAAACATGGCTGCCAGCGCAGGATATAAATTTAACATTGGACCTTAAGGTAAAAAGCATTTATTGGCTATCTCCTCTTAAGCTACTTCAGCAAATTGTTTCAAACTTTGCAGGAATGTTGTATGAATGGTCCTTTACTAAGATAGCAAAAATTTTCCGGATCTGCCAAAAAAACATGGCCACCAGCACAGGGCATAGCTTAACACTGAACCCTTTGGGGAAAGTATATATTGGCATATATATCTCCACTGAAGCTACGAAAGAAAATTGATCTAAACTTTGCAGGAATGATGTATGGATGGTTGATTTCTAGGATTGCCGAAATTTTTATGATCCGCCAAAAAACATGGCCACCGGCACAGGACATAGTTTAACATTTGAAAACCATAAATTTGCTATCTCCTCTGAAACTACTGAAGCAATTTGAACCAAACTTTACAGGAATGATGTATGAAAGGTCTTTTCCATAGATTGCCGAATTTTTTTTTTTTTTTTTTTTTTTTTTTTTTTTTTTTTTTTTTTTTTTTTTTTTTTGAATCTGCCAAAAAACTTGGACAACATCATAGGACATAGTTTAATATTGGACCCTATGGGATAAGCATATTTTGACTATCTCCTCTGAAACCACTGGACCAATTCGAACCAAACTTTACAGGAATGATGTATGGATGGTCCTTTACTAAGATTGCCGGAATTTTTCGGATCCAACAAAAAAAACATGGCATATAATGGCTAACTCCTCTGAAGCTACTTCATCAAATTGAATCAAACTTTGCAGGATTGATGTTTGAATGGTTCTTTACTACGATAGGTGAAATTTTCCGGATCTGCCAAAAACATTGCTGCCAACGCAGGACATAAGTTAACATTGGACCCTATGGGGAAAGTAAATATTGGCTATCTCCTCTGAAGCTACTTCAGCAAATTGAATCAAACTTTGCAGGAATGATGTATGGATGGTATATACCTATGAACCATACCTAGAAAATATCATACCCAAATACTTGTATTCATTAACAATTTCTAATGGTCAACCATTAAATACAAAATCTATATTTTAAACTATTTTACCTTTAGTAAACAATACAACCTTAGTTTTGTTTACATTAACCTTTAATTTCCAGTTTGAACAATATCGAGAGAAACAATCTAGTTGTAGTTTAAGTTCTGATGGGGACTCTGCTAAAATAGCAGTACCGTCTGCATATAACAATAAAAACATTTTTTACATCAATTGAAAATTTCTCTTCTATTTCATTTGAAAAAGAAGACAAACCGGAAACATCATTACTAGTGAAAAAATCCTCTAAATCGTTGAGATATATAGAAAACAAAAACGGGAACAAATTTTTCCCTTGGCGAACACCCATTTCACACAATATTGAACGTTATAGTTATGTTAGACTTTATACCTTTGTACATATTCATTACAACTATTAAATATTTTCCATTTATATTCTTACAAATTAATTTTTGCCATAATGCTACTCCTCAAACCCTATCAAATGCAGACTCAAAATCCACAAATACACAATACTATTTCTTTTTCATACATTTTAAAAATTCAAACAGATTATATAATACAACAAGAGGCCCAATAGGGCCTGTGTTGCTCACCTGGTGTATTAGCCTAAATCCAAGCAATTTTCTGCCGTTTTGACATGTATGAATACCAAAGACAAATCTATTTGCAACTTTTTTAGAATTCACCATGATGATTTTATGTATAAAGTTTTTTGTCTATAGGTCTTTTGGTTGATGACAAGTCATTTTTAGTTTTTTTTTTACATACAAGGTCATTTGACCTTTAACTTATTTCAAAGAATTTATTTGCAATCTTTGAAGAAGTCAACACACTGATTCTATATATAAAGTGTATTGTCTAGGGCTTTTGGTACATGAGAAGAAGTCGTTTCTAACATTTTAAGTACAAGATCAATGTGACCTTGAACCAAGGTCAAGGTCAAATCAATTCGCGAATTTTGTGGAAGACTACACACTGATTCCATATATGAAGTTTGATGTCTATAGGCTTTTTGGTCAAATTAAATAGTCTAGAATTCCAAGATTTTGCTGCATTTCTTGTAGTGTAAAGATGTGGAACCGTGCAATCAGTTGAAACATGATCTCTATCAACAGACTGTTTAAGCAATTCCTTGATATCATCCTCTGTATGATGTTTTCTCCAAGTCGATTTAAAAGATCTGCAAACTGTAAATCATCTTTTTGTCGCATAATTTGTGTTGGTTCAAACATTTGAAAATGATCTTCCATATGTTTGTGGCAAGTGGGCCATATCCTTTTGAAAGATTTTGAAAAATCTATTTATCAAAAACAGGTTTCAGCTGGAATAGGTCTCCAATAAGTAAAACGGAAACATTCCCAAATGGTTTTTCATTACCTTTTATTTGATTCAATCGTTCACTGACGTAATTTAACATACCACTGCCGACTATAGACACTTCATCAATCATAATTATGGAAAGATTGCTGTATTTTACCCGTAATGTGTTGAGACTATCACTATCAAGTGGTGTGTAATTGAAACCTTGGCTTGCTGGTAGTTTGAATGTGGAGTGAATGGTATTACCGTTGACATTAAATGCTGCCTTCTCAGTTGGTGCACTTAAAAGAATTCTTACAACATCAGGATTTTCTCCTTCTACAGAACATAGATAACGATGAAGAGCTTGATACAGGGCTCGAATTAATACAGATTTACCAACACCTGCACGCCAGTGAGAAATGCATACAAAGGTTCATCTTTTGTTTTTATCCGATGCAAAACATGAATGAAAAATTCTTTTTGTTTTTTTTTTTTTTTTTTAATTTTTTCATCATTTTTAATATTTTTCGTTTGATATTCGAGACGGGTTTTCACTTCTTCAACAGAATAAGCAGTTAAACTTATGTCTGATCCAGTGTCATAGTTTGTTTGTTCAAATGTTCGATTTGGATTGAATTCAATGTATCGTTCACTTTCTACACTTCCTTCTTCAATTTCTTCACTAGCTGCGTGTTGTGTTTGTGGTGCTAATAAATCGTGTTCATTAAAATTTTCCTGTGCTTGCCTTTCAGCTTCATCGAGTTCTTCTGCAAAATGTTCATACTCGTAGATCTTCGCATTAACAATGTTCTTGACATTATTGTAGTGTTCTTCATAAGAAACATAGTCTCTCAACAAATCTGCTTCTTCAATTCTCCAAGGAAGAAATAGTAACAATCTTTCCCTATGGTAATTTTCCGAATCAGTTTTCTTGTTGAACCGAACACATCGAATAACTCTAGGAGAAGTTCTTTCCTGGAAAGTTGCGCCATTACGGAGAGTTATATTGTTCCTTTCATTCTCAAAATTGACTTGCAAGTGACGGGTGTAGCTAGCTAGACAGGAGGTGCTTACCCTTCTGGAGCACCCGGCCTCACTTCCTTGATGGAAGTTCACGTGTATAACATATTTTGCCAGTTTGCAAAGCTTTTACTTTGTTTTTGGGATTGTGATGTGGACACGGACATGTTTGTTATATTTTTGATAAATTTTTTATCAAGATTGTTTTCTTCACCATTAGCTTCATCACTCTCATCAGCCAAATCATAATTTCTGTCCCAGTCCTCATCATTTTCTTGAGACATTGTTTTAGGATACTTTATATTTAATTTTGATGCATAATCTGCAAGGCACCAATTTTCAAGTTGCTTGGGACGTTAAGAATAACGTTTGATAATACTGTCCACTTCTATGTTGGTAGAATCTGCAGTTAGTTTTTCTAATGCACTTTTTGACTTAAGAAGAGGTGTACGTTCATTCGAAGATGATGTGTTTATAAAAATAACTTCTCTACTGGCATTACTCAAAGGGAGTTGTAAGCATAAGCATGCTGCTTCTTGGGCACTTGTTTCAACTGCATTTAGAAATGTATTTCCAATATGTCTAACTTGCTTTTTAATATTAGAATTCCCTCGTCGTGCCTCTTTACAAGCTTGATCAAGCAGAGTGCTCATACCTCTTTCTGACTTACTTATGCAGAAAACAATATACATTGCATATGCATACGGATCCAAAACAAATTGAATGTCATGATTTGCATTCCACGCCTGAAGGATGATTTTCATGTATGGGTTGATTCTTGTTTCCGAGACACTTCGTTTAAGAAATACTTTTGGAGAATTGATGGAACTTCGAATGCATTTAATATACTCTTTCTCTGAAATTTTCAAAACACTGGCTAGGAAATCATTATAAAATAGAGATTTGTCTCAATCTTTCATTTCATTTATTACTTTTTGAATGTTTTCAATTTTTTTCTTTTAGTCATCACCTGGTTCTTGCAAAGGTTCCAAAATCTGTGTATGTGACATTGGCGGATGTGGAAATCCAAATCTACAGATTGCCTTACTTTTCTTACATGTTTTCGAGTGTCTGTGTGTTTGAAGTTTCACATATTGTTGCATATTGTCTGGGACATTTGAGGAACATGACACATGTCTATAAATGCAATAATGTCTGTAACTGGATCTTTATTGTATATTGGTGCATTCTTCACCCAAATTAACATGTGAACATGCAGTGAACCTCTATGTTGAAATTCAGTTCTCTAAAAATAATCTGACATTTCACCAATAGAAATGGAAGGACTTTTTAAAACAATAGTAATAAATTGTTGAATATATAACACAAATACCAGTTGAATTTTGATGTGCCAGATGTGCACATTTCGGAAATTCATTCCTCATCAGTGACACTAAATCCAAAAAGTTTGATAATAAAAAACATAAGCCAAACAGTTGGAAATTAATGAATCTAAAGTTCCAAAATTATATTAATCCAAATCCAGCTAAGGAATATGATTAAAATGTCTAAAACAAGTCACTGGATCTTTCTGGATGAGATTGGTGATTTCTTCCCATGACATGTTTTCAATATCTCCCTCTGTGCAAATTGTATTACCATTTAATTCTGCTAATATTTTTAATAAATCTTTCCATCTTGTATCGGCAACGGACAATGAAACAAACCAAGTAGGAAGTCCCAGTTGTCGTATCATTGCAAATATATCTTTCTTGTGTTTGGAGAGATAAGCTGGTGAATTTTTTATACTCCGTAATATATAATATCCTTCATCTAAATTGACCTAATCATTTACTGACGACTGATTCAACACCTGGCCAGCTGTTATCTGTTTGCCTTTTGTCGTAAAACGCCGAACAGCA
Source organism: Tegillarca granosa (assembly GCA_029721355.1). NCBI lineage: Eukaryota > Metazoa > Mollusca > Bivalvia > Arcoida > Arcidae > Tegillarca > Tegillarca granosa. The sequence continues at coordinate 23,102,030 of CM056598.1, read as the reverse complement.
AGGTTAATTTTGTCAGTGATTTGTTTCAGCTGTAATTTCTTCATCTTGAAAAAAAAATTCGGAACATTATTTGCAACACGCCTATCTATAGATCTTAATTCCCATTTGGCAATATCACTGTAGTGTACATTAACTTTTCGCTTTTCATTGGTTGGTCGTCTTTATCCACAATATATTGTTGGAAATGACATATATTCCGCATCTGGGTTATTATACAAGCTTAAAGGAGTTTGTCCTTCACCAGGTGCAAACGTGTAAACATAATTACTACCATTCTCGGATGGCTCGAGTAAAGTGTCAGAGTTACCTGTTATTCTCTCTGAAACTTCCACTTCACTGAAGGTATCAGAATCTTCGTCTTCTAATGTATTCCTTGAAGTATCTGCCACATTAGCATCATTTGTCTTTGTAAAATTTTTATCCATTTCAACAAATTCAGTCATATCTGTTTGTCCATTGTTAAGAGTATCTGGCCAATTGGTATCAACTTTTATGCCTGATGTTTTGTATTTATTACTGGTGTCCATTAACCACTGTAATGCCTTGAGAACTATATTTGGTCGTACATTTTCAACTAATTCTGTAGTTTTATAAGTCTTTTTTCTTTAAAGCTTTACTGGAACTGTAATGTGATCATCTAGTTGTCTTGGCAATGCATTAACAGTAGGCTGTACATCTACAGGACAATTTACTACATTTCCTTTAATAGATAATTCTCTCAACTGCATAAAAGGTATTTGCAGAGATAAAAGTCTTTCCTCAAGTTGGTGCAATTGTAATTCTTGCGGCATATCAGGAAAGGAGAATAAATTTCCTACAGACAATTTAGGGACCTTTTGTTCTTTTAAAGCAGTTATACAAGTCCTACATATCCATTCTTTGCCCTCTATTGATTTGTGTTCCGTTCTACATAATTTTATTATATCCGATTGCCTGTTTAAATTGGAATGTTCAAAATCAGTTACAGAGTTTACTGACAATGTTTGATGGCATATTGCACAAATGTATGAAAACCCATATTTAACAGAATTATGAATCTGAGCTACACATTCATCAAGGGAAAACCCTTTGTTTGAGCATGTTTTTTGTGAATTTTCTTTTATTCGATATGATTTGTTCTGCCTTAAGGTTTTCATTCGGGACTTTTCTCTTTCCATTTGTTTGGCATTATAGGCTTTTTCTTGCCTTAATCTTCGAATAATCTTAGCGTTCCTGATTCGCTCATTTTCAACGAAAACCGGATCTAATCCAGCTTTCTTCATACTGACAAATGTCATGAATCTATCTCGTTCTCGTACTTTTGGATTTTGTCTGGCTCTCTTCATACTGCAAGATGTCATGAATCTATCTCTTTCCCGTACTTTGGGATCTTGTCTGGCTCTCTTCATACTGCAAGATGTCTTTAATCTATCTCGTTCACGTACTTTGGGATCTTGTCTGGCTCTTTTCATACTGCAAGATGTCAGTAATCTATCACGTTCTCGTATTTTGGGATCTTGTCTGGCTTTTCTCTTATTTGCAGATGCCATTAGCTTTTCATTTACCTTAAATAACTCTGTAAGTCTTTTCTGTCTCATGTAATCCTTTATATACAACTGCCGTTGTTTTCGTTTTTCAATTAAGTTTTCGTTTTTACTTTGTAGTGATTTGGTAAAGTGGCTCGTTTCTATTTCCATTGTGAGGTGTTGTTTATTTCTCAAAAATATCCTTCTCTTATATCTATTGTCCATTTCTGCTTGGTATTTGAAGTAGGAATCAATTGCATTTTTGTTACTTAAGTTAGACTGTCCATTAGAAGTGGGAGATAATGTTCTTGAAATTCTAGAAGACTGATTTCCATTGTGTAACTCGATTGTCAAAGGTTGAATTTCAAACTGTAAATCAAAGGAAATACCCAAACTTTCATAAAATTCATAAAGATAACTTAGCAAATCTGCAAATTCATGAAATATTAAACACACAGCCTTTCCTAGAGGTGAATTAAGACCATCATGTCCATGTGAATGAGAGTCAAAAAATATAAAAAGTTATCAGTTTTCAATATTGTGGATGATATTGCACCTGCTATAACTAAGCCCATTCCAGTTTGTTGCAACATTTTGAATATAGCTGTCTCAATTGATTGTGCAAATGCAACAGATGGTGCATCAGTAATTGTGCCCCACAATTGTGGATATTTAATTACACGATATGTACAAGAACCAATCTGAATTATCGATGGAAGTTCTTCAAACTGAAGCAAATAAGATTTAAAATAGCCACAATTTTGCAGTTCAGAGACAACTTCATTATATAGTCCATCACCTTTGACCAAAACATCACCAATGTCATCATTTGTAAATTTCTTTACAGTTTTGGAATAAACAAAGAACATAAGTGCATTGCATGTACATTGCCGACCTCTAGAAACCAACCATAGAAAACCTCAAATCTCCTTGGGAAAATGTGCCCAAACCGAATGTTTATGTTCTACTGTTGACCCAGGACAATAAACACATCTCTTCAAAGGTTCAGTCACTCAAATTATCAAACTGTTAGTATCAGCACCAATATCATTGCAAAATGAAGTTCCAAATTGATTGCTAAATGTATTGCTAGATTCATTGCTAAATGTATTGCTATAAGTTCTGTTACAAATGCTACTACTTAATGGTCTGTTTTTTAGGAGGGACCGATTCCTCACAGTATCTAAGTCTGTTTTTAATGAGGACAAATTCCTCAGTTAATCTATGGTCAATCAGTCTATTTGTAATGAAGTCAGATTGTACATTCTCGTTAATCAGTAAATTGTCTGTCGACAAACTTGCTCTTCTCTTCTTCCAATATCTCTTCTTTGGCATCTGAAAAATAAAATCAGAAGGAATACTAAGGAAAGTGTCAAAAATACACATTATTTACAAAAAGGACAAATATAAAATCAAATATAAATGTTGAAGATATGACCCAGACAGAAAAAGTCAAATAAAAAATCTAAGATTTGACTTTGCAACTTTTGTCTGTCACTAAGGCTGCAACGTTTAGCGATTTTAGTAAACGTGTACACGGTCAGCATTAAACGAAACGTAAACGTTTAACCGGAATTTTCTCATCACTAATGGAAATAGTACTCCTTGTGCTACATGTAAACGAGTACAGTTGTTTTACCGGTTCCGATTAGGTATTTATAACTGCGTTGTTACTGATTTTATTATGAAGCACAGTTTGTTTAAGTTCACAAATGTCCAATGATAATATCTAGGCTACGATTATTTATTGATTTTGCGTGTAAATTGCGACTAGTTGTTAAAATCTAATGTTGGCAGTTTTGCCGGTTTGGAACAGATTTCCGAGTTCCGAAGAATGCCTTTTAGCTAGTAGATAATTCATTATACACTTACATTTCTAATGATTTGGTGTTCATTTCTTTACCTAAGAGGAAGGTTTTACATTTTAAAAAATGATTTATATGTAATGTGTTTTTTTTTAATTTAATTTAATTTAATTTTCATGTTTATACTTAGTGTTCTAATTGGTTCTGGCTTTTGTCCAAGTACATTTTCATCTGCAAGTTTTCTTCGCACATTTAATACATAAATAGGATGTAATGAAATGATAACTAAATTGATACCTATTATGAAATGAAATGCAATTTTTATCGCTTTCAACAAAATTATTATGAAATTATCACGTTTAGAATTACTCAATATTGAAGGATATTCGGAACAGGTAAATCACCAAGATGTGTAAAGCTGTGGTTATAAAGAAGTTAAAATAAGCATTTCATAAAAACTTTAATATGGTAAACAAGATATACTTCTGAAAAATACTTAAGTTGTCATTTTGTTTTCAAAGCATGTCAGTGACTACGATTTTGTATTGGTAAATAATTAGGTCGTCCAAAAAACATCTCCGTGTTGCGTTTAAGATGCTTAATGACAAATTAAAAAAAATATATGGATCGAATGCAAAATAACCAAGCATCATAAATGAAAAGACATATGAGGAAAATGTGAATTATTTTCTTATTCAGACAATTCTAAATATATGGATTATTTGGAACTTAGGTCGCGTGCACACATTCCAGCAAGATTTTGCGTACACTGTGTCTACATGTATTTATCATGGGACAAAATAGGCGTTTTAAATGCTGTTAAAATAAATGAAGTGTATTTAACCTTTGTTGACACACTTGAAGCTGGTACATAGTAATTTTTATGTGATTCGACATAGAACCTGGGCTTCCACCTGAATATGACAGTTTAAGTTGACAAAAACTACACTTGACTTTTTGTTTACCTCAATTTTCTATTGATCGGCGTTTATCTGCCATCTTGCCGAGGACTCTGATCTCAGTAAGATGCTGTGCAGTATTTAAAATAATTTCATTCAAGAATTTACACATTTTATCAACAAAGTTCTTGTTTTTGCAGTAGTACGTAGCTGTGTATTTGACCTCATATTTAAGACGACCGTTTACACGTTTAGATTTTTGTAAACGTTTACCGACAATACACGAAACGAAACCGTGCAAACATTTCTGTCACCAACAAGCCCATCCACGTTGAATGACATATCACCACATGATGGCTTATGATGATTATGTCTATTAATTTTCATTAAAATTCCTTCAGTGGTTTGGGAGGACTGCCAATTTTTTAAATTCAAAAATGGCTGGTCAACCTCAAAATGTGATATGCACAACTGGGTCTATGATTATGTCTATCAATTTTCATTTAAATCCCTTCAGTGGTTTGGGAGGAGTGCAAATTTAAGGCCATCTTTGAAGTCTCATAAACTTCAAATTGCATGTGTACAATGATTCATTAAAATCTCTTCGGTGGTTTGCCAGGAGTAGGTACATATACACATACTCCCGCCCCTATATTATATTATTTCGTGAGCTTTGACCTACATTACAAACCATGGGTCATGACAAGTTAGTTATCATTTTCACCAAGACGAGAAAAGGTTCAACATCGTTTTTCAATGTTTTATGATGAATTGGTGTTTGTTACGAATGACAATTGTATCACTATTTTCTCAATATCAAAAAAAAAAAAAAAAATTTGACAGGACCAGCTGACACGCGATCTGTCTTAACGCTCATACGATGCATAGCCAAAACACAAGGGGAAGAGCTGCAAGTCTGTTTAATGAATACCAACTTCGCTTATAAAATTACACAATTTACTTTCAACGTCATGTAAAATTTCCAGTTAAATTTATTTTGAACCGTCCTCCTTACCTTGGAGAAATCCTGTTAATGAATGGGAAACCCCACAGATATGTGACATCACAATTGTTTATGCCAAGTCGTACCATATATTTTTGTACCCTGGCATTTGTACCAATCTTGATAAACATAGTTAAAGTCATGAATAAACAATTTACTTTCAACGTGATGTATCATTTCCAGTTTCATTTCTTTTGAACCGTCCTCCTTACCTAGGAGAAATTCTGTTTATAAATGGGAAACCCCACAGATATGTGACATCACACTTGTTTATGCCAAGTCGTACCATATATTTTTGTACCCTGTAATTTGAACAAATGTTGAAAAACGTATTTCTAGTCATGAGAAATATATTCACTATACTTTGTTATCTTTCGAAACCATGAACTTTGTCAAACTTTGACATAAGTGATGTAATCCCTGGGCCCACTTGCTGCATTGTCTATATGAAGTTTGATGTCTAAAGGCCTTTTGGTGCAAGAAGTAGTCATTTAAGCATTTTTGTATACAAGGTCACTGTGACTTTGGACTAAGGTCAAAGTCAAATCTATTCAGAAACTTCGTAGAAATCTAAATGCTGATTCCATATATGACGTTTTATGTCTATAGGCCTTTTGGTTCATGAGAAGAAGTTATTTTTAGCATTTTAACATACAAAGTCACTGTAACCTTAAACTAAGGCCAAGGTCAAATCTATTCGCAAACTTTGTAAACCTTAACATGCTGATAACATATATTCAATTTGGGGACCCTAGGTCTTTAGGTTTATCAGAAGTCATTTTAGTAATTTTTCACCTAAGATCGCATTTTCTGCCATTGTGACCTTGAACTTGAATCAAGGTTGACAATTTTCGCAAACTTTAAATGGCAGTTCTTGTGAACCATTCGACCTAAGTTTCATCAAAATCTGTTGAGTAGTTCAGAAGAAGAAGTTGTTTAAGTGAAGTTTACGGACGCACGCACATACACACGCCGCATCATACAATAAGCTCACGCTGGCTAAAGCCAGGTATGATTTTCCGAAATGTGCACATCTGGCACATCAACATTTAACCGGTATTATATATTTCCTTAAGGGTCGGGTTAATAGGAAAATGATGTAAAAGAAAATGTTATATACAAAATATTGAATAAAGCACACATAAAATGAATGTATATGCAACTGAAAAGTATAAATAAGGGGTTAAGAAATTAAATAAATAAATGTGAAAAAATCAATTATTTTCAATGTTTGGCAACATATAGCCAAAAAATCACATTTCTGGAAAAACACCTTAGCCGTAACCACACACATCTTTCAGTGAAATTGTCTTCATATTCTTAATTTTTCACATCTGCAGCTTCCAAAAGATACCATTTTTTAATGACTTTGTGGTCTTTCGCACAGTTCAATCGAATTAGATGTAGTACATCCGACATTCACATGTTGAAAATGGCGGTCGATTTGACCATGTTACAATAACGATGGAGATTATAGATTTTGTGTGGGCAAATCAAGCCTAAGAAAACCAAAATTGCATAATTTCAACGTGTATGCATACATTTCCAATGTTATTCAGGGCATCGTCTATCTATATAGCATATAGCAAGTTCAATTTGTACATGACATAGTGAAAACGGTCTTCGACTTCCTCTTTGACGTAGCTGAGCGTATGAAGATATTGATACGGATTCGCCGCATTTAATTACACGTTTACTTACATAAAGCAATGGCATCACATTAAATTCCAAAAGACTTCATATCATTATCTTGATACTTGCTACAAACGACATAGCTCAAAAGAGTGAATTACAAAAACGAAAGTAGAACTACTTTTCGTTGCGGAACTATTTCCACTTCATAGTAGGAAGTGCTGTTTGGCCAGGAAATCTATATGGTTACTTGCAACGCGGTGAGTATTATTAAGTTTTATCTTTATTTTATGTAATCATTTACATATAAACATATATTTATATCAAGAGGAAGGTAAACGCATATCGATTCTTGGGATCTGACGAAAGTATTTTAAAAAATCCTTTCAAGGTGAGTGTTCGGTGGTGTTCACTACCATGACGTCACACCGTTCCGCATTTATTTTGCAAAATAAACTTTCTAATTTTTTTCAAAAGAATATGATAATGCATAATAATTAAACAAAATATAATAAACCCCCTTTATAACGTTTTTAATTAGTTTTACTCTTATTTATATGGTATACAACTTATTTCCGAAAGTATAGTAACCTATACACGTCAAGTGCATCGTTATAGATTCTATATTAGTTTCGGTAGCTTAGAAAGCCATGGCAAATAAGTCAAAGAGAAGTAGAAAATTTGGTCTGGCTGGTGGTAAGATTGGTGCAAAAAGGAAAATTCTGTATGGACAAAAAACATCAAGAAATACACATTTAGAGCCAAATCAAAAGTTTTCCCAAAGTCCCATGTGTATAAAAATAAGTTGACAATATGAAAGACAGGATACTTAAAAAATATAATTTATTTCAAAAATCAACAAACGTAAGAAATCATCAACTTTTTGTAAAGCAGCTTAAGTGACATTTTTACAATAAAACGTGTTTCAACTAACAAACCATTCGCATTTACAATTTCTAGAATTTCAACACTTGCAAAAGAAGGTTATCGTATGATAAATTTGGGACTGTTACAAGATCATATTAATTTAATAACTACACATGTAGCTGTCTGTAAACGTGCACAAAAAATGGTTTCACATGGTGTTTGTGCAATTCGCTATGAAACAGAGGTGAAAACAAATGGTTTGTCAAGTGTATTAATGGCGAAGTGTCAAGGATGTCATCAGAAGTTTAAGTTTGAAACAAGTCCACAACTTTTGAACAACAAGAACAAAACTAAACATTATGATGTAAATGTCAGGGCAGTATGGGGAAGCATGGCAACTGGGGGAGGATTGGCTCACTTATATGAATCATTAGCAACTTTAAACTCACCTGGAATGTCTCAACAGACATATACTACTATTGAACAAGAACCTGTTAATAACAATGATGATGATGGCAACGAAATAGGAAATGTTATGAGGAGTGAGGCAGATATTTGGATGGAAACAACTTGTATGGAAGCAGAAGAAGAATCAAGGGGTGATACCAATTATTACTGTGATTTAGACAGTATGATGCTTCGTAACATCAGCATGTTGATGGATAAAATAGCCAGAAAAAGCACTAGATTAATTGGTAACCATACAACAAACCTTGCAGAAAGTTGGATGGCAATAAGAGCCAAATTTGATGGTGGCAAATTTTATAATAGATGCAATAGAGGTTCATGGCAGTCAAGGTGTTATGGAGGATGTCTGAGAATGAATTTAGGTCCAAAGTGGTCACCAGCAGTGTGGAGAAAATGCACATCATCAACAGCTGGCAGATTATTTCATCAGTTGTATGAACGTCATTAAAAGAAACTGTCATCATGTAAAGAGTCAAAAAAGACAGAGGAGAGCAAGAGAAAAAGATGGAAAAGAAAGCATGAAGCTAACAAGGAATCAACATCCAAGAAGGCAAAGAGGGAGTATGGACCTGATGTGCTGGATTCAGTCCCAGACATTTTACCAACAGTTTTGGATCAGAAAAAACATAATTTCCTGCAGAAATATGTAAATTTAAATCCTGATAAACTGAAAATAATAGAAAAAGGAACAAGACAACTAAATCAGTCTTTCTGTTTGGCAAAATGGAAGAAGAAAAAGATTAACATCATCAAACTTTGGAGCCATTATCAAAAAAGACCCGTCAAAACCAGTTAAAAAACTTGTCCAGAGATTACTTTATGGCAGTTTTAAAGGAACTACTCACACTTGAAAGGGTTTGCAGGAAGAAGCAATGACTGTTATAGAGTATCAGAACCACAAGAAGACAAATTTAAATAAAATTGTACGTCACCATCCAACAGGCCTTTTCATAAGCCCAGAACATCCATATCTTGCTGCTAGCCCCGCTGGGAAAATTGTAGCCTAATAATAAGCCTATTAATTTGTATGAAGCTGTAAAGACTGTTAGCAATTTCTGTTTGGAGTTGGATGGAAACAACTTGAAATTAAAAAGAACACACGATTACTTTTATCAGATTCAAGGACAGTTAAACATTACTGATTTTCCTTGGGCAGACTTTGTGGTCAGAACTGTGAATCCGTATCAAATACACATTGAAAGAATTAAAATTGATAAAGATTTTTGGCTTAATATAATGCTACCGAAACTTCATGCATTTTACCATAAAGCTCTATTACCTGAATTGGCACATCCAAGTAATAATACAACAACAGGAATCCGAGAACCAGGTCAATGGGTAGGTTAATGTTTTTATGCAATTTTTCAGGATTGATATATGCATGGAGTGTAAACTTCATTCATTGGCACAAATTGGTCTTTTTTGTTATTTTGTTTGTAGATGAATGCCTAATGAATCTAGAATTCCCATATTACATACCCACATAACTATGTTTCAAATGACTTCACCTCTGAATTATTTTCACCTTTTTTTTACCCCTATTCGAGGCTGATTTTCCTTAACTATCTTAAAGAAAAAGATTATACACAGTGTACATGTACATTAAAATGATAAAATTTATTATTTAAGAATGACTAAGCTTGAACTTCTATGACAGACATCATGATGACTGCATTTTCTCTTTTGTCTATTAACCTTTTCTAAGTAACATTCCCGCATCTTCTTTTTATGTGTTTCACAAGTTATATGTTATGTAATCGCTTCCTATGAAAATAGGAGCTTTCTCCTTAGGGGAAAATACTCACTAATAAATTATTGACACAGTGATATTGCAAGCCAAAACTCATTAAAACAATTAAGAAGTTCTATGGTCACCATTACAAGATTGTGGACAAATTTCATGTTTCTATGTCTTAAATGATCTTGGATGTTTTGCAGACCTATAATTTTAAAGTTTTGTGTTTCGTTTACTTATCTGGCACATAAAAATTTAACTGGTAGTTGTATTATATATTTACTTATATATTTGTAATATTCAGCTGAAAGGTTTCAGTACTGAGCACACTTACCCTTCTGGAGCATTCCGTCAAATTTTCATATCAGCAGTTCAATTTTTTAATTGTCAAGCAGTTTAACAGTTACATAATGCCCTTCAGTATTGTTCAGTGTGTGAAATTACTGCGGCCATGATGGCCTGATGCCATTAACTTTTTGGTCAGGTCACCAACTTTATAGAGTCTATGTTTCCATTCTTGGTAGCCAAAATCGCCTTTGGCTACTAATTTCTGAGAAATTCTTTAAAAAAGTAACAAATTTTAGCAAATTTGTAAGAAAATAATTTCAAAAAGACTATATTTTCACAAATTTTTGAAATTTAGCTACTAGTAATTTTAAATTTATGGAAACATAGAGAGTTCTAAGTCCAGTTGGCTCTTTCATTTAACCTATTTGTTCTCCTATAGCAGGTGGATGTTTCCTCAAGACAACAAAATTTGTGATATTTTGTCCTCCTGCTAGTTCCTAAGGAAACACTATGTATAAAATATTGACCCTATGGCAGCAATAGATCAAACTCCATTTAAATGATATACTACATGGTAAGTTGTAAATGATTTAAATTTTGATCCCTTCTGTCCCTTGACACCTAAAGTGTTAGATGCAATCAAAATATTTTATTGAACATGATTAATTATTAATAATTATAATGTCTACTTTCAGTATGGAAAGAAATTGGCTTCAAAATTTAAAGTAAAGTGTTCAAGGAATATACAGAAAACACAGCAGAGAAAACAACAGAGTAACAATTATATAAACCAACATCCTGTAGCAGCCAGCTCAGCTATTAGTACAAGGTATAATCAAATAATTATATGACAATGCAAGTTGAAGTACAACATAATTTAAAGTTCTTTTCAACTGTCTGGATTACAATCAACCCTGGGTTTGAACATAATGGGACTGAAATGTGAGCTGTTGGGCCCAGGTTCAAGTTATTGCCGTAGATGTGATAAGCATGATAAAATGTGCAGGCTACTCTAATGGGCTAGCACTATAAAAAAATTCAAACTAAACCAAGCACCACATACACACGCCATATTTCATATTCAACACATTCCCCACATTTTAGTGTTTAGAAGCTGTTTTACTCTCATATAAATTTGAAAATCAATAAAAATTGAATAAACGTTTTCAAAAGAGACGGAGAGATTGGGTTCGAACCCCGGCCGGAATGACCAAATCTTGAAAATATGTGGTGTCCGTTTTTCTCCAAGCACCCGGCATTTAGAAATGAAAGAAACACGGGGTTCTTCGGGCGAGACATTTAGAACCGATGCCCCGTGTCATGGCATGTTCAATAACCCTCCCTGGACATTGCCCTAAGTGCACTGCAAAGGTAAACATTTCTGCCACTTCATCTATAGCTAGTGAAGTCTCGTTATAATTAAAATATTCTTGACTGGGACGTAATATACCTATATAGATTTTAATTCTGTTAAAATTATATAAATGGTATACGCATGACTAATCGTGTTTTTGTTGTCTTAAGTAGCAAAGATGTCGCAAATTAAAAAATACATGTAGTATACATAAAACAGAATAGATAATATAGAGTATTTCTTTCTTCAGATCAGATAGCTTCATTTGCTGACATAATAAGGATGGCTTCATATATATATATATATATATATATATATATATATATATATATATATATATATGTACTATATATTTTTACTCATTATCAATCAAAACTATATCGTTTACTAAATTAGCATGTAAAACATTTTAAGTTATTACATTGTATTTAAGAGGATCAAAGATTCACATGTATAACATTTATTGCCACTTTTTATACTAATGTGTATATATTGAAAAAAAAAATGATATAAATTTAAAAGAAACTCGGCTGATTATTATTGCATAAACTTTTAGAAAATTATAAAATTTTAAGAAAGACTTTTAAAAAGTGGACATTATAGGCAGGTTCAGGAGTCATTTTGGGACTGTAAAGGGAGGGCTTTATAAACATTAGATAGGTGGATTTTATATAGAGATTCGTTATATAGTACAATCCATTGGGAATACTTTAGACCGGTTGTTATAGACAGGTGGACTTTATAGAGTTGGACTCTATAGCAGGTTATACTGTACATCACTTTCAGAAGAGAAATTAGGTCAATAGTGTGAATCAACAGACTTTAGGATCATACTAATTTAAATGAAACGAACACACCACAATTCTTCAGCCTTATGTTTTTTGTTTTTTGCTATTTAGAATCTTAAAAGATTTATTTACGTGTGCTTTTGATACTACTATAGAGATTATTTGTTGATATACAACGAAGATTTTTAATTCTCACTGTTTTAGAAGTTTTCCTGCATGAAGCTAAAGAAAAAAAGGACTTAAGAAATAAGATTTTAATTGCTATATTTAGACTTTGAGATTTAAGAAGGTTTTCAGTTTTAATGGTTTTTTTTAATTCAGCTTTAAAATGTGCTGAAGATAAAAAGTAAAGTTTAGTACTTAGTATTCCAAATATGGAACACAATCTCATGTGAGCGTTAAGGTCCATTGGCTTCATTTTAGGTTACCCAACAAAAACATATTATCCACATGGTCTACATACAATAGAACAAGATATCGTCACAAATATAAAAGATTTCACGTCAAATGACACCCAAAACTCAAAACGAACAGAAAGAGAGAGAGAAATAACTTTAAGCATTGGTATCAAACAATTACAGAGGACAGGTTTCATAAAAAGCAGTTTGTTAAGAATGGATGAGCAGCTGGATTTGATTGTTTGCTAGAGTTTTACGTCGCGTCAGTAGTATTGCAGCCATTCGCGAAGAGTTCAAGTTAATATCTAGGAGTAAGCGATTTACATAAGTTCATATATTGCGTGATGTAATAATGTTTTTAATCCACTTTGTACTAGAACACTGGTGGCGACTTTTTACAGTGTTAGCACATTTGATTACACTAAGATTCACATTATACACAACTCGGTTGTCTATCATTGACATCAACTGGACCAAAAAGGCCCGCCACGTGTGGTCAAATGACTTAGAACTTAAAGCAATGCCAGAGCTGGGGTTTAAAGATTAACACCTCAAACACCGGAACGCGGAACCAACAGGCGTTTTGGAGACAATGAGTGTATATATATAATGTATCTACGAATTTCCATCGAAGGTACGAATGTAACCAATTTTGAAAATGAATTAAAATGCGTATGAATTTCTCTATGGATTGATTTGATTTAAAGGGTTTTATGTCCCAGAAAAGAATATAACTTAAGAATACCACGCCAGCTGTGATATGGGGCATCGGATTTAATGTCTTATCCTAAAGACCCGTCTTTTTTTAATTTCTAAATGCCGGGTGCTTTAAGAAAAAACGGTCGCCACCTATTTTAAGTCTTGACCAGAAACCGGTCGTGGGTTCGAACCCGACCTCTCCCTCTCTTTTGAAAAAGTTAATTCATTTTTGTTATTGATTTTCATAATAAATATGAGAGTAAAGCAGCTTCTATACACCAAAAATAGAACTTTTATACTAACGGTTGTAAAATTCGAACTCGTATTTAGTACATGTACTATAACCTGCGTACCACCCCCCCCCCCCGCCCCCCGGTGAGGTTTCAAAAGTTCATAAAAAATAAAATTGCATTAAGACAGACGAAAGGGTATAATTATAAATAATTACAAATATAAAATGCCAACAATAAATCAACAACAATAACAAAATGGATGGTAAAAATCATGAACTTTCTACAAGGTTTTCAAAAACTTCCAATAGTCGTCGGCCATACTACCGATATTGTAAGTGTGTGCATTGTACCGAGACAAATAAACACCTTCCAAACCATTAAAGTTACTCGTAATAACGTGAATTTTTCTCATAATTACATGAATTTTTCTCGTCATTACATAATTTTTTCTCGTAATAACGTGAATTTTTCTCGTGATAACGTGACTTTTTCTCCTCATTACGTGAAATGTAATATTTTCATTTTTCAAACTGGCACGATTTGGCTTTCGTAGAAAATACTTTTGTTACCGAGAGTTTTCATTAATCAAAGTACTGAAAGTACCGAAAGGAGTTATTCTGTTATCTTTGAAATGGACAGGGTTTGTTTAGTCCAAATTTCCACTATCTCACTTTTTCAATACAGAGTCCTACAAAAAAAAAAACTGACTTCCCAAAAACATTCAGCCTTTTCGTTAGATTTTAGTATACTTTCAGCTTTTTTGTTAAATTAATGTACGTTGAAAGGTATGTCACAAAATGTGTTATAAAGCAATTAGTTTAAGGTCAGACCCAATTTCAACTGAAAATGTAACTGCAAATACGCTGAGGATTTTAACACCATTACACAACGACTATGTAGCCAATGGGCTCACATAATAAAAATGGTTCGTATAAATGTTCACATTTCAATATTTTTTAAATTGCATTAAACTTAATTTAAAAAATGAAACTTTACAACAAAATATCTTTTAACAAAATATGTTCAAGTGGCGCAGTGGTTAGCGCTTCCGCCTATCACCAATGCGACCGGGGTTCGATTCCCAGCGTCGTATGTGATAAGGTATGAGGTCACCTGCTTGAGCACGTGGGTTTTTCTCCGTGTTATCCGGTTTTCCTCCTAACCGCGCGCTACAATTCGGGCCAACGAGCTAGAATAATATAAGTTGCACAACTTGTTTTTAAATCGTTGTAAAAGATAAAAAGTTTCAATTTAAATTAAAAGTTTAACAAAATATCTTATTTGTTGAGAAACGAGTCATGTATTATATTCAAAAAGGACTTCCTAAATACCAAAAAGCTCAACATCTTAGTCATGACCTTTGACCCTAAACATAAGGGACATCGCAAGTCAACAGTTACATTCTCATGCCAAAATCTTCACATGTGGTCAATATATAGCAATTCCATGCCCAATTCATAAACAAAGTTTCGATTCTTACCTATGACTTTGGCTTCTAAAGATAAAAAAATGCTTCTGAACATTAAATTAAAAGTCAACAGTATCAACAACATCATTGAAAAGACATTGTCATTTTTATTCAGGTGAGCGCACAATTATGCACCATGCTGATTGCAAATGGCAGATTACCTCATAAGCATAATGATTATGCAATAATTTGCTAAGCTGGTACTAGCTTGCACAACGAGTTACCTATTTCACTTGGCCATAAATGTGGGAACATGTCATCAACATTTTTGATGGATTTTGTCTTCAACTGTTTTTGTTTTTAAACATACCTACACAAGTAAAAGCATGTGTTAAAATGACAAAAATAACTTTCAGTAAATTTTATTGAACTCGTAATTTGAATAATCAAACATACATCAAATTTTTAGTACCATGCATATGAATTTTTACAATTACAGTTAAAAGCATGAAACTTTTACTTGATAATAGTTTATAGCCCTCCGATTATTTTCAGATATGGGGTCATCCAAAATTTCCACCATGGCCGCCATTGCTGAAATGTTACATGATAATAGTTTATAGCCTGCAGAATATTTTCATATATCGGGCCATCCAAAATTTCTACTAAGGCCGCCATTTCCAATATGACAAATTAAATGGCTTCTTAAATCACATAAAATGTAATTAAAGATTTATTTTATGGATTTTCTATCCATAAATACAGGAAAAAGTTTGTTTCACTGTGATATTCATACTGCATTTTCTATATGACTGTTGTTTAAAAGTAGACATGTTCAGAAACTGTTTGCCAAAAATAGCTGCATTTTCAAAACGGCGAAAAAAATGGCAGGCAAATTATTTTCAGATATGTGGCCATCTATATGAGACAAAATGGCTTCTTTAATCAAATAAAATGTACTGAAAGTGTGATTTTATGGGTTTTCTTCTCATTAATACAAAAAAAGTGTTAAAGGTCAAGAGACTAATTTTTAGACATGTCTGGTGATATTTAAAAAATTCAAAATAGCCACCATTTTTAGTATGGCGGACAAAATGGCTGCTAAATAATGAAAATACAGATTTAAGCTATTGACAAATATCATTTTCTATATGACTGGTTTTTATAAGTAGACATATTCAGAAACTGTTACATCCACAAAATATTCATTATAACAGATTGATGCTTTGGGCAATTTCCAGCTATGAACTATCGTATAAATTCTAGATTTAAGCATATTTTGTACAATTTTTCTATCAATATTGCACAAAAATCTATGCATCTGACTGCTTGATATTTTTAATCAAAGTACTGAAAAACACTGAAGATTAAAAATAAAATGGCCATCATATAAGAAATGAAGGATAAAAAGCAAGTTGAATAAGGATTTTATTGTAATTAGCGAACAAGAACCTGTGGTTTTATTTGTTGCTATTACTGTCTGATTAGGACCTATACACTGATTTTGTTTTTAATATTCTTTAAATGTTTTAAAATTAAAGTTGCCTCCATTTCCAATATTGCGGGGGAAATGGCTACAAATAATAAAAAAGATATAAAGATTTTTGAACTGATTTTATTACAAGTATTGTTTTAAAAATTATTTGTATAAGTTGTCTTTGATAACATACTTGCTGACCTTTTACAATCAAAAGTGCAGCATGTGAGCTGACGACACTGATGACATATCAAATGGTGTGGATGCTTGCGAGTGTATGCGTGTGTGGATGTGTCGCTAACATATTTTCTACTTTTTGTCTGAAACTGCTGGACAAATTTTTGTAAAACTTTGATCAGAAATATTGGCGGGTGCAATTCAAAGTTGTTCATGGCATTAACATGACTACCAAAACAATAGCAAGGTGACCTAGGATAAAAGATTTTGATACTTCATCTTCTCCAAAACTGGTAAAGAGGGAAAAATTTATGTGGTGTTTGGCATCTTTTGAATACTAAGATTAGTTTGTTCATTTTGTGAAATTTGTTAGATTTTTTTACTTTATATTTGAATCTTGATTATATGAGGAGATAAATTCAAGGAATCACCAAATTTTCTGTTAAATTGAAATGACCTTAAAAATGCCACGCAAAATGTCAAATTCAAAAGTCCAGATCTGTTTTTAGGTATGGATTTTTTGTAACACATTAGTTGTTTTTAAGACATTTAATGCTTAATTCTTTTTGCAAAATGGTACGATCAAATGATAATAATTTTTGAACAACAATAAATAGCTAAAATGTTCAAGTTCTAACAAAGTAGCAAGAGTTGTAACTATATGAAATCCCTGTTTTTTTTTTTTTTTTTTTTTTTTTTTTTTTTTTTTTTTTTTTTTTTTTTTTTTTTTTTTTGCTTTATTGGGGATGGATATATTTCATATTTTTCAATATTTTCTATAAGTTGATCTAAGTATCCAGTTTTGTAACCATGGGACAATCCAAGTAAAAGTTTTTGCTTATAACTTTTTTCGGGCTTTTATATATAGTAAAATATAAAAAACAAATCACTTGTCAAAAAGACCAGTATGACAAGATCTGTGTGGTACCTATATAATAGTCCATGTACGAGTTTTTGCCCCTGAAATGTCATTTTTAAGCGGTTAGCGTATACGCTAAACGCTTATAGGCATCTTTTCTATTAGGAAGTGATAGGTCAAAGCGACTCCTAGCGGTAACCTTAGACCTTTGACCGAAGATTCTAGATGCTGTTTGGAGAGATCTACTATGCCACGCCTACTCATAGCAACAC